>CM040435.1:15488081-16088081 GCA_022702705.1 Papilionanthe hookeriana x Papilionanthe teres | reverse complement strand
TATATGTGAGTTTACTTTTGGATTAAAATAATATTTTAACGGTCAAAGCATGAGAGAAGAAATTTGCTCCAGCGATAAAGAATTTTAAATTTATTCTACAAAATTTTTGTTAAGCGGCTTTTTTTTAATTATTTAATTTTAACTAAAAGATAATGTTAGAATATTAAATATGCGAGTTATTTTTGTATTTATAAATATTTTTATAAAATTTATTAATTAAATTGTCAAATTTTTGTTTTTTTTTTAAAATGAATGTAATAATATTTTTTAAAGAATTTTATTCATAAATTTAATTTAGGGCATTTAGTTGCTTACCACATAATTTTTATGAATTATATGTATATATATTTTTCTATTAATATTAATGGAGGGCATAAGATTTTGTTTTGGAGTGGGGGAGCGAAGAGCAGGGGTAGGATGTTGGAAAAATGTTATCAAAAATAAAAAAAATATTAATTGCAATTACTACTTGGGAGATTTAGATTTATTTAGAGCACGTTACTTTAGTACAAAGTCAAATCAACTATTTATGATGCCCCTCTTCAAATATAGATATGGACATCACATGCTTATCGCCAAAGTGATCTATCAATCTCACTTGCCGAAGTGATCTTCTGATCTCACTTGTTAAATTGATATCGCGATTTGACTTATCGAAGTAGCACGAGGATCCTCAACGATTATTTATTAGGATCAGTTACTACATTGAAATGAAGGTCGTCCTTAAAGGATAGACACGATCTATGCCGCTTTTATGAGTCGACTGATATTCGCGTCATCAATGCTTACCGTTGGAACGTCGTAGGACATCTTCGTACTTGCGAACGTATGATTTCATATTCTTTTATTTACCTGGGTGAATAGTCATATATGAGTCATATAAAATGATGCACCCTCTTACTTTCAGAGGCATTTGAAACTTGAGCTTGATCTTCATTTTCATCCTCTTCTTCTAGGGTCTCATCTGTGTTATCAGCCAACGAATGATACGAGACTTTACGTTTCAAAATGTTTCAACAACGCAAAATTTGAATACATTAAATATATTTTATGATTATAAATTTAAATTTTGATATAAAACTCACCAAGATATAATTATATATATATTACAAATAAATAAATATTTTTAGAGATATATGAATACATAAAAAACTTACAATATAAATAAAGTATATTAATAGTATAATTTATAATAATTAAAAAGAAAAAAATTATAATAGATATGAAAATTTAAAATTTAAAACCATACATAATATTCATACATTATATGGCTCATTCAATATTTTTCGAAGCTCAATTTTCACATTCAAATATTTTTCAAAACTCAATTCTCATGTCCAAATTCTTCATTTTTGTTGCCTAACACATATTTTAATACTAATAATTTTTTAGTTTCATATGAGAGAGGAGACCTAGTGTTAGTATGTGGAGCCCGGTTAAAAAAAAAAAAAAAAAAAAAAAAGAGTATCACCTGCTCCAGCCTCCGCCTGCTCCCACCTTCTTGGGAAGCGACTTTCGCTTCGCCTTCCCTCAGTTTCGCGAAACAAAAGGATTCCCGCCTCTTTGCAATCATGCCTCTTTCCATATTTTCTTTATGCATAAGAGCTATTTTGGAGGGAATAATTTTGTTTTTTCTTTGCTTTGACGGTTCTAGGGAGAGGAAAATGGTGTGGAGAATAATTTATTCTCCCTTCGTTTTGTAGGAATTTGGTGAGGCCTTAGAGTGGGGAAAAAGGTAATAGCAACAGGTTTGGTTCTCCCAAATTTTTTCTTTTCTTTCTTTGGTATGGCTCTCGGGTAGGAGGGAGAGAAGGAGAGGAGAGAGAGAAGAGAAAAGAACTTTTCTTGTAAGTCGACGCGATTGACAGTGTAAATTCCTCAGATAATAAAATCCTCTGCTACTCGGTGGACGTAGGCAAAAATTGTCGAACCACGTAAATATGTGTGCCTGCTTTTCTGTGCGATTTTTCTCATTCCATTTCTCGCTTTATTTCTATCATCTTTCACACAACAATTTACATCAGAGACTTGGTTCATATATGAGATATAATGATGAGAGGAGATGAAGTGATGGTTTCAGGAATAAAGAAACTCGATGACACATATTTTGGTTACTGAAGGATGCAAATAGATGATTACTTCTATTGAAAGAAACTTCATCTTTCCTTATTAGAGAAAAGACCGGAAAGGATGGATGAGCCTAAATGAAATTTGTTGGATCGACAAGTTATGGGAGTTATTCGATTATCTATGTCGAGGTCTATTGCACACAACATCGTTAAGGAAAAGACTACTGCAAATCTCATGGAAGCCCTGTCAGTTATGTATGAAAAGCTATCTGTGATTAACAAGGTATATCTGATGAAAAAGATTCAATTTGAAGACGGCGGAATGTACGTCTGTTGTACAATACCTGAATGATTTTAATACTATCACAAATCAATTATCATATGTGGAAATTGAATTTGATGATGAGATATGTGCATGCGATTTTGTTCTCTTCATCATCAAATAGTTGGGAAGTAATCAGAATGGTTGTTAGTAATTTTGTAGATAAATTTAAACTGAAATATGATGATATCGTGATTTGATTTTGGCTGAGGAAGTGGAAAGATTCTGGCAAGACCTTAGGTTCAAGTTCAGCATTAAATGTTGATTATAGAGGGAGTTAACAAGACAAAACTCAAACAGAGGAATATCAAAATCAAAGCACAAAGGCAGGAGCAAGCCAAGACATGGTAAACAAGTAACTTGCTGAAATTATGGCAAAACTGTCCACATAAAAATGAACTGCAGAAATCCTAAGAATATTGCGAATGATATCGCAAATGTGGTAACTAAAGAAACACATGATGTACTAATGTTGGCAGTACATAGTTCTGTTGATGAAGAATCAAGAACTTCTTTCCATACAACTTTCCATTGGAAATTGATGCAAAATTATGTTGTAGGTGATTTTCGGAAAGTATATATGTCAGATGGAGAAGATTTGAATGTGGTAGGAATTGGAGACATTGACATTGTAGTTCCAAACAAGAACTAGTGGACTATGCATAAGGTCAGACACATTTCTGAGTTGAAGAAGAATATCATTTCTGTTGGGCAGTTTGATGAGTGTGGACATTCAGTAGTCTTCTCAGATAGCACCTGGAAGGTCACTAAAGGAGCACTGGTACTGGCTCGAGGTAAAAAAATATGTATGTTATATATGACTACTTTTTTTAATTAACATTATTGATACTACTGTTGCAGAGAACATAACAGAGTTGTGGCATTGTAGACTTGGCCACATGAGTCAGAGGATATGAAGGAACTTTACTCCAGAGGCAAGCTACTGGAACTGAAGTCAGTTGATCTCAGCATGTGTGAGAGTTGCAGCTTGATGAGTGTGGACATTCAGTAGTCTTCTCAAATAGCACCTGTAAGGTCATTAAAGGAGCAGTGGTACTGGTTCGAGGTAAGAAAACATGTATGTTATATATAACTACTCTTTTAATTAACGGTGTTGATACTACTGTTGCAGAGAGCACAACAGAGTTGTGGCATTATAGACTTGGCCACATGAGTCAGAGGATATGAAGGAACTTTACTCCAGAGGCAAGCTACTAGAACTAAAGTCAGTTGATCTCAGCATGTGTGAGAGTTGTATTATGGGGAAACAAATGAAGGTTAGTTTCTGAAAAGTGTCAGGACGCTAAAGATAGGAAAACTGGATTTAGTACAGACAAATGTACGGGGACCTTCTCCTGTGACATCTCATCAAGTCTCTCGTTACTATATCACATTCATTGACGACCACAACAGGAATGTATGGCTTTATTTCTTGAAGCATAAATTTTATGTATTTAATGTGTTTAGGACTTGGAAGGCTTTGATTGATAGAGAGACAGACTTAAAGCTAAATTTTTTTAGGTCTGATAATGGTGGTGAGTATATTGATGGTGGCTTCAAGGAGTACTGTGCAGCTCAGGGCATCAAATTGGAGAACACCATTCCGCGGACATCACAACAAAATAGAGTTGCAGAGCACATGAATAGAACCATTAATGATCGGGCTAGAAGCATGAGATTGCATGCCAGACTACCACTTACTTTCTGGGCAGAAGCGGCTAGCACTGTTGTTTATTTGATCAACAAGGGGGCCATCCGTTCTGTTAGATTTTGAATTGCCTAAGGAGGTATGGAGTGGGAAAGAAGTCAAATTTTCTCACCTTCAAACCTTTGGATGTCTTTCTTATGTTCTAATTAGTCCTAATGCTCGCAGCAAGCTTGAGGCTAAGTTGAAGAAATGTTATTTTATTAGTTATGAAATCGAGGTATTTGGGTATCGTTTCTGGGATAATCAGAATCAGAAGATCATAAGGAGCAGGAATGTGATTTTCGATGAGAAGATTATGTACAAGGACAAGGCCAGCACATTTTTTGAAACAACACTGCAGGAATCTAAGTTGGAAAAATTTGATGATATACCATAGGTCACAGTGAAGGGAAGATATGCAAAAATGAGTAGAGTGGGTCCAGTGCAGCCATTCATATTGTTCCACAGATAGTTTCAGAGCAGTCCACCCCTACAACTGCAGTTCACATGTCAGAAAAGACCATACATTCTCCACAACATTACTCTCTAACTTAGAACTACCTTCTGCTAACAGATGGTGGAGAACCTTAGATTTATGAAGAAACATTTCAAGATGAAAATTCAAGCAAGTGGGAGCTAGCCATGAAAGAGAAGATTGATTCTTTGCTAGATAATCAGAAATGGGAGCTGGCAGGTCTTCCCCCAAGGAAGAAGGCATTACACAACAAGTGGTTGTACCGGTTGAAGACTAAGCATGATGACAGTAAGTTGTACAAGGCTAGACTTGTTGTAAAAGGCTTTCAGCAGAAGCAGAGTATTGATTATTCCGAGTTTTTCTCTCCTATAGACCATCAGAATGGTACCATCTATGGTGGCTACTGGAGATCTATTCCTTGAGCAATTAGATGTGAAGCAGTGTTTCTTCACAGTGATCTTGAAGAAGACATCTACATGCACCAACCTGAAGGATTTGTGGTACAATAAAAGGAAGATTCAGTTTGCAGACTGAAGAAGAGCTTGTATGGCCTGAAACAAGCTCCTAGACAGTGGTACAAGAAATTTGATAATTTCTTGCAAAGTGCAAGGTACAACAGATATCAAACAAATCATTGTCGTTGTGTCAGACATTTTGACAACTATTATATTATTCTACTGTTATATGTTCTTGACATGCTTATTGCAGGGGCTAGTATTGATGAGATCAATAATTTGAAGGAGCAGATATTAGACCACTTTACAATGAAGGATTCGGGAGCTACAAAACAAGCCATGGTATGAGAATTGTCAGAGATAAAGTTAGAGGAATGTTGAGACTCTCTCTAGCTGAGTATGTGAAAAAGGTACTTAGCAAGTTTAATATGGATAAGACCAAACCAGTTAGTACGCCCTTGGGGAGTCACTTTAGACTCAACAATAATCAGTCACCCAAGTCAGTGGAGGAATGAAACCACATGAGTAAGGTTCCTTATGCTTTGGCTATTGGTTCACTTATGTTTATTATGTTTTGCACCAGACCGGATATTACCCATGCAGTGGGAGTTATTAGTAGATACATGAGTAATCCTGGAAAGAAATATTGGGAAGTTGCGAAGTGGACCTTAAGATACCTAAGAGGATCTTCAGAAACTTGTTTGTATTTCTTAAGAAAGATTTTAGAGGTAAAGAGCTATGTTGATGTTGATCTAGCTGGAAACATTGATACCATAAGGAGTACTACATGCTATATTTACGCTCTTAGTGGCACTGCAGTATCATGAGGCTCTAATCTACAGAAGATAGTTTTATTGTCTACTACATAAGCTAAGTATATCGTAGTTTCAGAGGCTGTAAAGGAGATGATATGGCTATAGGGCTTCTTGGAGGAATTGGGCAAGAAGAATCAGTGGGGCATTTTCTACAGTGAGAGTTAGAGCGTCATATTCCTTTCCATAAATCTAACATTTCCGTCCAAGAACAAGCATATTCATATCAGCTATTACTTCATACAGTCATTGTTGGATGATAGACAGCTGTTGCTAGAGAAAATTTGTGGAAGCAAGAACACTGTTGGTATGTTGACAAAGGGTGTTACTCTTGAGAAACTAAAGTTGTGCGCAACTTCCATGGTCTTCTAGCTTGAAGGCAAGGGCCTTGAGTTGCAGTGGTAGATTATATTTGTTTGAAGAAGAGACGTTATAGCCTGTGTATCAGTCTCCAAGTGAGAGATTTGTTAGTATATGGAGCCCGGTTAAGAAAAAGAGGATAACCTGCTCCCGCCTTCCCTCAAAGCAAAGCTTCGCTTCGCCCTCCCTTAGTTTCACGAAACAAAAGGATTCCCATATCTTTGGATTAATCCTGTCTGTTTTGTTTGGAATATAGTCCTGCCATATTTTCTTTATGCAGAAGAGCTATTTTGGAGGGTATAGTTTTGTTTTTTCTTTGCTTTGACTTGGCGGTTCTAGGGAGAAGTAAAGGGTGTGCATAATAAAAAATTCTTTATTCTCCCTTCCATTTGTAGGAATTTGGTGAGGCCTTAGAGTGGGGAAAAAAGCAATAGCAGCAGGTTTGGTTCTCCCAAGTTTTTTCTTCTTCATCTTTGGTGTGACTCTCGGGTAGAGAGAGAGTGAGTTTTTCTTGTAAGTCGACTTTATTGACGGTGTAAATTCTTTAAGTAATAAAATCCTCTACAACACCGTAAACGTAGACAAAAATCGTCGAACCACATAAATTTGTGTATCTGCTTTTCTGTGCGATTTTTCTCGTTTTATTTTTCGTTTTATTGTCGTCGTTTTTCACACAACACTTAGAGTGTTGTCGAGGTGAGAATGATTAGGTGGATGAGTGTCTTTACACTTTGAGACAAAATGCAAAATAAATATATCCGTGATAGGATTGGTGTAGCTCGAGTGATGGATAAAATTAGAGAGAGTCGTCTTAGATGGTTTGTCACATCAAACTTCGACCGTCTGATGATTTAATTAGGAGAGTAGATGTTTTAGATTAGACTTATGTTAAGCAAGGCAGAGGTAGACCTAGGAAGACTTGGGCTTATTGTATAAAAAATGAACTTAATTTATAAGATTTAAATGAAAATATGACACTAAATAGTACGCAATGGAGGAAAATGATTCATGCGGCCAACCTCGCTTAGTGGGATTAAGGCTTTGTTGTTGTTGTTGCTATTGTTGCATATCATAGAGGAGACCTAATATTTCAATTATATAAGAAAATATAATTTTGTAGTTTGAGCTATTAATTAGTTTTATTAAACTCATATCAATTAAATTTACATTTTTTTAAATTACTAATAATAAATTTAACTCAACATTATTTACATAATTAAATCTTATTTGAGAAATTTTAACCATTTAATAGGGAACAAAAGTTGATCAAAAAAATAATTTTGATTAATCGGTTCTTTATAAATGAAATTGGTTTACTGATTCGATGGAAAACGAACGAGTATAGTACAATCAAGTCAAAGGTCATTAAAGTGCTTAAAAGTTAAATAAATAATTTATAATTAATGGAAATACTTTGGGCGGTTTGAAATAATATTTTGAGACTTTAGTCAAATTAATAAAACTTTATTTTATTTGTTACAAAAAAATTTACGTTACTGAGCATAAATCTCAATAGATATTAATAAGATAAATTTCAATTTAAATTTAAGATCATTCAAGCTTTGATTTTAACAAATTTAAAGCCAAATTAGTCATCTCAACAATACAAACACAATGATACTAAAAGCGTTTTGATCCAAGCTTAAATGAGCATAGATCAAGCACATGGAAGTATGATTAGAAAATTTGGATTATTAATTGAAATGTCACATGATCTCTAAATCTGGAGTGCTTATAGTCAAGTTGAGCATATCGACAATTATAATCTAAGGAGAATAGGATAACTTAATTTTGAGGTTAATAATGCACTTAACTGCTAAACAATTGATCTACTATTAAAAGAAATCAATATCGACCATTCAACAGAGTGTTTGAGATTTTGCTAAATCTATCAAAATGTTATCCACAAAACTCTATAGATAGGAGCTCATTTTAAACATCAAAGGGGAAAGAGGCTGAAAATTAAAAGTAAAGTCCACACTTTTGTAGAAAGCTTGAAGTTAGCAACCATTGGTGATAACCATTGTCGAATCGTTGTTTGACCATCACTCTCATTGCCGATACACTCACTTAGTCACCGTCATTGCTGGACCATCATCTCTTGATTTCTATACATGTCGACGAACAACCATAAAAAAGTTTTGATTATTGTCATGAGGCAATTGTCACTTGAATATCATCACAATCGTAGACCATCATCGCCTAACTGTCACCATCTTTACTATTAGATCATCACACTATCATTTTCAAAGAAAATCAAATCAGCATCCCATACTCTTATAAGACTAAATTCCCTTATATAAGAAGAACAACATTTTTTAATTCTCATGTATATAGTGAAATCTTTTCTTAATTTCTATTGGGCTAAGCCTCATAATTTTTTTTCATAATTAGGTTTTCCGCATAAAAAATCTTATATAACTCTTATAATTTATGGCTTCTTATTCAAATCTTTAAAGAAGAGAAATGAACTTACACGTTGACATGAGTTTTAGGAGTCTTTAGGTTTAAATGATGCAATTCTCTAGTATCCAACTAATGAGTTTCTAATTGCCTATTATTGATTCTTATGACTTGACATTTGACCCTGTTGGTCGTTAAAATTTAGAAGTTGTCGGTCGCCGGAATAGAAATTCCGTTGCCCGTTCTAAAATAAATTTAATTATATATATATATATATATATATATATATATATATATATATATATATATATATATATATATATATATATATATATATATATATATATCTATGTGTGTGTGTGTGTGTGTGTAATTTTGGAAAGTAACATTTTATTTTGAAAAATATAAGATCAAACTAATCTCATACATGCAATAATTTAAATAATCGAGCGTTGCGCACGAAGACGTGTATACATCCGAAGAACGGATACATTGCTTGGTGGTAAGACTTGATCGAATAAGCTAAAGAATACGTGACGTTCGTTTGAGTACGCGAACAATTTATGTTGAGTGACAAATTCTCATATCTAATATGAAGCAACTAGATAGGGTTATATTAAACTGGGTTCTTAAAATTTTCTATAAGGGCAAGCCCCTATAGTTAATTACATATTAAATGACCGAAGCCACTTAAGAAATTCTCGATTTATATGAGGAAATATTATTTCTATGACTTCCAAAAAGTAGGATTCTCAAACTAATGTGTAGGGGAATGCCAATAGGGAAAAGGTGCAAATTTGGAACATTTTATTTTCAGAATCCAAATGAAGAAAAGTATGGGACGTCACAGATCCTAAGGCGAACCTCAGAGGCCTCCCAACATATCCTATGATTTGGCTCCAATTTATAAGAGATATTATCATATCTTTCATCCTGCCAATTTTATTAGTTAAGGCTTACATTTGCATAATACTGAATATGCAAATAGTCTGGAAGATATGAAGATTTATGTCTTACTAAACAACAAACTCGAAATCCTAAGACGAGTTAGGGCTTATATTGCACGAGGTGAAAATGCCTAAAAGATAAGTTGAAGATTTATGTTGCACTAGGCAGACAACTTTGAGGTCTCATGGCTTGTTATTTAAGTCTAAGGAAAGATATGTTGTTATAGACTCATTTGCTTTCTTGAAGATGTTCTTCCGCGTACCACTTCGTGCTACCCACAGTGTTTGCTCCAAGCTCCTTATTGCAGCATGTTTAAATTTAGAGGTGTCAAATTGAAGAGATTGAAAGAAATATCACGTTAAGAGTTAAAACTTTTCTAATGTGTCAAGTTAATGTCAAATGTCTGATTAGGGAGAAATTTAAGTTGATTATAGTGACACCGGTTAGGATCCTATGGTTCCCTCATTCCAACGCCACTATTTTCTTCGGATTCACTTAGTATAAATTCAAATAAATGAATTAAATACTTTCATCCAGACTGTGGGAAATCTCGTTAGCAGCCGTAGGTTGTCTTATCCGAGGGATTCCCGATCATCCAAAGAGACATTTTAACTTAGTTGTAATTGTTATTTTGTTTTATTTGTCATTAAATTTTGAGTTGTCTTATATTTTTGTTTGTTGTGAATTGATTTTTGGTTTTGATATGCAAGTTTTGTTTTGCAAAAAGTGCTGAAAGTAAAGTGTAATAAAACTAATAAAAGAATTTGCAGTACATAAAATGTAAATGCGTACTAGTCCTCTTCTCGTACTCCAGCTGAAAATTTATTATTTGCAAGCAGAGAATTAACCAGAAATACAAGTTTAATGTGTGTCTACCGAGCCCTATGTCATAACTTGGTGGGTCCCTATTTGTTCATGTAGATGATGTCTTTCTTTGACACAACATAATAAGTTCAGTTGCCCTCCAAGACATCCAGAAGACTTGTGAAAAGATCCGGAAAACACTCTAGACATTTCACAACTCTTTTGAACGATCTCAAGTTCATTTGAACTTATTATTTTACTAAATAATTCGTTCACATTATACATTTATGTTAAGTGAACCTCAATGTTTTAATTATCCCTTTAAGTGGGGTAATCATCATTTGACATATTATTTATGAATTATGTGGGTGAAGATCTCTAAGGGCAAATTGATTTATTATGAATTTTAGCAAATTAGTTTAGAGTTGGTCTTGTAGTGTTTCAAAGTACTTGAAGCTAATTATATTTCCTTTTATAAACCTTATTAGTTAAATCTGGATTAAGCCTAGTTCACTACTAAGCTCTTAAGATTTAATGAGAAGATTTGTAATTTTAGAACAAGGTATGCATTAGAGTTTAAAGGCCTTCGTTTTAGTATATCTAAAACTGAATACAAGGAATATAATTTCAGTTGTAGTAAATTTAGTGGCAGAGTTGTAACAATCGGAGATCAAATCATTAAAAGGAGTGAATATTTAAGATATCTCAAGTCACTTAAAGTGATGGTGATATAGATGAGGATGTTATTAGTAGAATTCAAGTTGAATGGTTGAAGTGAAAGAATGCAATCGGACTATTGTGTAATAAAGAAGTACCGCTTATACTTAAAGAAAAATTTTATAAGATGGTCGTGAGACCTGCAATGCTTTATAGAGCATAATGTTGGTTTGTGAAAGAGAAACATAAAACTAAGCTTTGTGTTACTGAGATGATGTTGATTAGGTGGATGAGTGGCTTGACATTTAAAGACAAAATGTGAAATGAATGTATCCGTGAAAGGGTTGTGTAGCTCTAGTGACAGATAAGATTAAAAAGAGTCATCTTAGTTGGTTTGGTCACATTAACCATTGACCGTATGATGATTCAATTAGGCGAATAGATGTTTTAGATTTGAATTATATTAAGAAAGACAACGATAGAACTAAAAAAAAATTGGTCTTGTTGTATAAAAAATTGTCTTAATTTATTAGACTTAAATGAAATTATGATGCTCAATAGGACACATTGGAGAAAAAAGAATTCATGTATCCAATTGCAACTAGTGGCATAAAGGCTTGTAGTAGTTATTGTTGTTGTATAAGTACTAACTATCTTTATAAATCTTAAATTAATCATTGATTAGCTCTAACATTATCCTCGTGATATTTATAATTTTTAATGATATACTTCAAATATTATTGGCACAATCACTCTTCAAATGATCCGAGTATAACTACCTAATAATCAAAATTTTTAATTTAATCTACGGTACTAGATTTTAGTTTAATTTATAGAGTAATATTGATCGACTTCTATTATCTAATTTTATAATTTTTGCATCTATTCCACATTTAAAAATTAAGTTTTCCTTTTTTAAGGGTATTGGAGAAATAAACAGAGATTAATTATTACTCATGATATATCTAATAAATCCAACAGAAAGATCTCATCATTGAGTCAAACCAAAGAGATAGAGACCTTAATTTAATTTATAACGTACTAAGATTAAATCTCTATATCTTAGTGAGAACTGTGATCTTTTTTTTCTAAGTGTTTATTTAACTATGATGTATCCAATATCAGATAATAATCACCTTTTTTAATAAATACTTATACACATTTCCCTCTTAGCTAAAATGTCTCATGATAGCATATAGTTAATAAAATCTTCACTATAAATCCTTGGAAAGAATTCCTACAAGAATGCCTCAATTGGAATCTAGTAGTAGAAAAAGTACAAATTAGAAAAAAATTAAAAGAGCAGATGGTTGATGAGACTGCCACTCATTTAAAAACCTCAAAAGATGAAATCATTGAAAGGTATGGATTCTCTAAAAATCTTATAAGAAAATCTCACAATATTTCAGTAATCTAATTTTTCGTAGATGAAACCCTAAAAAATATATTTCTTTACAAAAGTCTTAGAAAGAAAGACCATTGGAAGTGTAAGTTCTTCAAAGAAAACATGAGACAAGAATTAAAAGATTTAGATCATTTGAAATGTTCAAAAAGGAAAAATTTTAGAAGGTACACATTCTTCAAAAATTTTAAATGAAAAAAAAACATCATAAGTTATAAATTAAAAATAAATTAGAAAAAACAAACCTTAAAATATATAGATTGTCAGAAAATCTTAAGAAGACATGGCCTCAAATCTATAGATCATCTAAGAATCTTAAAAGAGAAATATATGAAGAAGTTTAGCCTTCCAAAATTTTTAGATGGAAAAATCCAAAAACTACATGGCAACTAAAAATCTTAGAAGAAAAAATTCTTAGAAAATGCAAATTTCCAAAAAGTCCCAAATTGCAAAAGTCTCTTAAGATATATGGTCTCTAAAATTCCAATAAATAAAAGCAATTATTTTTTTTTATTTTTTAAAGATCATAAAAGCATAAAAGTTGAGATTCTTCAAAAACTTAGAAAATAGAAACATTAGAAAGCACAACTATTTAAACTATCTAAAAACTTTGAAAGTGTAAATATTAAATGGGAAAAAATTTCTTATACTAACTTTACATTACATAATTCTCTACTTATTCAAAATCTTATAAAACATAATCAATATAAGATACATGTTTTCATGTCATTAAAAAGTCTTGGAATGCATAAAACTCCGAAGAATGGATGCCTCCTACATTCCACTTACATGTTAGATTTATAACATGATTTTAAAATTTTGAATAAATACCAAAGACATCTAAATAGCACAATTACTTATTAGAGTCAAATTCTAAAGAAGCGCTTCACTCTTAAATAAAGATTAATAATCCATTAATTATTATGAATTTATTAATTTGGTCAACCAAGCTCTTACATGGACAAATGTACATTCAATTGCTTTGCAAATAAAAAATAATATCCTAAAGCCACATATAAAATTATTAAATCTACATAGTGTGGGCACACTCATCTTTGTCATCATTAGAGATTTTTTAAAGAATTTTATAGCTTTCAATCTCATACTTCTACCTCATCTTTGACTGCATGGTCTCCCTATATTCAAAGGTTACTAATATTAAAGAATGTAACTTTTTTTCTTGGTTGCAATTTATCTCAAATGATTTTAATGGCATCAAACATTATGTTGATGTTTGGCATTACTAATATTGATAATGAATGTTGGATGTCAAACTCTATTTTTGATAAGCATATTCACATCAATTTGGGGTACAATTACAAAGTTATAAATGAGTAGAATTTACTGATAGTAGATTAGAGATTTTCAAAATCTGAATTTAAGTAAGTGCATAGTCAAGTTAAATATCTCGACAAGATTAATTTAATGACACCAAAAGTTATCTAATTTAGGCCTAAACATAAGTAATGAAAATACAATTAAAATTTTAAAAATTAATTAATGAGAAATGATCTCCAAATTTTATATCTTTTCCAATGAACCTAAGAGCACTAAAATATTATAATACTAGTGTTGATAGGGTTGTGAATTTAGCTCAAAGATCTTTAATCAGTCGAAAATTGATTCTAATTCTAACTTAGATTAAAATCATATCAAAATAAACGAGCCGTGCTATGGGCTAAAAATTTGGATCAAATTTTTTTTAAGCCGATTTCGAGCCATACATAATCGACTTGAGCGGACTGTAGATTGGCTAGTAGTATTTTTTATTTATAGAACTGTATATAAATTGCTAACTAAATTTGAATATAACAAGTCACGCGCCAATTTCGAGCCAATTTTATGTTGTTTAACTCAATTCAATTTTAGCTGAGTCGAGCCGATAGAAACAGATCCAAATAACAGAATTTGAGCCAGCTCGTTTTGATTTCGAGCTATTTTCAATTTCGAGCCGGCTCAGCTTGAAATCTAATATAACAAGTAACGAGCCTATTTGGGCCACACCTAGATCTATTCAAGCCGACCACATCTCGGCTCAAATTCAAATTGTTAACAACCCTAAGTGCTACGTTATAGGACGGATTTTCATATTATGGCTTAGTGAAGTGTGTGTGTTGATATGAAAATGGAAGCATGGTGGATGATTTTTGGGGCTTAATATGAGATTTATTTATTTATTTTCTATATGCTTAAAAATAAATCTAATTTTCGGCTGTTTCCCAATAAAAAGTGCTGGATATTGAGCTGTGTATTGACGAAATCTCTTGCTCAACGTATTTGCCATATTTTTACAACTGTGATCCGGATGTAACAAATTGACCAAAGTTAGTATAGGAGATTGGTAACTAGATATTAGATTTTTTAGAGTTTATTTTATCTTTCTTAAATAAAAATCTTGCATTCAGCTTCAATATTTTAAGATAAAAGAGATGCAATTAGTTGTCTTTTTTATTATTGCTTGGCTATGTTGGTTTGATTTCGATTGCTTGTATTAAGAGTGTTGACTCACTTTTTAAAGTTTAGCTTCGCATGCATATTATGGGTTTGATTTTGGCTTAACCAAGTTTCCATGTTGCTACAATAAAAGTTATTGATTAATTTTTTAGTTCTATTCAGACTTCATAATATTGAAGGGTTCATGCAATTCGAAAGAGATATATATAAAAGAGGCGAAAGAAGAGGATAGATGTATAGCACATGCTTAAACATTACGTTTTACCCTCTGATTTCATTCCGACCGAGAAGGAGGAGATGATTTGGTGAAAAGAGAAGGCCAAGTGGGTTCCGTTGGAGTCACAGTGCAAGAACCCCGAATAAGGCAAGGAGAGGAAGAGATCGCTCTTTTTTCCTTCTTGTACATGTACCCACAAATATTAAAAAATATGTTGTGTTATACAAAAGTCTTTTTACGGTGGCATGATGAGAAGATTGTTATGTGTGTGTCGAGTGGCTCATAAATGAGGATGTAACATACATGATCATGGGTGTCGGACTTGACTTTTACGTTCTTATAGCTACGAGAATTGTCGAGGAAGCAAACTAAACTAGTGAGTTTGGTTGGTCGGTTCGGCAGACTGAATGGTTAGACCAATTAGACAAACTAGGTTTTCGTGATCGTTCGATAGGTTATTTTGGCAGTTAGTGCAAGACAATTGGCATATCAATGAGTTAAGTTGTCAAGTAACCTTAACGACGTATTTTTTACACCAATATATTATAATTGTACCGGTGTTAACCACTAACATTCTATTATAAGGTTAGAGTTTATGTATTAATTTATTATTCAAGTTAGAAGGTATTTTATCAGAAAACTTAATGTCATCTATCCATAGTAATAAGTGAAAAGAGATGAAAGAAGAACCTTGGATAAAAATTCAAAAATTAGATGCAAAACTATGCTCAAAGAAAATTATAAAAAGATTAGTTTTAACGAACCTTCTTTGAACGTTATTTGAACATTTTTCTAAAAAAATTTATTTGAATGTTTAGTATACTTTGTTCAAATATAGCCTTCGGCCCAATGCATTATAATAAGCATTGACTTTGTTCAAACCTTCTTTCAAATTTGTAAGTATTATTACTTCTAAATTTGTTTAAACTTTGTTCAAAATAAGTAGATAATATTTGTATACATCAATACTGCCAAGATGAATCTTTAAGGGATGAGGATGATGACCGAACAATTGAAGACTCAAACCAAAGAGTATGATATGAACTGACTCATCTGACAACCGACTGTTCGATTGAGCCTACAATGTCGATATGTACAATCGATGGATTTTGCTTATGATACCAGCGGCCTTTATGCGACTGATCGCTTCGGTCGATTGAACACATTGCGCCTCTTGATCAGTAACTGTTGGACTTCAATTAAATTATAAAGGAAAATCTGATATAAAATTAGCACATTAATTAAATTTTGGGTGGTTACCATAATTGTTCCCTCCTTTCCATAATTTTACAACTATACCCCTATAAATTGGTGGTTAAAATGTGAATAAGCGACTTTTCCCTCTGAACTCTCCATCAGCTCCTCTCTCGCTCTCGTTCTCCTTCTCTCAACTCTAACTCTAGAGGTGTGTATTTTCAAAAGATAATTTAGGATCCAACAACCTAAAAGGTGGTGCAATGAGCATATACATGCCACAGATGTGAAATGGAGCAAATTATGAAGGAGAAACCTCACAGAGAGACATAGCATCCATGGAGTTTAATAGAGAGATTGCGTCAAGAAATCCAAGAAGAGGTCTAGGTGCTTTGAGCATAGATAGTGGACCAGTTTAAGGCTGCCCGAGCAGCGATACCTCAAAGGAACGTTCAACAGCACTCTTGAAGGGAGAGTCTCATGGAAATCGCTTCCAAAGGGTTCCTCTAGAGAATCCACTAGCGCCTAATGTTAGGCCGGTAGTTGACCGATCGAAGGACTCCCAACACGCTGACAATGCGGGATCTACGCAGATGGTCAGGCATCGGGTAGATCGAAAGGGAGCACCCGCCCGACCAACTGAAGATAGTGCCTTCTCTCAAAGGATCTTGGAGATCATACCCCCAGTTAAACTGACGATTCCTCATCTGAATCCTTACAAGGGGAAGGAGATTACAACATAAAGCCTTATATTTGAATCATCTTCTAGTTAACCTTAGTGTTAACCATGTATTTGACATCCATAGTAGAAAGTACAATAATCTTCTACTGCCTAAACACCCAACTCACTGCTTTGTTCTACAGTGAAGACATACCATATTGTATTTCTTCTACTATCAAAATCTTTTACTAGATTTGAATCTACAAATCCATGTAAACAGATTCATACACTTTCAAAGCAAATTACCTTGCTGATTTTTCTCTAAATACCTAAGCATCCACTTCACTGCATCCTAATCATGCATGTATGGATTGCACATGTTCCTGTTGACTACGCTCATTACCTATACAATATTTTGTCTTCTATAAATCATAGCATACATCATACTCCAACTGTTGAAGCTTACAAAGGTATTCCCATTTGTGTTTGTGCTGCTTCATACTTATGCAATAATTTCTTCTATAGCTTGAAGTGACTACCTAAGGAGCAGTAAATTGTCTTTATCTCACTCTTTTTCAACTTATTTAAGATATTCTCAACATACTCCGCCTAAGACAACTTAAAAATACATGCACTCATGTCTTTACTAGTTTTCATCCCGATGATCTTTTTGGTTGGACCTAACTCTATCTCGGACTCACATGATAATTACTTCTTTAAACCTCTAATTCTCTTCGTATCTAACCCTATAATCACCATGTTATCCACATAAATAAGAGCAAAATATAATTAATACCATATTATTTAAAGAAGCAACAACGGTCTGTTTTGAACCTTCATGTACCCAATGTGTAACATGAACTCGCCAAACCTTTTGTACCATTATCTCAAGGCTTGGTTTAAGTCATAGGAAATTTTCCTAAATATGTAGACCAAATCTTCTTTGCATTTTTCACATCCATATGCTCCATATGTAGACCTTCCTCTACTACTAAGCTAAACACAACTCTGGCGGTTTTCATCTTCACCATAAGAGAAAAAATCTCAGTTTTGTTCACTTTTTCCTTTAGTTGGAACCATTTTACAACAGGTATTGCCTTATAGCTTCTTCTACTGCAGTCTGACTTCCCTTTTAAATTGTAGACCGACTTGTAAACCTTGTAACCCGCATTTAGAGAAAGAAACATTCTTCTACTTGTCATATACGCAATCTTCACATAAAAATCTACATAGTTTAAATCCTGAAGTTTATTCTTTGAATGCAAGGATTTCATATCTTTTTTACTCATATGAAATATGTTATTTTATTGGTCAAGTAAAAATTGTCTTCAATGATTCCATGAGCTATCATCATTGCCCCCTGATCACCTTCCACGAGTCACCTATGAAAGTATTCACGTACTCTGACTTTGTCAGTTGATAAATAGAGATCAAATTTATCTTCAAACTTGGAGCATGTTCAGACTATTTCATTTGGGAACATGATATCCACATTATATTTTCCTAAGATATTGTAGATCTTGTTGTCTCCCAAATAAACCTTCCCAAGATTACTCTTAAGGGTAGTTTTAAAACACCTATTTATTGGGGCATGCATGAAAAGAGCCTCCTAAATTTACTATCCAAGTTTTAATACTATCTAGAGATAAAACTAAGAAGTCACCTTAAATTTTGCTAGTGGAGAGATTTGTAGAGAGATTCATTTCTTTTCCTCTATCACCAGCCTTCCTTGAAGCTTTGTATTTATTCTTAGAATGCTCTTTCTTCTCACAGCTCTAGCATTCTACTTTCTCACTTCCTCATATTAACCTAGACTTTCATCTTCTAGACTTGAGTTTATATTTGTCTGTATTTTTGTCTAGATTCCTTCCATTGTCTTCAACATTCAATACATAACCTGAAGATTCACCATTCTTTACATTTCTGCAAACTTTTTTCATTCAGCACCATGGAAACGATGTCATCGAATTTCAACTTCATATTCCCTAAAAAGTTCCTCATTGTCTGACCAAAACATCTCAGTTGTCCGACAAAGTAAATAGAATTGACAATTCTCTGAGTTCATCATCAAATTTATCCCCACATAACACAATTGATTAGTTACATTTTTTTATTTTTTTCAAGTGTTTTAGCCATTGAGTTATTTTCTACAAATTTCATATTAAATAACCTCTTTATTAAAAAAATTAAAAAAAAAAGTTTTTCATACATCTTTAGTAATGTTGTCGTAAGATCCATCACAGTTTTTTCATTCACTTTATTGAATGCAACTGACAATGAAAGTGATCAATTGGTCAAGCCCAGGGTTGTTTGATCTAGCGCTTTACATTACTACATAGTCATCAATTTAGACATTCTTGGTGATTCCTTGTAGTGACAAATACTTTTTTTTATACTACATCATTCATAACACAAAAATTAACCCATTGAACTTCTTCACTTTGTACCACACTTTATCAGTCATTGCCCCCACTCAAATCAAATAACTCGCTCTGATACCACTTGTGATGATGAAAATAAATCCTTCGCCTTCAATCAATTAAAAGTCAAAACCACGCTATGGATAGGAACACACAAAATCGGGAAATTTGAAACAAAATTTCGAACATAAGCATAACAAAATAATTCCAAAAAATCACATTATGATTTATGTGGAAAAACCCGAGAACAGGAAAACACCATAGAGCCACACCACACAAAAAATTTATTATCAATAGGAGAAATTTATAAATTACACCACTTGGATCTTCTCTCTAATATCACTAGTACTTACGAAATATTACTTCAAACATTCCTCTCGATGTTACAAGCGAATACCCACATTTTGAAATCACCCTCCTAACAATTTACCTTTGCAAAGAATTCTTCGTCGAGAAACATTGCATGAGTTATTCCCATCACTTTGAATTGACAGATTTAATGTGAACAGTAGAGTTAACTTCTCCGTGAAGTGGTGTATTTATATCATGCGCTTAGGAAGAAGAACCTAAAGGATTGATCAAATCGGCGTAGTCACGCATGGTTGTGGCGTAGTCACGATTTCTGACGTAATTTTGCCCGTATAGGATGGCTACGCCATGTCAAGTGTAGAAGGATCCCCATCTGCTTTTTCAAGTGTTGTAGGCGTCATCTCCTCAACACCCAGTACTTGTTAGATAATGGATTCCTCTCTCTCTCTCTCTCTCTCTCTCTCTCTCTCTCTCTCTCTCTCATACTGAGTAATTTTCTATTTCCATCTAAAGGTGTAAATAAGTCGAGTTGAGCTAGAGTACACAACCTACTCCAAATTAATTCATGAATGAAAAATTCATGTCAAACTCTAGCTCAAGCTCATATATTATAAGCCCAAGCTTGGGTCATTTGTTTACTCCCAAGCTTGGGCTTAACTTGAGTGCTCAAGGTTTTAGAAGAATTGCAGGGTACACATCAAAAAGATCCCATTGTAGAAAATGAGCAATTAACAACACAAGCTCATCAGAGAGTATTGATGATACTAGCAATTGGAGAAAACTCTTGATCGGAACTCACTAAGAAGGGCTGATGGCACTAATGGCTATATAAGAGGAGGAAGTCGCCCATTCAGAATTCGCATTCAATTGATTTAGTTGGATTGGTTGATAAATAACAACTCAAATAATAAGCAAAATTATAGTGGAAAAATAATATAATGAAGCAAATGAAGCTAAACCACAACATTGTTTTCTTCAATCAATTCAACTTTAGTTTTATCACACTTTAAAATTTTAATAGAGGTATGCATTCAGTCAATTAGATGAATTGATTGACCAAACTTATCAAACAAATTGATTGATAATTTTTTAATCATAACATAATGACAAGTCAAATGTTCAATGAAACTATAGCTAGTTATTCATACTTATATAAAATGGTATATTACATTGATTGGGCCAACTCTTTCAATTTGGGTTGAAAACATGATGAAGGCCCACTAATTCGTTGGTATCATTGAATCAAATCGGCTAACTGGCTCATGGCCAGGCATTCCTTTTCAAATAGAAAAAGCCCAATTTAGTGTAACGCATTTAAGAGAGCTTTTGTGAAAAAAAAATAATTATAAAAATTATATATATATAACAGAGTAGAGCAGATTTAGTATGACTATGCAATACTTTGCTTTGAGTTGATTACATTGGGTTAAAATAATCTTGTAAAATTATATAGAATGAATATAAAATCAGTGTACCTTGCTATAATGTCAACATTCATTTGATGCTGAGGTGCAGGCCCGCGATGGCTCTTTCTTGCTCCTTCGGACATCCGCTAGGAGCAGAGGGTGCAACACGAGCGAGTTTAGGTTTAACTTGTGTTCGATTCGTTAAAAAAAATTATTATTTGTGTTCTGCTCGTTTATATATTGAACACAAAAAGTGTGTTCTTGTTCGGGTCGTTTGCTTAACGAGCCAAACAAGAGCTATTCGCGAATAAAGAGTTGTTTTGACAACCCTAATCACTCGGTCATAGGATGTTAAAGGTTGTGGTAAGATTTAAATCTTATTATTTTTATTAAAATTTCATTTTAATATAATTTAATATATTTTTATTTAGTTTTTTTAATTAATAATTTTAATTTATTATAAATCTTATATATATATATATATATATATATATATATATATATATATATATATATATATATATTATTGATGAGTAGTATTTCGAGCCGAACACGAACGAAAAAATCTTTATTCGTGTTCGACTCACTTATATATCAAGCACAATATATAAATAGCTAAAAAAGTGTTTGTGTTCAACTCGTTAACTTAATGAACGAATCGAATACGAGCTTCTTAAGAAGCGGAGCGTGAGCTGTTCGTGAACAGCAAGCTAGGAGGAGAAATTTATTCATATAAAAATTTTCAAATATTTTTTAGCCATTTCCAAGTAATCTATAGCGTTGCTCATTTCCATCAGATGAGAGATAATAAGATAATCGAATTCATAATAACTTGAAATTTTTTAGTAGCCTAATGACTTGTCAAATTATATTTGCTAACTTGTGAGGTTATCATATCGATTGACAAATTGGAGGGTATGAATTAACAAGTCGAGTAATTGTTGAGCATATACGAATTATTAAGTATGAGTTGTGGAGTACGAGTTACCAATGAGATACAACAATTTTGACAGAGATTTGTCAGGGTGATTGGAAGGACTTCGTCAGCTCACCAAATGATCGAATAGGCCAACTATAGTGCCACTTGATCAAAAATGTGTATTGAGAAGCATTAATGCAGAGAGGTAATCAGTGGTTACCAAGGCAATGTATTATAAAATATTAAATATTAAATGCTCATGCTAGAAAAAGTTAAGCCGATAACGGGGATGCCACGATAAGGGGGTTGCAATGATACAACATTTGATGATGTTAACTTTTCATGGGAATTAATATTCCCTCAACCAGCCCAACAATCTCTGCACCACAAACTACAAGCAATAGTTTTTACAATTTAACACATACATATATATGTACCTATCTTTATATTAAACTATTGTGCTTTCATAATTTATTGGAAAAGGCTTGTTCAAGCTTATTGTAGTGCCAATTGGTATAATTTTGGGCAACAGTCCACCTTATTGTAGCTTCAAGTAATGCCAGTTCAATTAAACAAGATGCTTGGAAGCACAGCAAGGCTTATCAATGCTCCAAAAGTTGTGCTCACAAAAGCATGTTATTGAGCTGAGTATATTATCGTCATGAAAGTAACCGTGTCAATGCTTCATTGTTGGCGACCATTCATGCATGGATCTCACAGTTGCTAGGTGTTAGGTATGGCCGTATAAGAGATAGATGTTGGAGCGGAAGGAAGCGAGCCAACGTAGTCGAGCGAGTGAGCGAAGCAAGCGGAGTGGAGCGGAAACCATCGAACTCAAACAATGAGTACACTACCTAATTGACTTGGAATTTGTAACTCAGACAATGAGTACACTACCTAATTGACTTGAAATTAATTGATGCGATATAATTCCTTCTCATAGGTGGAGCGGAAAATTTTTTAGAGAAAGAGGGGTGGTTTGAGCTCGAATGGCAGGTTTGAAAGCATGGAGGGGAGGAGAACATTTAAAGTATATAAGATAATATCTCCATTATCAATTTTTAAACCGGAAAGAGTTATGATATCGACGAGGTTCTTGACATATGTAAAATATTGATTCATAGTTTGATTTTCCGTTAGGATATTATGTAACTCGTTCTTGAGTTGAATAACTCTTTAAGCGATTGGACAACTAAAATCGTCTTTCAAGGTTAATCCAAATGTCGACAGTGTGATTTAGATGAAGTATGTAAGGTAGAATGGATGATGAAATTGTAGAAAGGAGAGCAGCTATTAAGTTTTGATCAAATAAGCTTCCAAAGAAGATAATCATAGTTTTCAGTAGTATTACATTGGAATCTTGAATAAATTGTGGTGGAGAAGAACGTTGTTACCAAGAAATGAATTGAATCCATTAGCAAGAAACACCTTATGTATTTGCACTTTCCAAACGGTATATTTGTCAAAAATAAGGAGAGAATGAGCTCTACATTTGATATGTTGCATCGTAAATTTTAATGGAGGTGGTATTTGAATGTCTTTCGTTCTGTTTACTGATTCTCGTAGAGGAGTTGATGGAGGAAGAAGACTCCATGAAGACAGATTGAACAGGAACCGATAGCTCTAATATCATAAAGAAAAAGAGATGGAGAAGAATAATGTTGGACAGATGAAAGGAGAAATAATATTTCTTTCATATTTTAATGTTCATTACAAGCTTTATTTATAAGTCTATACAATGGCATACTTGTAATGTAACAGAGGGATATAATTGTCATTCTATTGCTATTGCTTGGTTGATAAAAAAGCAACACAATGAGCTAAACCTAAACATCTGACTACAGGTGAGGCGGAGCGAGAGCTTGAACCCGAGCCAAAGAAGAAGTAGAGGAGAAGAACGTTCATGATAGTGGCTGAATCAATCGAGCCAATAAGTTCCTTTCACAGATCATAACTTATATACCTGAGAAGATATATTTCAATTTTTTAAAATTTAAAATGATAATATTTTTTATTTTTGATGTGATGTGAAAGATTGTAAGTTATATGGAGGTTCCAAGTAAAAATTGGGTGGGATATGTAAATACATAGAAATTAGAGGACATGCATCTAAATGCCCCTTTTTTTAAATGGAGGCGCCATCATCTCATAATAGCAACTTTGATCCGTTCATTCTGGTAAAGACAAAAGTTAATTCACAACAGCAAAAATACAAAACAGTTGGCTCTGATAAACAATTATATGTATATATTTAATTTCTTTTAATTATCATTATAACGATTTGGCTATAGTTTTTAATATTTATTAATCCAAAATGTAATGATTAGAATTGATTTTATTTAAATTAATAATAAGATAATAGTGAAATCAATTACTACGGTTCAGCTCAAAAAATGTTTTTGGTATGGGGATTTTGACTAATACAGTTATATATTTGATATATTCCTAAAAAATCATATTGATCCGTATGAATCTCGACGATCGATTTAACCCACAATTTCAAAATTAAATTTAGAAAGGATTGCATTTTGATTTATGATCACGTAAAGAGTCTTGGTGAAATGAACTAAAAGATATCAAAAATGATCTGACTCTAGTCCATATACGCCCAAATTATGCACTTAAAGAATACTTGAAATTAGACCTGGGCATTGGGTGGGTGGCCTGACAGGCTCGCCATAAATTTGCGGACCATGGGTGGGCTTGGAGGTAAGAAAATAGATATTTAGCAGGGTCGAGCCTACATTGACTTAGTCAAAGCCCACAATAGCTAAACCCACCCGCCCACATAAAGCTCGGTCTGGGTAAAATTTACAATTTGAACTTCTTTTCTCCAGGGTAAATTTACAAAAGTTTACCCGTTTTTTCAATATCAACATATCAAGTTACATTTTCATCTATTCATTTGGAGTCAAGCTGACATTGTTGAGAAGAAATTACTACGTTGCACCCAAATTTGAGTTTCATTGGGTCTTAATGGCGGTGAAACAGATAGTTTTATATCTTGAAGCAGATAATTCTTCAGGCAGCATTAGCCGAGGGAATGGTTTCTACTGATAAATTTACATGTAATAAACTATTTCCCATTTGTCTGTAAGAAAACACGTCATTGCTTCTATTAATTAAAATTTGATTTAAAATCATGAGTTAGACAAATTGAAACCTTTCAAGTTCGCAACTGTCGGTCACCAGATTAGAAATTGTCGGTCACCGTAAAGAGTATCCCGACGCCCGGTTTAAAATAAATTTAATAACTGATCTCATATAAACAATAGTTTAAATAAACGAGCATTACATTAAAAAGCCGTGCATTTACCCCGAAGAATAGACACATTGCTTATTAATGTGACTTGATTTAAATAAACTAAAGATTTATGACATCTGTTTTGGCTGTCAACCATTTATGTTGGCCGACAACTTCCTCTATTTAATATGAAACAATAAGATAGAGTTTATATTAATATGGGATCTTTAAGTTTCCTATAAGGGCAAGACCCTATAATTAATAACTTCTTAGATAACAAAAGTCACGTACAAAAACTTTTGATTTTGATCAGGGAATATTGTATTCATGACTTCAAAAGGTAGGATCTTCAAGAAAATGTGGTAATAGAAAATCCAATAGGTGAGTGGTTTAAAGTTTGAAACAATTTTTATAGGAATCCAAAAGAAGAGAAAGCTAAGAGAAAACACAAATCCAGGGAGACTCTTGGTATTCTCTCAAATTATCCTATTGTTTGGCTTCAATTTGAGAAAATTATTTAATGTTTAATTCTGCCAATTTTATTATTTAGGACTTACATTCACTTGATTCTGATCATGTGAATAGCTTGAAAAATAGGAGAATTTATGTCATATCATATGACAACCTCGGAATCCAAGACAAGTTAGGGCTTATAATGCATAACATAGTTATGCAAAGGCCTAAAGGGATAAAGTGGAGATTTATGCTGCACTAGACAAACTACCTTGAAGTCATATGGCTTGTTTGTTTATTTCTAAGGAGTTTTGTTGTTGAAGCTGGTAGTGTTGTCCATTGTGTATGCTCCAAGCTCCTCATAGCAGGTTTATTTTTGGAAGTGTCAAATGTAAGAGATTGGGAGAAGTAACATGTTTTAGAAATGTTTAAATTGAGATTTCTTAATGTCTTATTAGAGGAATACTTAAGTTGATATAGCGAAACCAGTTAAGATCTCAGGGTTCCCTCGTTCCGGTACTACCATTTTCTTCGGATTCACTTAGTACAGATGAATTTACCAAATTCAACTAAATGAATTCATTACTTTCATTCAGACTGTGGGAATTCTCATTAGCAGCCGTAGGTTGCCTCCTCTGAGGGATTCCCGATTATCCGATAGAGACTTTTTAATCTAGTTGCAATTGTGATTTTGTTTTGTTTGTGATTAAATTTTGGGTTCTTATATTTTTTACTGTTGTGGCGGTGAATTTTATCTTTGTTTTGTTTTAACTATAATTTTGGTTTTGATTTTGTGGCTATCCTAAAAGTTTTGGTTTTGACATGCAGGGTGAAATTGTTGTTTAGCATGCAATTTCACACACATAAAATGTACGAGAAAGTAAATGAAAGTGAATTGCAATGCACTAAAATAAAGCAAACCTGACATTTCTTCTTGTTCATTCACATGATAGTTTAGCCTTGCATTGCATATATATATATATATATATATATATATATATATATATATATATATATATATATATATATATATATATATATATATATAAGGAAATTGAAACATGCTTGTGAGAAAAGTTGAGCAAGCCTACGAGATAGGTTTGTCATGGGTCTACTGAGTTTTATATCATAACTTGGTGGGTCTTATTTGATTAAGTTTATAGATGATTTCTCAAGCAAGATGTAATAAGTTTAGTCGTCCTTCAAAATATCCAAAAAGTTATGAGAAAGGTCCAGGGATCGGGCTCCGGATATACAGAATCTCTTGAAATGTCTCGAGTTCGTTTAAACTTATTATGTTGCTTGATGACTTATTTATATCATACCCTTATGCTAAATGAACTGATATTCTAATTATCCCTAAGAATGTGATGATTATCATTTGAAATTCTTTTTGTAAATTATGTGAGTGAAGGCCCTTAGGGGGCAATTGATTTATTAGGAATTTTAGCTAATTTGATTTTAGAATTGGGCTTGTAATGTTTCAAATATGCTCACCATTAATTTTATCATCTTTTCTAACCCGTATTAGTTGAGTTTGATTAAGCCTGGTTCACTACAAAGGCCTTAAGAATTAATGGGTACATTTGCAATTTAGAAAAAAAATAACTTATTTGATTATGATTCTTGTCAAAATATTGAATTTATCATTAAACACCAACTTGGGGTATTAGATTGATGGATTATTAACCTCCAAAGTCAAACCCTTAACCCTGGGCTCATTTAATTTTGATCATCTTCCAAATTAAAAACATAAATTTATCTTTTTTGTGACAAAAGTGAAGTTAGTTTCTACCATATAAATCCAATAATGATCATTCATTGCTCATTTCCCCCTTTGATTAGACCTAAACATTTATTAAAGCTTAAATTCCTTATTTAGAATTTTGCCACTATAAGGCCTATCACCTCATAATTTATTAAATATAACTCAAATGACTTTAAAATTTTTATATTACCCCACTCATGGGTTAATTAAAACATCAGAGGAGAAATTTTGATTTTTCTAATTTTAATTTAATTTATATTATTATTTTCATGTAGAAATGAGGATTTTCAAATATAATTCAATAACTTAGTCAAAACAAATTATTTAATCTTAAGAAAGTTATTGGAGGTTCACATAGACTAGTAGACCACTTGAACTAATTTTCATGATTTTTTGAAATTAGTTTAATTATTTCAATTATTTTAATTTCTGGAGTATTAATTAAATATAAAATATTACTTATGTTAAAATTTAAGTTTGATATTTTTCATAAATCTCTCTAAATTAACGGAACCTAGAGAAATAAATTTTACATTTTTTAAATTTATATTTTAATTATTAGAACTATTTTAGTGAGAAATTAAGAAAATTCCATTTTTAAGCTTAAAATTTATTATTAACCCTTTTAAAATTAATATCTTCACTTAAGAAATTAGGAAAATTATCTTAATGGTTCCCAAATGATTAGGAGACCAAATGTGATATTTTGGTGGATTTTAATATTTTTGTGATTTATATTTTTTTAATTAATTTTAATAATTTTTAATAATTAAAAAATAACTTAAAAGATGAAAATTTTGTTTTAATTCCAATTTATTTTCCTTGTGTTCCTTTGATCATAGAGAACTCCCAAAACCAAATTTGTGATTTTTTTTAGTTGTATTTTAATTATTATAATTATTTTAATGTTAAAAATGTCATCTCACTTGGAAAATTTAATTTAGTGGCCAAATTAATTCTAATTGAGTTAAATTTTTTATGAGAAGTTCCCTTAACCTTAAAATACAGTGGAGAATGATTTTTATGTGATTTACATTTATATTTTATCCAATTGAATTTTATTTCAGTTTTAATGAGTTAATTACAATTAGGGTGAGTTTTAATGATTTAAATCGAGTTTATATTTTTCCTCTGGTCCTCTGGTCACAGTGAACCTACCAAAATTTACTTTGCGTTTCTCTGATTAATATCTCATTTTTTTCACTTTTAATACAAAAAAAGGGACATTTGACTTGAAAATTAAGGTTCTCCACATAGAGATCCCCCCTGACATTGGAAAAATCAGGGAAGATCCCTCATGACAGAGAGAACAAGAATGCCAAAGCTCAAGCCATGATGAAATTTCTAGAGCTAATTAGGCTCCAAATATGATTTACTGTGTTTAATTAATTAAAAATGAACTATACATCAAATAAACACCAAACCATTTCCAAATTTTTCTCATCTATTCACTGAGCAAGAGGGTATTTTTTCTTTTATTTTTATGATTTTTCTACACCAAGTTATGGATTTACTAAAGTGGCTGAATTAATTAAATCATTTAAATCCATTTTTTCTCACTTAAACACGCGACACCGAGTCAGCCTTGTACGTGTTGACACCATGAGTGTCGCCTTCTGGTTGGACGCCGCCATCTGAACCAGCCACGCTCTTTATGCATCAGAAGTTCATCCGACGTAATCCTAGCCGTTCATCCAATACATGTGTGATTCAACGGCTCCGCGTCATCGTCCCCAACTAGTATGTCTCGTAAGCCGTCCACACTAAAACCCTAAAATCTCAGCTTATACTCACCCAAATCACTTCGCGTTTGTTTCTATAGACACATCTGACCTAGAAGAACCCATCTATACAGTTAACCTAGCCCGAAATTAACCCAATATCGATGGAGAATCGAAATAAGCTCAGGAAGAAGGTGAAGTTCAATACCTTGGTTTGAGAGGGGAGGCCTCAATCAGATGGTTGCAGAAGCTTCATGGAGGTCTAACGAGCTCACAGATGAAGTTCCTTGCTCTGGTGAAATTCCTAGACCTGAATTCGATCAAGGCCAAATTCAGGTGTTGATCAAAGTCTGGGTTTGATGCTCTCTGTGAAAGGGCTTCTATGGGGGATCTTCTTCGTTTGGTCTGGTGATGGTGTAGAGCCAATCAATTTGAGGTTTTGTGGACTGTGGTGAAGTGGTGAAACCTGTCGTGGTTTTGGTTGAGAATTCAGTGGAGAAATTAGCTTCGGACAATATATATAGGTGGCTCAAGGCAGTGGGATTGTACTCAGGGGGTTTAGGGAAGTTCTGGTGAGATTTTGGCAAGGCTTCGCCACAAAATGTTTCACACCTAATTTCGGCCATGAAGGGGTCAATTTATAACCATGGACAATGGGTGGAGCTCAGGCTGCCATTGGCTAGTCCCAGTAAGCGTCGAGTGAGAGCTGAATGGCGCACACATCCAATGGAAGTTTGCCACAGTGGGTGGTCCCAATTTTGAGTTCAAATCTTCGGAAGGATCTTTATTTCAAGCTTTCTGGCCACTAGGCCGGCCGCCCAGGGTGGAGCTGGTGGCTAGGATGGTCAGGGGGCTCAGTGGGACTTAATGGTGATTAACATCAAGGCTTGATGGCTGAGGGTAAGGATCTCCCTTGGTTTAGCCAAAAATGGGAAGAGATCACATAATTTGAGGGACCCTTGGTCCATGGCTCAAGTAGGTTGGATTTGGTGGCTCTAGGCCGGTTCCTAGGGTTCACATCTTAGCTTTGGTGGTCTTGACTTGGTTACATTGGGCTAGGTTTGATCACATTGGGTCATAGGTTCAATTTTAGGTACTTTGGTTCAATGTTGGGCTAAGTTGGGTTTGAGCTTAGGTTGGGTCAAATTTATTGAGCAATATGGTGTGGATGATTGCCTTGAAAGGTTTAAGAAAGGATTGGAGTGATTTTGAATTGATTTGGGAGGTGAATTTAGTGGAATTTGAACATTTGGTTAATTCGGGCTAACATGGGTTAGGCTTGGGTTTATGTTAGGTTAGAACTTGGCTAAGGATCAATTGGTGGTTCAAATTGATGTAGGGGAATGTCATGAAGTGTTTTCAAAAAGAATTGGGTGGAATTTGGGCATATGGCACATTTAGGGCAAATTTGGGGATTTTGACTTGGGTTGGAGTTGGGTGAGGTTTGCGCTCAGATGTGGGTCAATTGATGGATCTATTTGGTGTGTAGGAATGTTATGAAGAGTTTGGAATTCAATTTTGAGGAAATCAACTTGGCTAAGGGGTTTAATCGAGGAACTTAAGTCATAGTGGTCAAATTTGGGGATTTTGGTTTGACTTAAAATTGAGCTTGAAATTAGGTTAAATTGGACTTGGATTTGGCTTATAATAATATTGGGGATGATGAATTTTAGTTTAGGATTGAAATTGGGAGAGATTGAAATCAATTGGGTGGACATTGGAGGTGATTTGGGCATTTTAGGCTTAATGGGGCAATTTGGGGCTTTTGGTCAAAATGGGTCAATTTGGTCAAATTGGGTCTAGTGAAGTGGTTAAAATTGATTTTGGAGACATTTAGGAGGATTTTGGATTTTTTGGGAATTTTTGAAATTTTTGAATTTGGATGAGCATTTTGTTCATTTTGGGTATTTTGAGAGTATTTTGGGAAATTTGATACATTTGAGGTGTTTTCGGTATTTTGAGTGGTAATGAATGTTTTGGTATGATTTTTTGGAGAAAATTGGCTAATTTAGGTAATTTTGGGATTTTGGTCTAAATTAGGATTTATGGGTAATTTGGTAATTTTGGGGGAAGTTTAGGGGTAAGGGGTCAATTTGGTAATTTTGGGAAAGTATTTAAATTTTTCAAATGTTGGAATTTTTGGAAAAATTGGAGTTAAATGAGACTTTCAACCTATTTGAGCCATGAACTGTAACAACAGACTACAATTTTATCTGCTTATTTCACGACAGGAGCACAGTTATGGGAAAAAAATTCATAAGTGTCCAAAAAATAGATTAGAGGAGAATTGTGAACTTCGAGTGGGCGGATCGGTTCAATGATTATACTTCAGATAATAATCTGGCGTGGTGAGTTTCTTTGGAGAGGCAATTTTCTCATGAAATTGGATGTCTTTACTTCAAATCCAGTATCATCATAATGGTACTTGTTGTTTTATTAGTTTTAATTTTACTTTTACATTTTTTGTTACTTGCTGTTTAAAGAGATTTCATTTTATTGTTGTATTTTTTGAACTTATATTTTTTTGGGATGTTGAATTTTATTTTTATTTTTTCAAACTTGATTACTTTTCCTATAAACAATACAACAATAATAAATCAGTCTTTTTAGGGTCTGTTTGGGGCGGTTGTAGATTATTTATAATCTGCTAATAATCTGATAATCTACAGATTATCAGGATAAGCTAGTTTGTTGTTTGGGGAGCTTATTCAAAACAGCTTATTGGCAGCTGTTGTGGATAAATGACCATTCTGCCCATGTTTGGTGAAGTTGTTTGCAACAGAACTGTATGGAGAAACAAAGTGAAAAAAAGGCAATTTTCAATTTCTTGTTATTGCTGGATTGATGAAAAGTTGAACTTTTATTTCATTTCGTGCAGAGTCCATATAAATCATGATGATGAACCCTTTTTGATTTTTCATCGGAGTTCAGCGATTGCTCTTCCATAGAAAAATGCATATGTTCACATCACGGGCTCATCAAATTCCCTATGAATTGCTACAATCGAGCATTATTCAACTCAATAAAATCAAAAACAAAAAAATAGCTACTTTAGATAGGGGAAAGTAAGCATGTACCGGGAAAGCCTGCTATGTTTTTCTTGCAGCGCTCACTCTATCTGCAAAAAACCCTTCTTCTTAAGATAAGTGAATAGTGCTTTCTCTATTTCCTCGTCCTCCATCTCCACGCTGACGTTGTTGTAAGAGGCCTCCTGGTAATCTATAATCCGATCTCGACCCTGTGCAGCGCTTCAGGTCGGCTTTTTCGCCGCAAATCGAGGAAGAGGATTTGCCGCTCTTGAACGCAAACAAGTAGAGCATTACCAAAATAGTTCGATCCTCTTCCTCTCTGCCTTCGATCATGAACGGGATGAGTTGGGAGAATAGTTGGATCGTCTTCCTCTCTGCCTTCGATCGCGAACAACAAAATATTCGATCTTTTCCTCTCCACCTTCAATCGCGAACGGGATGAGTTGGGAGAAAATTGCTAGAGAAGACACAGGAGAGCGGGACGCAGAAGATTGGGACGGGAATGAGATCGAGGGCTGGAGGGTAATACGCGCGAACGAAAAGCAGAAAGCGGGCACGGAAGTGCGGCCGCAAATAACGAAGGATCGGCGTCAATCCACATCGTGGATATCCTACCGCAGTTCATATGCTCGACACAAACATTAGGATGTGTTAAGAAAAAGCCGCCGCATCCTCTATAAGCTGCCCCAAACGGGCCCTTATCGGCACAAATGTGCCCTTATTGGCACAAATGTACTAAATAAATAGACAAACTATTTCCCACAATAAGCTTTAGGCTACGAAGCGAATGCATGCCGCGCTCCAGGAAACGCTGCATCGAAGCAAACCCACCGCCCCACGCTAGCCCCAGTCTCAGTCCGCCCACGCTCGAAGCGTCTCTCTCCAGACCAGACCTGTCTCCCTAAATCCAACGACCAGAAGGAAGAAAGAGTGCGGGGAAGAAGAAGGTGCGCTTAGCGGTCAAGATGATGCCGACTCGCTATGGACCAAATTTAACGGCTAGATACCGAGGCCTACCGTCCATTTTTCTACGCGTTCTCTCACCAGCCTCTCTGCACCTTAAGAGAGAGAGAGAGGCGGACGGAGAAGCCCAATTTTTCAGAGAGAGGGAGAGAGAAAGTGTGTGTGACAATTCTTTATCATCTTCTCCCTTCCTGCTTTTCTGACGATTCCTTCGTTACTGACCGCTCAGTTTTTGTAACGATCGAGGTGAGATAGGATCTTTATCTTGACTTTTTAGTATATTTCCGTTCGATTCAGCTGAAATATATGAGAATCGTTGAATTTGTGGAGGAGACCACGCCCTCTTGAAGTCCTTTTTTTTTTCAATTTTAGAAGAGGAGTCTGCTATTCTTTGAGCAAGATTGTTGGGCGTTATTCTTATAGGAATATTTAATTTTTTTCCCATAATTGGATTTTAGATTATAGCTGTGGTGAGCTGAGTAGAAGTTGGAACCACTGTTGTTTGAATGATTCAGTATACCATGTTTGATCAATTCTGTTTCTCTGCCTTTATAACTAGTATACATACTGTTCTGACTTTTTTTTATTTTTGTTTCTGCGTGCAGTAAACAATTTCCTAATTTGGGAAAATTGTTTCAGTTCGTTGTCGGAAGAGTAAGGCTAAATGGGATGGAAAAACATTTGCAAAAGGCGTGTGAGAGTATTCGCAGTTACATTAATGATATACCTAGACTATAAGGTCTTCCCAACCCCGAAGTTCTTTAATTGCTATTTCTACTTGCTTGCTAACTGGTAAATCGTTTCTGTGCTTTGGGGTCCAGGCAGTGCAAAAGAAAGCAAAATGGGTTAGGAAGGAGAAGGAGGATGCGTTATGGGCGAAAACCCATGAGCGGAATGCGAGACGGGTTCTCAATTTGATAATAGAGCTAGAAGGATTGTGGGTAAAATTGGGTCAATACTTGTCTACTAGAGCAGATGTACTTCCAGAGGCCTATATAGGTCTCCTAAAGCAACTTCAGGACTCTCTTCCTCCTCGCCCTCTGGAAGAGGTATAATCACATCCTCTGTTTTCTATGCTTAGAGATAATAGGTCACATGTTGTAGATGCGCATTAGTTTTGTACTTTTTATTTGAATTTTTAATACAAATGCAACTTTTCAAGGAAGAGGTATAAATTCTGTTTGTCCCTTAAAGAGTATTTACTAAATTGTATGCTTATAAGTGGAAAATTGTATGTTTATAACTTGTTTCAGCATGTACTCCCTTATAGTTATGTTAATGTGTATTTTTGGGTTATAGTTGATCTCCGCCAAAATAATAAGGCTTTCTTTTTGTAAGATGAACTTTTAAGATAGTTAACTTCTGATTTTATGTCAGCATTTCACTAAATTATGTAATTGATTTGAACATTCGTTATATTAATTGTGTTCCTGGTTGCAGTGCTCCTCAGTTATTGTTATGGTGAATGGTTGCTTTACTAATGATGGAAATGTATGATATAGATCCTAATATTAAATATTCATATGGTAACGATTAACTTTTTTGTTTTTCCCCCTTATTTTTTACTACAAAAGTATTAAACCTTACCAATGCTAGAGGGTTCTGCCAGAACTTGGGATATGTGAAATTTATATAGATTTTTTATCAATTTTTTTAGTGTTAAGTGGCTATTACTGTTTGAACAGGTTCACCAAACAATAGAGGAAGAATTGGGGAAATCTGTGGATGAGCTATTTTCAAGTTTTGATGGAAATCCTCTTGCGACAGCTTCAGTAAGTCTTCACGATTAGTCTCTAAAGCCTATAATTTGTTGGTCTAAATGATTAGGGTTCTTTCTTATTGTGATGTAGGTCAATAAATGTATAGATTGTACTTTAATACAATGTGTTGCAGATAGCTCAAGTTCACCGCGCAACACTGAAAGATGGGCAAGAGGTTGTTGTGAAAGTGCAGCATGTTGGCATTAAGGAAGTTATTCTAGAGGTATTCTATGTGAAATCCCATGATGAATAATTTTAAAAAATTTGATAGTATTCAATCTTATAAATCCTTCTCTCTCTTCAGGACCTAAAAAACGCAAAAGCAATAGTGGAGTGGATAGCTTGGGCTGAACCACAATATGATTTCAGCTCAATGATAGATGAATGGTGCAGGGAGGCACCTAAAGAACTTGATTTCAACCATGAAGCAGGTAGTGGTTGATATTTTAAATGCTGGATAGGTGGATGGTTTTAAGTTCAATTAGAAATTACTCCATAATGTTCCCTATTGAGATTCTTAATTATTGCCTAGCTTATGCAACTGATTTTATTCCTCATTACTGCAGAGAATACGAGAAAGGTTTCCAGAAACTTGGGGTGTAAAAAAGATAGTGATGGGTCAAATCGTACTAATTCTGTGAATGTCTTGATCCCAGAAGTTATCCAGGTGCATGCTTATCTTGTAATTTTTTTATTGAACAATCTAGATTTATGGGGAGATCCACATTAGTCCAGTACCTTTTGTTTTGATCTTATTTTCAATCTTTTTATGATCGTTGATGACAGTCATCAGAGAAGGTTCTAGTTTTGGAATACATGGATGGCATTCGTTTGAATGATATAGAATCATTTGACGCATATGGCATCGACAAGCAAAAGCTTGTTGAAGAAATCACTCGTGCGTATGCCCATCAAATATATGTTGATGGATTTTTCAATGGTGATCCTCATCCAGGTAAGAAGACTTGTTTTGTTAAAATGTTTTAATTCCTTCTACATTTGTTACCCATTTATAGATGGTTATAGTTGAAATAATTGTTGTGGCTTTCAATATAGGAAATTTTCTTGTGAGTAAAGAACCCCCGCATCGCCCAGTTTTACTTGACTTTGGTCTAACAAAGTCACTGTCAAGCTCCATGAAACAAGCACTAGCAAAAATGTTTCTAGCATGTGCAGAGGTTAGTATTGCCATTTTTTTATTTTCAGAAAAAGGTGATTGCAACAAAGTTATGATTTTATAGATGATGAATAGAAGAAAGAAATAAGTCAAAAACTAAGTATTTCATTCAACATGTGTTTAAATAGGGGTTACAACATTTTGCAAATAAACTTAATAAAACCCTCTTATTTCACATAACCCATCTTGCCACATAATCTAGTTAAGTTTACTGAACTAAGTCCTTTACTGAGGCAATCAATAACCTGCTCTCTAGTAGCTACATGACTTCGTTTCAATACTCTGTTATTCAGCTTCTCCATGATGAAGAATCTATCAATCTCCACACGTTAGCTCTATTGTGTTGCACCGGGTTGTTAGCAATGTTGATTGCCGACTTGTTGTCACACCACAACTTCATTTGAGTTCCCTGGTCCATTTTGAGTTCAACCAACAAGGCTTTCAGTCTTGCAACAAATGATTGTTTCTCACTTTTCCATGAGACCAAGTTGTCATCTGCAAACATGCAGTATCTTGATGTGGATCGTTTGTCATCAACACAACTTGCTCAATCAAAATTACAAAAACCCTCAATATCTACATGCCCGTTCTTCCTGAATATCAACCATTTCCCTGATACACTCTTCAGATACCTTAGAATCTGATACACTGCATCCATATGGCCCTTTCTTGAATCACACATTTAGCAGCTCACCACACTTACTTCAAAAGAAATATCGGGTCGAATGTGTCATAGATAGATCGTGGGCCCATTTGCCTCCGGTACCTCTCACGATCAACTGATTCTTCTGTCTTTGTACTGAGCTTGACCTTTTAATCAATTGGAGAGAGACTGTAGGTTTGCCCCCTCGTATACATAACTCCGTAAGAAGATCCAATACATACTTTCTCTGGAATATGACCATCCTCTCAAGTCCATGGGCCACTTCAATCCCAATAAAGTATCTGAGCTATCCTCGATCCTTTACCTTAAATTTGATTCCCCAATCTTCTCTACAGTTAAGTAATCTCTGCCTCTTCATCACCAATGATAATTATGTCATCCACATATACAAAAATATGGCGGTGTTGTTGACCGAATAAAATAAAAAATAGAAAAAAGGTAGAAGAGAAATAAAAAAAGAAGAATTAGCTTAAATATTGATTTATTCTCGCCGCTTGGAGGAATAACCGTTCGCACTCTTCTCTTCGGTTACAAACATTCGAATCAAAGCCCGACGACCTCATTAGCACTGACTCATTCACACCTCTCATTTTCTCCTTTTCATTCTATCGATTTGAAGGGTTCCCTTTTTGGTTATCAATTCTTCGTCCCCTTCGATTCAGAATTTGCACAATGAAATTGTAAGACTCTGATCTTATTTCTTCTTCTTTCTTTCTCATTGTGTTCCTCCACTCTGAAATCCTCACTTGATTTTTGTCCTTGTCTTGTCATTTTGTGTCGAGAGAGAGAGAGAGAGAGAGAGAGAGAGAGAGAGATTTCGATTTATTCTCTGCAAATCCCCTTTCCCCTTCTCTCCCTGTTCGAAACCCACATAATAGTGCCGAAGCAGTGCCTCGTCTGCCGCGATCCTCTATGCGATCCTTCCTGTCGAGCCCGCTCTGATGTTCAAAGCCACATGATTTGACCCTCTCTCTAACCTAGCCTTCGACAGTATAGCCGAACCTCTCCCTATGTTTCAACCTATCAAAGCCAAACAACATTTCCCTACACAAAAACTTGTGTGGTTTGCTCTGTCCTAACATTCGTCGTTCTCGTCAAAGTCAGCGAAATCTTTCTGCCTAGCCTGAAATCCGTGCAACCCCACTGCCTCCCTGCGTTTCCTACTATCAAGCTGTGGCTCCCTCTCTGAACGTCATCTTCTTTCTCGCACTAGTTCCACTATCTCATTAAAGCAGAAACTCTCATCGCGACCTTCTATGTCGCGCCTCCCTATCTTGTTGTTGTCTCAAGACTACAGCCCTAGCCTCCACTCAAAAGCCTCCTAAGCCCTCACAGTCCTCTATCTGCTAAACCGAGAGTTCCTCTTTGCTTTTCTTATTCGAGCCTGAGCATTACATTAGCCTGACCCGAATATTTTTGCGCCACCTGAGCACTTGCTCGAGGCATTTAAGTGTTGAGTCGAATTTATTTTGTTTATTTTATTTTATTATTGTTGTTGTGTTGTAAAAAAAAAAATTTAGAAAATCTGTGTTGCAGTGTTGTGTTAATTTGCCAATAACATTGTGCTCGAAAGTTAGATTTCTGGGGCAATGCAGGTAATTTTTTTTTTTTTTAATATTCACTTCAAGAAGCGTGAGTATCTGTTCGTGGGAAAATTAAGTACCGTTAAATAAAAAACACACACCCAGTTGGAAAATCTTTTAATTTAGGGTTCTTAAACACCCGCTCGAGTACCCGTCCGTGGGAATTAAGTACTATTCTGGGAAAACAAAGAACCACTCGAGAAATGTTGGTTTGCGATGTAAGCCTTTCGTTTAGGTACATTGAAGGCCTGTTGCTTCTTTTAAAATTGTTGGTTAAATTCACATTTTTTCTCCTCGGTTGCAATATCTCACGATACTGACCAGCTTGTCTTTTAAGATAGCTAAGAAGGTTGGCATTATCTGATGCTCTCTTATGGGACGCCAGGAGGCTGATGAAGTCTCTGGTGATTCAGACTTATAATTAACTTAAAATTTTAAAATGTTGGAGCTTATAACATAACATAAAATTTAACCCATGTGTAATTTAAAGAGATTTGGACTTGAACTTTTAAAATTTAGGCTCTTAAGGTTTTAAAATATCGGAGACCCAAACTTTTAAATATTTAGGCTCTTTAGGCTTAAAAGTATTCAAAATTCTAATGTTTTAAAATATTTATGCTCTTAGGGCTTTTAAAGATAAAAATCATTTTTGTGGGCTTTTCAAACCTAAAATTCTAAAGTTTAAAATAAAAGTCAATGAGAACTTTTAAATTTAAGTCTTAAGAGCTAATTTAAAGTTGAACCTTCAAAATTAAGAGCATAAGGTTTACAATTAATTCAAAATTTGGAATTTTCAAATCTAAACTCTTAAGTATGAATCATTTTAATTAACCCAAATATTAAGTATTTGTGCTTTCAAAGATAACTTAATACATTTGTGGGCTTAGCTTAATTTAAAGTTGATGTACCAAAATTTCATAAGACTAAGCTTAAACTGAAATTCAAATACCCAGAATTGTGGAGGCTAAGTTTGATTTGAAAAAATTCACTACCTAGATTCGCAATACTCTTGCTAGCGAACAGAAGATGGTCCCTTTTTAAAGCCTAAAATCATTTGCTCTTACAAATTCTTAAGCTCTGAATGATTTAAAAATCTATATAAAATTCATAATTATTTTCCAAGTTAAATGAAATATTTTGAGATTTGAGTCTACTCTTAAGACTTACACGAGTGCTACTTGAGATAATTTTGAGCTATATATATGCTTTTAAGGGTCTATATATAAAAACATCAATTACACATATCTTCAATGCCCGCATTTGCTCCGACCAACGTATAGAATGTTCAAATATTAAGTTTGAGAATGTTGCGTGGCTAATCGGTCTGCTTTGTCTATTAGATTATATTGTAAGTTCCACCTCACTGGTTCGATCATCTTCATCATAAGGATTGAAGTTGACGCGTTTAGTAGTTTTAAAATAAACGTCCAAATCCTGAAATAAAAAATTTACAAGTACAATCACCTATTATAATCCTCCTTGTAAGGACAGAAGTCGTCAAGACTTACAACCTAGAAAGATAAAATTAACTGCCCCTTTAAAATATAAATAGCTTTAAAATGTTTAATAACCCAATAATAGTCGTGTTGATTTAAGATTTCAACCGGAGGGGTTTATTTTAAAATTATGTTTTAAAGTCTATTTTGAATTCAATTATTCAAATTACCAAACCCGATCCTCTGTAAGCAGGACAGACTCGGCAGGGTTTAAGATAAACAATTCCCCAATGATCCCGTGTTGATATAAGATTTCGACCGGAGGTGTTAGTCATTTAAATCAAGCTTTTCAAAATAATCAATTAAAACTCAAGCTAAAATGTCACTTCAGAGCTAAAAACAAATTCATCCACCCTCTGTAATTATTTGTTGAGGGTGACAGGTTTCTAACTGACTTCAGCTCACGAAGAGCTAATGGCATGTTAATTGTATCTTTATATTCACAATCAAAGTAATTACAGACTAGTAAGGGTGTGACCTAAGTCCTCTGTCTGCGTGGTTTGGCTGCCAAAATGACACGTTAAAAGAACGGTTACGATTAGAGCTCTTTGACCGGATGGTTGACATCAAATGACATCATTATATTACGGTCACTGTCACAACCTATATTTTCCTCAACGGCTTTCAACCTTTTGAATTGTGAATTATAAGAGTTCAATTGATTAACATAACATTTTGCTAGCTAAGACTGACTTAAATTTGTCCCCTTAGACAAATATCCACCCCAGATCTACAAGAATCTCTTGGACGATGCAACCCATGACTTCTGAGAAGGATTCTTCTGTTGGTTTGGTCAACTAATTTCTCTGACTAAGTAGATCAGGGACCACGACGACCCGGGATGACGAAACCATGAGCTCTTGATCAGTTTTATCTTCATTCCCCCACATCCGTTTTAAGCTGCAAGTGGTGAATTCTATAATTTAAATTCTAAGTCTTCTGTTATTATATGTTAAATATTCAATTCTTAATGACTAGCTTTAATCGGAAATGCTTTCCTATTATCGGGAAGGGTGACCATATGGCTTGCGTCTGTGAAAAATCTCAAACCCCATATCAAAAAGTTCTAGCTAAATGAGAGCGAAATATATAAGTAGTCTCTAATTTATAATTCAATCTGTCTTCTGAAAATTCGACCCTCCAAAGCTCTCAGCAAATAAAAAACAAAATAATACAGAGAGTTCTCAGGGAGCAGTCACGAATTTTCGAAGCCCACAAGTGTGACCTTCATGTTGCTGAAAAATTACCGTGTGGTTTGCATTGTTCTGCTGATATCCCATGCTAATTATTGTCATTCTAAACTTATCAAATCAGATTCGAGAAAACTGTTTCAAGCCATATAGTGACTTCTTGAGCTTACACATCTTGTCCACTGTCTGGGATATACTGAATCTTGGTTGTATCTCTATATATACCTCTTCCAGTAGCTCCCCATGAAGAAAAACATTCTTCACATTCAGTTGATGAAGTTCCATCCACCATTCACTATCAGAGGAGCCAATATCCTCATCACGCTCGTCTTTTCTACTGGTGCAAAGGTCTTATTGCAGTCAATGTTATACGTCTAATTGTACCCTTTTGTCGCTAGTCGTGCTTTATACCTCTCCATCTTTTTTATGAAGTCTGCTTTACCACGAAGATCCACTTGTGTCCAACTGTTTTCTTGTCTGCTAGTAGTGGTATGATTACCCATGTTCGATTTTTATCAAGAGCTGTAAGCTCTTCATGCATCGTCGCTTTCCACTTGTGATCCTTATTAACAAACTGCCAGCACTTGGGTATAGAGACAAAGTCCAATGATGCGATGAATGCTCCATACAAATGTCGGATGTTAGAATAAGAAATAAAGTTCGCAATGTTAAGTTCCCACCTAAATCCCGCATTATTGCGAGAGGTCCTCATTAAAGTTGATGGAGGGGGTTGGAATGGATGGAGGAGGAATAATATCACCTGGGAGCTTTGATGGTGCAGGTGTGTCAAGTGTAGGAGAAGACCGGGACAATATTCTTGTTGGTACTATAGACTCTATTCCCTCATTTTGCTTCTTCCTCCGTGTATATACCCTTAGCTCACCTTCAGCTTAAATCCCTCCACCTTTGGGGTCAGTCTCCTCGATTTTCATCTTTTTAGTTGATTCATCCCACATCACAGGATATGACATTGTTCCCACTTGCACTACTTCATCACCACTACTATCACTCTTTCTTGCCTCATATCTTCAGTGTCTGTTGAGTCATCGAATGATGAATTCACCTCTAGGGTGTAGTATGGTTCAAACTCTATGGATGACACATCCATACTCAGAAAGAGTCTCTTATCAGCCGGGCTCCAATAGATATAATCTTTCTGAGTAGCAGAACAACCCATGGATACACATTTCACAGCTCTGAGATCCAACTTCCCTACAGATGGTTTGTCGTCTTTCACAAAGCATACACATCCAAATACCTTCAGGGGAAGGATCCCACTATTATCTTCTTCCAACATCTGACAAGAAGACTTTCACTCCAACACACTTGAGGGCATACTGTTAATAAATTGAGCGGTTGTTAACACGTCTTGCCCCCATAAGTGTCGTGGGACATTCATTGTCATATTCATGTTCTGGGCAACCTCTAGAAAATGTCAATTCTTCATCTCTACGGCTTCATCTGTGTAAATTTGTATGGGCATGTAGTTTAGTGTTGTATTCCTTAAGCTTACAGGTAGTACTCAAATGCTTTGTTGATATATTTTATTCCATTGACTGATCTCAGTGCCTTCACAATTGCCCATATCGGATCTGGATTACATTGTGAAAATCTTTAAAGCAAGCAACCACCTCACTCTTCTGTTTCATCAAGTATATTTAGGTAATACAAGAAAAACAATCAATAAACATAACAACATAATGATAATCATTCATAAAACTAGGAGGACAAGGTTCCCATACATTAGAATATGTCAAATCAAGAGTATCGAGCTCTATTCCTACAACCGACATAAAAGCTAATGAGCTTGCCAAACTCACAAGCATCACACGCCAATTTCTTTTTATTTGTCTTTTCATACATAGATGAATGTAACCGAATCAGTAAAATAATACTAGAATGACCCATATGTCTGTGTTGTAGCAGTAATACATATTCGATGTTCTCCCAGATTCTTATACAACAACACTTTCCACTATGGATGCCAGAGCTAAGTTCATCCCGTCTCAGTCCATGCATTAGATCCACTGTCATGTTCTTGTCCCAAGTGTCTGGTTTGCCCATTTTTCTTGGAAGATCACCTGAGGAATATCAAAAGAAACAATGCATTTTAACTGGAGAATAATGACACTAATGGATAAGCGGTTTACTGGAAAAGAATGAGCATGCAAAATTAGATAGTCATGATTGGTGCATTTTACTGTAACTATAGGCTGCGTTGTACCATGAGCAGTTTGGATACTCTCTGGTACCGCTAGATGAGTATATGAGGAGAACTCTCCAGTAGTATCAGTCACACGACGAGAATCACCATAATCCATAATCAATTCTGATGTTCGTATGATGGACATAAAGGCATGAGCAAGTGTGTCACTAGTACCTTTGTTAAAGTGAGCATAAGTGGCAATGCAACTCCTTAATGTTGAAGGATTTGAAACATCCTCAGCTCCATCTCTTGCTTCTTTCTACTTCCTCTTCAACATCTTCAGACACTCATGATCCTCACTAGTAAATATCGTACATGATTCTTCCTTGTTTTGTACTACTATCAGATGTGCCCGATAGTCCCCTCTTTCTTCTTTCCGACCCCGACTACCAGGACCTCTACCTTGTCCATATCCACCTATCTTCTCTCTCCTTAGGTGGCTTAGGACATGCTCTGCCCATATGGTCAACTTCACCACCGTTGTAGCACTTGCGAGTCTCCCGCAGACACCTAACATACCTGGGCTCACAACAACCAATGTTGATTGTCCACCTGAAAAACCACTCCGCTCAGAGTGTAGCTTCATGCATCTCTCCTCATGTATCATCGCAGCAATGGTTGGCCTCTGCTTGTGTAGGAATTGTCGCCTAAGTTAGGAGGACAGATCTTCTGTGATTAAAGGTCGGATTCAGATGAGTTAGAAACTGCATAGTCCTCAATTCTGTAAAGATCTCTCCTTTCGTGCACTTTGGATCGCTTCAGCTCGACATCGGTGAGAAGTAATCAAGATCTACCCACAATCTCTCCAAATCTATGTATTCTTCCTGAATTATTTTCTCATCCTGCACCACGGCTTCTATCTCGCGTTGAATCTAGAATACCCTTATTTGGTTCTCAGTCCGAACATAAATCTTCTTTAGCTTTGCCACATGTCCCTCACCTTTTGAATGTGATCTACTGAGGACGCAATTGACGGAACCATTGAGTTAAGCAGCCAGGTGTAAACTAAGGCATGAGTGGTCCTCCACTTATCCCTCTCAGCACCGTCACTCTTTGGTTCGTCCTTAGACAGATAACCCTCTAATCTTCTCCCTACTAGAGCCATCTCAATCTGACATGACAAGCTCAGATAAGTGGCCGGTCTATGAAGCTTCAGTTCCATAAGAGGGAGATTTAGCTTCACCTGCATCAAAGCATGTGTTGAAGTAGCGGTTTCTGTCAAGGCACTAGCTCCCTGTATGAGCCCTACCAGGACCTTCAGGACTTAAGGATCAATCCTTCCCGAAAGATCCAATCCTTTACTCTCCACACTATCTCCATTTGTCATCTTCAATCACCTGGACTCCCTTCTAGGTTCTACACACCATGAACAATTCCTTTTCTCCTTTAGGCCCAATTTTGATCTATCTCATCTCTTCATGTGGCGACCGGACTGCAGGAGGTGTGGCAACGGTCTGGAATGGAAGCTACGGCGGCGGCCTGAAGGGTGCCCGGTAGGTTTGGAAGAGAGAAAGGTAGAGATGGCTAGGATTTGGCTCTGATACCAAGAAAAAAGAAATAAGCAAAAAACTAGGTATTTCCTTCGGCATATGTGTTTAAATAGGGGTTACAATATTTAGCAAATAAATTCAATAAAATCCTTTTATTACACGTAACTCTCAAACATGAATGATGCTAATTGACATGTATATGACTTGTCAATTATTAAATATTCTCTAAAATGCTGATGAATGACGCACTTAGGGGTGTATACTTGGGGTTTTGGCCATATAAGAATCAAACTGATTGTCTATATTCTAGAATTGATGTATCCTGATTGGCTATTTACTTGCAATGATGCAACCTATTATTTAAACTCGTTGAATATGGTGTGGAATTTCCCCGGCAATTCCATAACCAAGAGATCCCATCCCATCCTTGTCAACGGTTGTTCTAGATATGATGCTTAGATTAGTCGTGCACAACTGCTTGCAAGCTCTCCCAAATGTGTCCTCACTTCCGAAGCCACAATTGATCTTCAACAAATCCCATCATCATCTCATCTTCCAAGAAATCTCACCCACAATTCTAGTTATGTTCGAATCTTATAACTTCGTCTCAGTCTCATCACACAAGCGGCAGTGTCTTTTCCCAATATAGATACAGTGAACATCATTCGAACATTTCGTTGAGAATATGCACCCATTTAGCTGATTGCCTCTTCATTTTAGTGGAGAGATTTATATTTAATAAGAGATATCTAGCAATATCTTCTTGATCTTGATGTTTTATTGCTGTTAATGTTTGATTTGTAATTCAAAAATATTTATAATAAATATTTCTCATTTTAATGAGCTAATCAACAAGCATAGCTTTACATTGTTGATCCGTTTTCTTTTATGCCACAATCTATTCGATGTGACGTTTCTTAATTATCTTAGTGTATATGGATTGTTATCACTAGATGTCTTTGAATAAAAAAATGAAGTCATTAGAAGTTTTTTTAAGAACAATCTATTTTGACATATTTCCTTTGGAGATCATCGACCATCCTTTTGAAACCTCCAAAAATGCTCTTGAAAACCTTTACTTCATGCTAACCACAATATCGGAACCTCGCATGCTGAGGAGATTATAGAGGGAAGGATACGCAAACAGTTAAAGCAACACCACTGTTGAACAAGATTGATCGAATAGAATTATGGTTAGAGGGACAACCTACACGTGCATATCACCAAGGGATGAACTCAAGATTTTCTCAAGCTACACCGACCAACTTTTTCTTTGGTTTCACGCATGTCATTCTAGCACCCAAAAAGGAACCGCTTGAGAGATTGTGGCCAAATGGATGGCCATTGCCTCTATTAGATTGATTTGGTCGCTCGACTTTGAAGGCAAAATAGCAGTAATGATGTTAATCTACTTGCAATTATATTATTTGTTAATAGTAGTTAACAGGAATAATTAGTTCGAGACATTGTATTCTATAAAAATCCCATTTAAGGAGATGATGACATATGAAGAATTGTGAATGAATTGCCTTTTCTCTCTGTAGCTCTCTTTTCTTTATTTTGGGAGTGATAGAGCGGCCCAAAATGCTCTAATTATGATTGAGGATCCTAACATACTGCCAGAGGCATTACAAGCAGTATCTATTGAGAATAAATTAATGGAAAATAGAATTTGATATCATGAGGCTGTACAATGAAGTTTAGAAGATGCATTATTAGGAATGCCAAGCTAAAATTAATTTAAAAGACTAGGAATAAAAATTTATAGACCAAAGATGACCTGGAAAGTAGTCATGTGAACTTTCCGGAAGCTTCATTTTGAAGGGTTGTTTCTCATCACATACTTGTGCCATTTAACACAGAATGGCGTCCTAGTTTGCAAAAGTTAATTGTTCATGTAGAACTCGTTTGTTAGTTTGTTAATATGCCTAGATTCTCTGAACATACTACTAAAGAAACATTCAGTTTCAAACAATCTTTTGAGGCTTTCGTTGAATAACCTTGAAATATCACCTAGCTATTTCCTGCAATTTTTGTTGTTTTGAATAGATCTTGATATCACGATGATAATGCCATTTTTGAAAATATATGACGACATGGTGCTACAGTAGGCTTTTAAAAAAAACAATTCTTAGCAAGGCGTTATACAACTCAACAGTAGTATCAATAGAGGTGAAGCATCATGATTATTTTTTATTGCATCGTTTTTGTCTTGGAATCTGCTGCGTCCTGTTTCTTATACATTTTTTAGGTTGCCAGAAGAGCTTTTGCTACTAGTGTGGTGGGCTATAGTCCATTATTGTATCTACCGCATGTATTTATACTTACTTGTGAGCCAATATATAGCTGGTGTTATTACGTGAAATTTGTCTGCTAGGCTATCTCATTGTGATATTATTTGTTTCGTGTGAAATTATCAGAGTTATATTTCAGCAAACCTTAATATACTGCATTTGTTCTATTAGCAATTTAGCTAGGCTCATATATTAATCCATCTGTTATAGAAAGCAATTAGCGCAATTTTCTTAATTCTGTTTTTGTTTTTTATGAAATGTTTTTTTACAATATTTTCTTTGATATTTCAAACAAGGACACACTGTTGACTATTTTCCTATGAAAAATCTCAGGGAAACCATGTAGCTTTGTTGTCTTCCTTTACTGAGATGGGACTTAAGCTGCGGCTTGACATTCCAGATCAGGCTATGGAGGTTTCAACCCTATTTTTCCGTAAATCCACACTGGCTAGTGAAGCACTTGTACGTATGCTGCATGGTTTTGTTATTGGATTTAAACCTTATTCGTATTTTCTAATTAAACTTTTTTGTTATTGCCTTCAAAATTGACAATAATGCTATTTATGTTTGCCAAGGAAAATGTGAAGTCTTTGAATGGCCAAAGAGAAAAGAACATGAAAATTATTCAAGAAAAAATGAACCTGGATTCAAAGGAGGCTAAGCGCTTTAATCCTGTAAGTTGAAGTATATTTCAATGCACCAATATTGAAAACTTTGAATGAAGTCTATCAATGCAATTGATGACATGCACGAAACCACGTTACAGGTGGATGCTTTCCCTGGTGATGCAATTATCTTTATGAGGGTTCTAAATCTTCTCCGAGGTTCGTAAATCTTAACAATGTCAGGAGGATCATTATCATTTTAATAAAGAAATATATTTAAGACTCACCTTCGTTTCATCAGGGCTTTCATCTACTATGAATGTTAGAATTGCCTATCTGGACATTATGAAGCCATTTGCAGAGGAAGCTTTGCTTGGGTAGGATTTGAGTTTCATGGTCGTTTTTCATTATTTGGGTTATGTGATAGGATATGCCTATTCTATCTATTCTTGAAACAGATTCCTTATTCTGCAGGGCTTTACATATATACCACACAATTCTTATGTAGTTAGATGTCTAACACCTAAACTTTGCATTTTTACATTTAGACCACCCGTGTCTTCCGTATCACATCAAAAGTATCACTATATTAACTTTTAAAAAGTGAAGTACACTTTTTCATGCATAGGTAAAGTGGTATATATGTAAAAATTAAAGTTCAGGCATTAGATATTTACATAATAATTGAGTGATATGTATGTGAACCTTCCCTCCTTTTTTTTTTTTTTTGGTTTTCTGATATGTTTGTAAATTCCAGGAAGTCAAACAATGCACCAGAGATAACTGCGGAGTGGATTTGCAATACACCAGCTCACTCTGATGTAGAGGTTAAGTTAAGGCAGCTCTTAGTTGAGATGGGCGATAAAATTCTTGGGTTACAGGTAATGTTTCACTCATTTGATTATACGGACACGATGATTTTTTTTTTTTTTTTGTTATTATTATCAAATTTATTTATGCTGCTCAGATTACAATATCTCGATAAACTTTTGATGGTTAGAACTAAATAGTTTCAACATTTATGTTTTTTTCCTACCTTCTTTCCTTTTAATTGGCATTACACCCAACCTTATCCGTGTAATTTCCAAGGATAAAGTTGCCATTCTTGGCTGTTCAGACGAATTTCGGGGATCATTTTTGCTCCCCATCTTTCTCCCTCTTTTAAAAAGTAAGCTAAATGGTCTTTAAATCACATGCCATGTCGAGAAGATAGCTTGTATGAAGTGTTTGTGAATTATGGTGTACGTGGCATTACTTTCAATTTCTTTTAACTGCAACCAAAGAATATTTTTATGAGCTTAAAATCATTAAGTTCTTATTTCTGGATTTTATATTGAATGAGATAATAATTATTTTGTTAACTTAGGTATGTGCCTACAAAGATGGAGAAGTTATTATAGATACTGCTGCCGGTGTGCTGGGAAGATATGATCCTCGTCCTGTTCAACCTGATAGTCTATTTCCAGTTTTTTCAGTAACAAAAGGAATTACTGCAGGGATGGTGCACTGGCTTGTTGACAAAGGGTACGAAATTGTTATGTTTTAGTGCAGGAATTCTAAAATGCTTCAATAAAAACGGAAAAATTATCGTCTGATGTGAAAGTAGTCGAATGATTAATTTTAGTTGGATACCCTACTTGTCATGATTTAACTACAGTTATCCATCAAGGGAACCTAATTTTGCTTTAAATTATCTTGCAGGAAACTCAAACTTGATGAAACTATTGCCAATGTATGGCCAGGGTTTGGCATCAATGGAAAGGATCTTATGAAGGCATGCAATTTACAAGTTTTATGTTAATTGATTTGATGGCCTTTTTATTCCAAAATTCCAAGATTTTTGTCGTGCTTGTTGAAAATTTTATAGTTGTTATTATTATTATTTTTTAGGTTCACCATGTCCTCAATCATACATCTGGATTGCACAATGCTATGGCTGACGTCATCCAGAACAATCCTTTGTTGTTTTGTGATTGGGATAAATCGTTAGACCATATTGCTAAGTATAGCCCTGAGACAGAAACTGGTACCCAGCAACTATATCACTACTTATCTTTCGGTTGGCTTTGTGGCGGTATCATTGAGGTTTGTGTTCTGTTTCCTTTGTAATGGCACGCTGAATTTAGTATTGGAATTTCGTAGTATATTGGCACCATGGTAATATTTAGGAAGATTTACTTACATGCCACTCAATTCCTATGTACTTACATATCTTATACCTAAATTTCAATTTTTATATATGCCACCTTATCTATGCATGAAAAGGTGTATTTCACTTTTTAAATGTTAAAATGGTGGTATTTTTTGTGTGATATGAAAGATTTGAGTGGTATGAATGTAAAAGATAAAATTTAGGTATTAGATATTTAGTACACAGGAATTGTGTGGTATTTATGTAAATGCCCCTAATATTTATACCCGGCACATTATTGGATCATTTTCTATCAGCTTGAAGTTGTTTCTGTTGCCATTATTTGACATTCGCGTCTCATGTATGATAATTTTCTAATGTGGAATGATAAGAAATGTGACAAATGATTTTTTAAAATAGATTTAACTAAATTAATGCTTTGATAAAAATGAATGCGAAATGAGAATTCATACATTGGAAATAATTAAATTTAATTATAATGCTGATGTGAAGTACGCTTTTTGATAAGTTCAAATTCTTAATATATTCATGGCAAGATGTTTCTATTTTCATCAAGCTGTGTTTGCACCTTTTTTGTTTCCTCAATCTTTTCCCACAATGTTTTTACTATTTCTATTAGGTAATGATTCTCTCTTGTCCAAACAGCATGCGTCTGGGAAAAAAATTCAAGAAGTTTTGGAAGAAGCTATAGTGCGCCCTCTCAACATTGAAGGCGAGTTATACATAGGTATCCCCCCAGGTGAGCAAGCAATTCCATCTACCATTCAGGTCCAAAACTACCATTATTTTAGTGAAAATATGATAACTACAATTTAAGGAGTTGGTTTTTATGGATAAGAGACATTTTAATTATCTTCTTTGCTGATAAGAATTCTATAATTTTCTAAAAAAAATTATTGCAATTTAGAGTAAAATAAACTTGAACCTAATTTATTGTGCATTTCCACCTTTTTGTGCTTTATAATAGGAGGCTTAGGAGTAAAGAGGCCGCTTTTGGGTTTTTCTATGGAAAATGATAGAGAGATGAGAAGAAAGAAAAAGAAAGTGAGATAGAGAAGAAAATTAGAGAGAGAGAGAGAGAGGAAGATGGCTTGGCTCTTTTGTTGTTGGCTGTGGTGAACCATTTTGAATGTTTCAAGCACAACGGATTAGGTTTATGCATGGAGGTGTTGCAAGCAAGTGTGCTGGTGTTGGAGGATAGTTATGTTAGAAATATCCTTTTCTTCTGAAGAGGGGATACTCTCAGAGTATTTATGTATCTTCTCCTTTAAATCTATTACATTGTTATTTAGGCCTTCATTTTTTTTTCTAAAAAAAAAAAAAAAAAAAAAAACTTATTCCATCTTAATAATATTGAAAAATATTTATTTGTGCTGTTGTAGATGTAGAGAGATGAGTTTTTTGGATGCCACAATGCATTTCTACGTGTGAAAGAATTAGACTTCCATATATGGTATTATGGATTGAATCTATGTTTACCACCATGGATTGGACCATATGGGTTAATTCCAGTGGTGATTTGCCTAGCATGACTATAAAGTTAATTGATTGATCTTGTTTAAAAAATAGATAGATTGATTTGCTTAGCATTTAATGCAGCCTGCATTTTACAGATTGTATTCACTGTAGCTTATTATTTTTATTATTATTTTAATAACTTCCCTCTACTTTTTATTATAAACAGACATCTCCCTTAAATTTTTACTGGACATATTATAAATATTTATTTTAATCGAGTAGGCTCACGAGAATGATTAGGTGGATGAGTGGTTTTACACTTAGAGACAAATTGTGAAATGAATATATCCGTGATAGAGTTGGTACAGCTCTAGTGACGGACAAAATTAGAGAGTTGCCTTAAATGATTTGGTCACATTAAACTTGATGATCCAATCAGGAGAGCAGATGTTTTAGATTCAACTTATGTTAAGAAAGGCAGAGGTAGACCTAGGAAGACATGGGCTTATTGTATAAAAATTGATCTTAATTTATTAGAATTAACTGAAAATATGATACTAAATAGGACGCAATTGAGAACAAAGATTCATGTAGTGGACCCCACTTAGTGGGATTAAGGCTTTGTTTTTGCTGTTGAGTGAGTTCACGAGCTGACAAGCTGAGTCATATTAAGCCTAAACTCGAGCTTGTTTAATTTACGAGCTCGTGTTTGAGCTCGAGCTTGAACTCATCGCTTGATAAACTTGACTCATGATTTCATTAACGAGTTGAATTTGAGCTGGTTAACGAGCCGATTCGACTCTTTTACGCCCCTACTTGACAATGCTAGACAGAGGGGTAAATAGGCAGAGGTGACTCGACAGATTAGGCCTTGTCTTCACAAAAATTTCATGTTATCTTAGACAATTGATATTAAATCATGAATGCTGTTATAATTTTTTAACATGGTTTCCCAAGATAATAATTTACTAAGGACTATGTTTTACTCTTTCTCAAATTTTCTTATCTGATATACTTAATAAGGTAAAATTGGGTAATGGAAAGTCTCTCTGAAGTCACATGTTTTCTATGATCATGCCGGTTATCTTGTTTATATGCTGTACCATGCAGTTGTGCATAAGAGTTATTTTTAACTTGTCTTTTATATACCAATTTTTCAAAATTTTAAATATAACACTTTAGCTAACTAGACTTAAAATTTACATTTCAACCACCCAAAAATTTATTTCCTTTTAAAGCAGGAGTGGTCAATCCGTTATATTTAAAGTTTTGGGTGAATTTTTTGGTAGTTGAAATGTAAAATTTTATGTTTGGGTGGTCAATCCATTATATTTAAAATTTTGATTGGTTCATATGTGAAAGCAAAACAACAACAACAACAACAACAACAAGCCTTTATCCCACTAAGTGAGGTTGGTTACATGAATTCTTTTCCTTTATTGTATCCTATTGAGTGTCATGTTTTTTTTTAATTCTAATAGATTAAGATTATTTTTTATATAATATGCCCAAGTGTTTTTAAGTCTAGCTCTGCCTTCCTTAACATATGTTGAATCTAAAACATCTACTCTCCTCAACAACAACAACAACAAAGCCTTAATCCCACTAAGTGGGGTCGGCTACATGAATCCTTTTTCTCCATTGTGTCCTATTTAGTGTTAAATTTTCTTTTAATTCTAATAAATTAAGATCATTTTTTATGCAATAAGCCCAAGTTTTCCTAGGTCTTCCTCTGCCTTTCTTAACATAAGTTGTATTTAAAACATCTACTCTTCTAATCGGATCATCAGGTGGTCGACGTTTAATGTGACCAAACCATCTAAGGCCTCTCCTCGATAAAAAAAAATAAAAAATATGCTACTGCTAGACTAACCTTGCTTCAATACCCCATCTTGGTCTTGTCTCTGATTTTCCATTATTAGAAGTCCCATTTGTATTTATTTCAGATAGTTGATACTTCTCTGGTATTTTACCTATTCGCCTTTTTTCATATTATAGTACTTCTATTAGAAAGGTATCTCAACCTAAAAGATACTAATTACAAATTTAGCTTGAACTTACAAACATGAGTTATCTTTTTGTTAATTAATATCTGCTAATAATGAAAATTAACTCACAAGGTGTGGAGTCTCGCCTAGCAACACTGATGGTCGACATGGATGACCTTGAAAAACTCGTCGCTATTCAGTCAAGATCCGAGATTCCCGGCAGCCTCCGACAGGGCAATATCGTAGAGATGGTAACCACTTTACCTTTCTTCTTCAACACTCTTAACGTGCGTCGAGCTATCATCCCAGCCGCCAACGGTCATTGTTCCGCCCGTGCTCTGGCTCGCTACTATGCCGCTCTCGCCACCGGCGGAATCATTCCTCCTCCTCACTCATCCCTCTCCAAGCCGCCTCTCGGCGATCATCCTCACATTCCAAAATTCCCGTCGGAAAAGCTGAAGAAAAAGTCCAGAAGTTGCAGCATCAAACCACCCAGCTTAGCTTGTACCATATTCAGCCACAACGATGATAGCATAACCTACAATCTTGTGAGCAACATGGTTGAAGATGAGGCAAAACAGCAAATTTTCAGCAACCCTAACATTCATGATGCATTCATGGGTTCGGGTGATTTCTCGAACTTGGTGTTCTCAGAAGGCAAATTTGGGCTCGGTTTCCGGACTTTCGAGTCCAGTGATGACGATAACACCAGAACCTTTGGGCACTCTGGTGTCGGCGGCTCAACCGGCTTTTGCAATGTAGAGCACAATTTCGCTATTGCGGTCACAGTTAATAAGATGTCACTTGGTGGTGTTACAAGAAGAATAATTCAGCTAGTTTGTTCTGAGTTGAAGATTCCATTGCCTGCTGAGTTTTCAGAAGAGGGAGAGAAGGGACCTGATATGAGGCTTAGCTTACAGCAATCTTAGAGAAGTATGAGCAGCCATAGGTATGGGGACTATAATGTTGATTATGTGCCAAATGTTGGAAATTGTATGTGATATACATTATAGAAAACATAGGACTAAATTTCAAAATCCCTCACTGAGGAATACCTGGTAGATCATACAGCCAAAGTAAAAATTGTAATTTATGGTTTCAAGGGGATTGTACCGGTTAATTTGTTATTCAACATCAGATCCGTGCAGATCAAAATTGATTCTGTATTATCATTATTATTTGATTTTTATTATTGTCAGTGTCATTCATTTATTTATTTATTTTATGCTACATAGTTACCGAAAGAAAATGCAGATGGAGTACAGCTTATCTGCTTCTAGCGCGAGGAAAAGTTAAAGCCTTATTTTGCTATACTTTTCAGTTGATTTGTGCTTAAAATTTTTTGTTACTATATTTCTTGTGTGGTTATTTTATTGCTCATGAGTAATTTTATCTATTTTATGAGAGCAGTAATGTGTTTATCATATCTAAGAATGCATCATACATTCATAATAACAACACAAATGAAGCGTTAATGTATTTTCAATGTATTTTTATTATTATTATATTTGATTAATTTTAATTAATATCTTTTTTTTATTATTTCTCAACAATCAACATATAGGGAATTGAATGTTTATTGGAATCATTATTTACCAAAACTTGAAGTTGTTTTTGTTTGTATAATGCACGAAAATTTATTGCATCAGGAGTCTGCATCAGGTCTCATTTTAGTTTGTTTATTTGTTTAGGAGAAATGTGTGATTTTTTTTAATGAAAATTTGTTCTTTATTCTTTTTTCTTAAGAAGAGAAAATATGAGAGTTCAATTGTTGAATTGATAATTTTCTTTCTATTATATTTAAAAATTTTTAATTTTTTTTTATAAAATTTATAATCTAACCTAGTATGAAAATTACAAATGAAACAATGTCAACAATTTTCCATCATCCGACATGAATCTTGAGGCATTACAAAGATCTGAAAGTAATATCTTGAGAAATGCGTTCAAAAAGATAAAAAGTTATTCAAAATTTCGTTTTCATCAAAATTATAGTCAAATTGACTGGCTCGATGATACGGATCTAACAATACCAGAATTTGTTCAATCTGAGTCAAATCAAGACTTGTAAGGTTTAGAGGCATAATTGGAAGATCAAACGGATTCCGAATGTGACAAACTTCTAGTCAAATTGAGTGTCTCGACAAAATAAATACAACAAGCCCAATATAGCACAATTCCAACATCATTGAATCACTCAAATATCCATCAAACGCCGTTGAATCGAGAGGATTTCATCAGATTGTCTAAATATGAGTGATCCATATTCCTTCCTTATTTACAGTTTGGACTCTATAAATAAAGTCTCACCTTCCTCCTGAGGGGGAGCCTAGAGCCTGAGCAAGTGGGAGGCCAGAGTCTGGAAAAAGGGGGAGCTGATGTATAGGATCCAACACCGACAATCCAGCATGCACCTCCCATTCTTGCATTCACCAATCACCGCCAACCATCATTGGCCTCATGTAGTCGCCAACCGTAGTTGATCACCACCATGGGCACCTTCGACCGCTGCCACTTTTGGCTAACTTTGGTCACCACTGCCTTCGGCCAACTCCGACCACCACCGCCATCAAATAACTCTGGCTGCCGCCAACGACCAACTTCGACCACTACCTACCGACGATCATCGACCATCATTGGTTGTCACTTGCTACTTGCATCAAAGTCTTTTGTGAAGTCACAATGTGCGTTATGAAATGTCATGGTAATTTGTGCAATGGTAAAACACACCATAGACGGCGTAACAACCCGCGTTGGATATGGTGTAATGAAGCCTCTCAAAGAAGGTGTAACAATGCACCCTAGATACGGTGCACTGACACACCTTAATGACGTTGTAAAAACGCGCCTTAGATGCGATGTAATGACACCTCCCAAAGATGGTGTAACAATGCACCCCGAAAACGGTGACTTTCTCTAAACTCCTAAAGCTCCCTTCTTATAGTTGTTGACTCCGACCTCCGCGGCCTATGGACATCATCATAGCTCACCGCAACAACTTGCATGATTAACTACAATCTATGTGGTCCACAACTCATGCAACTCCAAACTCCGGCCCTCGCGGCCTATGAACGTCATCACAGGTCACCACTATGACATATGTGATCAACTAAGGCCTACGTGATACATACCTTGTGCATCTCTCGAATCTGGCTTCTGTGGTAAACGTACTTTGACACAGCTCACCACTATGACATACATGACCAACTATGGCCTACGTGGCCATAACTCATGCAGATTTCAAATCCTACCCCTATAATCAATAGACATCAACATAGCTAACCACCACTACGACCAACGTGACCAACTAAGACAATACAACTCACCACTATGCCCTACATAGTTCACTGCTTGTGTAGCTTCAGACTTTAGCCTCACGGCCTAAAGATGTCATCATAGCTCATCGTTATGGGCTGCGTGACCAACTAAGATCTACTTAGTTAACAAAACATGCACTTCTCAATTCCAGCTCCGTGCCCTACAAACATTATCACAGCTCACCCCTACAATCTAAGCAGTTTATAGCTCATGCAACTCTCAAATTTAACCCCTACAGCCTATGGATGTCATCACAACTCCCCACTACGGCTTATGTGACCAACTACGGCTTACGTTACCAAGTACGACCCACATGACCAACTACAGCCTATGTAGTCTATAGCTCGTGCAGCTCCCAACTCTGGCTCCCACGGCCTCTGAACATTATCACAGTTCAGCATTACAGCCTACAAGACCAACTACGGTCTATGCAGTCCACAACTCGTGCAGCTTCCGACTCTGGCTTCTGCAGCATGCAGATGTCATTAAACTTTTAACCATTGGACCTATATGACCAATTACAACCTACGTAGCTTACCACTCGTGCAGCTCTAGACTCCCGCCTCTATGGCCTACCGATGTCATTATAGCTCCCAACTACGGCTTATAAGATCAACTACGGCCTATGCGACCTACAACTCACACAGCCCCCAATACCCGGTCTTTACTACCTACAGAGGTTAATGTAGCTCATCACTACGACCAATGTAGCCAACTACGGCCCACATGGCTCATACCTCTTGCAGCTTCCTACTATGTCTTCAATGGCCAATGGAAGATTCTGAGGCAACCATCTATGGCTGACATACAAAATAATGCCATGACATTCAATTACAACCTATACGACAAACTACCACAATGAAAACTATCTACATCATTCATGGTGAATTACTGCCTCTATAACAATCGCCTACGGCCCTTATAACCTACTATCACCGAGAACTACATTCATTACAACCATAAAGTAGTTATTATCGCTGAACCACTGTTGTACATTTACCATAATAATATGGGCTAGGTATCATGTTTTTTTCCCTTTTCCAGGGTTTTGTACATAAAAATCAAGGTTTCTCCTCGCTCTCACTTCTCTTTATTATGATAGAGTCTCGTAAAACTCTAAGAAGTTAAATAATCATTCTGTTGTTGCGGACTTTCCAACGCCCTTCAATATATGTTTTTTTCTACAAAAGAATAACATTATTAAGGTCAACATCAAGCACATGTTGTTCAAATTAATTAATATTCTATGAAATCAAGCTATGAGCCTTATTTCAAGATCATTGCTAATGCCTTTTTATATATTTTTTGTTATAATATCATTTATGCTTGTTGCAATGATGTGTTATTTGAAGAACCATTTTTACATCATGTTCCTCAAAAACATTAATAATATAATCAAGAGATAAAGACCTGCATTCTAAGTAATATTATTGAAGCTCTGTGGAATATCAATTGTCATTAAATTATATTAATTTCTAGTGAAAAAAATTAAGAGATCATCGCTCAAAGCCAACTCTTATTCTTTTGAAGATATGCTATGGTTAAATTCCTAATACACATTTTATTCAAGTGACTAGAGAACTCAACTCTTTAAAAAACCTTAAAAGATAAGTAATATTTATTATGGCAACTATCAATTTTAATTTCATCGTGATATTTATTATGATACGAATAGTATAAACTTCATGACATGCCTTAAAAAAATGATTGATAAAATATTGCCAACACTATTTTGTCTGTTAAAGCAGAACAATAAGTTTTCCATACCCATTAACTTTTTTAGTATGGTCAAAAAATACATTAAATATTGTTATTTTTTGAGGTTATTATTATAAATATCACATGATAAATTTAAGTATTATCATATTATATCACTAAAATAAATAAAGTACCTCCACAATTTGTAATCTAAAATATTTGATCTATACTCAACACCAGGTGTTTTACGTATTTATATACTTGAATTCAAACACATAAACAATAAACATATTTAAAACATTTTTCACCATCAAGCTGAATATTAACATATACAACAACAACAACAACAAAGCCTTAATCCCACTAAGTGGGGTCGGCTACATGAATCCTTTTTCTCCATTGCATCCTATTTAGTGTCAAATTTTCGTTTAATTCTAATAAATTAAGATCATTTTTTATGCAATAAGCCCAAGTTTTCCTAGGTCTGCCTCTGCCTTTCTTAATATAAGTTGTATTTAAAACATCTACTCTCCTAATCGGATCATCAGGTGGTCGACGTTTAATGTGACCAAACCATCTAAGGCGACTCTCTCTAATTTTATCCGTCACTGGTGCAACTCCAACCCTATTACGGATATATTCATTTCGCATTTTGTCTCTAAGTGTAAAACCACTCATCCACCTAATCATTCTCATCTCGGCAACACTTAACTTAACATTATGTTTCTCTTTTAAAGGCCAGCATTCAGCACCATAGAGCATTGAAGGTCTCACCACCATCTTATAAAATTTCCTTTCAGTCTAAGCGGTACTTTTCTAACACACAAAAGGTCGGACGCATTCCTCCACTTCAACCAACCAACCTGAATTCTACTATTAACATCCCCATCAATATCACCATCGCTTTGAACAATGGACCCGAGATATCTAAATCGTTCACACCTTTTAATAATTTGATTACCCAAAGTTACACTTCTGTCACTAGACCTACTATTACTAAAATTACATTCCATGTATTCAGTTTTAGTTCTACTCAAACGAAGACCTTTAGACTCCAATTTAGACCTCCATAATTCAAGTTTTTCCTGGACTTTTTCTCTTGTCTTATCCACAAGGAGGATATCATCAGCAAAAAGCATACGCCAAGGTACATCCTCTTGTAAATGGCCAGTAAGACCATCCATAAATAAAGAAAAAGATATGGGCTTAAAGCCGATCCTTGATGTAAACCAACAGAAATAGTAAAATACTTGGTCAATCCTCCTTCAGTTCGAACACATGTAACAACTATAGCATACATATCTTTAATGACTTGAATATAAGTCATATCAACACCTTTCTTCTCAAGGACTCTCCAAAGAACATCTCTAGGAACCTTATCATAAGCTTTTTCTAAATCAATAAAAATCAAATGTAGATCCTCCTTATTATCTCTGTACTTCTCCATCAAACCTCTCAATAAATGAATAGCTTCCATGGTAGACCTGCCCGGCATAAATCCAAATTGATTATGAGAAATCTTCGTAATACGTCTTAACCTATGTTCAATTACCCTCTCCCATAATTTTAAAGTATGACACATCAATTTAATTCCTCTATAATTTGCACACTCTTGTGCATCTCCTTTAATCTTAAAAATGGGGACCAAAATGCTTTTTCTCCACTCCTCAGGCATCTTTTTAATATTAACATATGTTCCTAATTTTTTTCTATTTCGCATAATTATATATAATGATAACTTCTAAAATGATATTTTGATAGTCCCTTTTGTAAAGAGGATAACTCACTCATGACATCGTTAACTATCGTTAATGGACAAATCAATATTGTAATACATCTTCACATATGAATGCTAATACTTGATTTACATTTAATTATAATTGTATTTGCTTTTATGTTATGATTAAACATAATAAACTTATTTTGTTAATTATATGTCTAATGAGCCAAAATCGAGTTTATCAATTATTTCTTAATTCATCATTTAAACTAAAACTTTGTTATGATTTAAGACTTTTAATCTAAAATATATTTGAGGTTATTATTTTCTTAGTTTGCAACTTTTGTAAGTATTTCTCCGAAGTACAATGCATCTATTTATTAATGTAAATTTTTGCTATAAGATGTTTTTTTTTTCATTGCTTATATATATCAAATGAGGAACTCAAACTTGATATTATAGACATCGAATTAAATGTAGTTTTTAAGAATTGACCATTAAAGAATAAAAGTTATCCATATGTTTTCCATACTTGAATTTTAGTTTTAACCCCAAGGTACATGAAGAATCATAAGACCTTATCTTTTTGGTAGTTGATTAATAATAAATTATAGCTATGAGTTTTTTTGGATATTTTAGCATTAAAGTATCTATGATATCACTGTCATCAACAACCTAGATGTTCTTAATATCATATATATTTTTATGCTATATGTTAATATCATATCCATTTTTGCATTTGGTATGTTTATATCATCATCTATTCTTGCATTTGGTATGCTCATAATGACCATATCATCACTTATACCATAAGAAGGTGGTGAACTGGCTGATCTGCTATAATTCTCATTTTTTTTTTAAAAGTATGGTTTCTATTTTTTTGGAAGCATTTAACACGTATATGTGAGCGTGGTGTTGAATGAAAGATAATATCATCTTTAAAAATAAAAAATAAAAACTATATTTTAATTTTTTAAGTAGTCCTATTGAAGGAATTAAAAGTGTTTATCATGCTCAACTAAAATGGTACACCACTTTTATTTTTAGATTAGCCTTTTTTATTTTGTATGTAGAATCTAGAGATATTCTAAGATTTGTTTTTGCACCATCAATTATTTGCTTTATTTGTTTGGTTAATATCCATTCAATTTGTATTACCTATTTTCATTCTTCTTTATATAGTATATGAATACTAATACTTGATTCACATTTTAAAATTATTTTTATTAGTCCTTACATATTTTGAATATGGATCTAATCATATTCGAGCACGGTTTGAACATGTTTGTAATGTTCAAAATTGTTTCAATCTATCTTCAAATTTGCGTGAATACATGTTCATATCTTATTCCCGTAATCAAACTTGATTCAAATAACAATTGAACAATATGATTAAAAGTGAGAATTTAATATTTTCTAATATATTCAAACTATATTTGATTGTGATTTAAACAAGATTTAAGGTCTGTTTGGGGCAGCTGCAACTTATCAAGTTTATCCAATTAAGCAACTTATTCTGATAAGTTATTGATCAGCAACTTATCCTGATAAGCTTCTCTTTGGATCGGGGGTAGGGAGTTATGTTTATCTTTTGAATTATTATTTCATTTCAATTTTCTTTTGATTCCCTTCCATCATTCCTGAAGTACCATAGGTTTGTTGATCATGTAGAATCTGACCTATTTTCTCATCGATCGAGGGGTACGAAAGAAATCAGATTACTTTATCAATCAAAAGCATTATGTGAAATCTTCAGGTTTTCCTCCCCTTATATCATTATATCCCATAGGTATAGCATTTGAATCAATAGAGAACATTCTCTTCTCTATGAATCAATATTCTGACATTCCAATTCCTTCCTGATACCTCCTAAGGAAAATCCCAAATTGGATCTGAAATGGACGAGTTAGTGTCAACTTATCCATGCGGTTATGCACTCTTCAAATAGGAATCAATTTTCTGAAAGATACTGGCTTTCGTGCTTTGGTGAGTTGTCCAAAATCCTTTCAATGACCTATGTTGTGTTGAGATACACATATCGATCGATTGCGTAAGGACCGCGGTAGCAACGAAACAGAGGAAAGTATAAAGAATACAGAAAAGACAGTTATTTTCTATTATATCTTTTCTATTATGTAATTATGTATATTAATTTATTTCTAAATTGTAATTATATTAGTTATATTAGTCTTATAGTCTTAGTTTTAGTATTAGTGAGTGATCCCGGCTCGGCGAGTCTTTTCTTCCGTGATGAATTTTTGGCACCAGTTCTACATTTTGTATCTGTGGACTGAGGAGAAATGGGGAAGAGGGTTGTACCATGAGAGAAGCAAGGAGGTCAACTACTTCAAATATACAACATGGATTCTGACAATGCAATGGAGTTTCTCATGTTGATCCAAATGAATCATTCTTTTCACGCGAGTCCATCTCTGCCTGCTAAGCAAGAGGATAGCAAGTTACAAATTTTTTTTGTCTCGGTAGGACGTGTATTTCTGTTACTTCTATTACTATTCAATTCATAAATGAAAATGAAGTAGTTAATGGCGGGCGTTATCCTTTTTTATTGTATGTGTTCCTAAGAAAATGGCGTGGAAACACATAGGAACTCTATAATGGAAATGGAAAATAAAAGTAGCTCCAGTTCTTTCGGAAATGGTAGTAAGGTCTTTGGCGCAAGAAGAAGGGATGATTCATATCATCTTGACTTGGTTCAACTTCCACTTTTTTTTTTATAATATACAATGCCGAGCCAGTTATTCTTCTACTAGTCTTGAATATAGCATACTAAAAAGAATTTTATTCATGTAAAAATAGTTAAATTTAGATCGAAAAAATGGATTTTAGGAAACCATATGCTATAGCTCAAATCTGCAGTCAATCATATTTCCGATAGGAGCAGTTGACAATGGAATACAATATTTGTCATTATTTGGCTATCCATAACATAATAGTGTGAAAAGAAGGCCCGACCCTAGGTTGTTTAGAAATAGTGGTGTTTAGTTTCTCAACACTTTGCCTTATGATTAGTTACTTATATTTCTTGAAGGCACCGGAAAGGGATATAACTCAGCGGTAGAGTGTCACCTTGACGTGGTGGAAGTCATCAGTTCGAGTTTGATTATCCCTAAACCCAATGGGAGTTTTCTATTTGGACTTGCTCCATCGCCGTGATCGAATGAGAATGTATAAGAGGCTTGTGGGATTGACGTGATAGGGTAGATAGAGCGAACTCCAAGCTAATATGAAGCGCATGGATGGATACAAGCCTTCAACCTTGGAATGAAAGATAATTCTAAATCAGCTTTGCCTACGAACAAGGAAGCTACGAGTAATGCAACTATGAATCTCATGGAGAGTTTGATCCTGGCTCAGGATGAACGCTGGCGGCATACTTAACACATGCAAGTCAGTCGGGAAGTGGTGTTTCTAGTGGCGGAGAGTGAGTAACACGTAAGAACCAGCCCTTGAGAGGGGAACAACAACTGGAAATGGTTGCTAATACCCCGTAGGCTGAAGAGAAAAATGAGGAATTCGCCCGAGGAGGGGCTCGCGTCTGATTAATTATATGGTGAGGCAATAGCTTACCAAGGCGATGATCAGTAGCTGGTCCGAGAAGATCATCAGCCACATTGGGACTGAGACACAACCATACTCCTACGAGAGGCAGCAGTAGAGAATTTTCCGCAATGGGCGAAAGCCTGACGGAGCAATGTCGCGTGGAGGTAGAAGGCCCACGGGTCCATAACTTCTTTTCTAGGAGAAGAAACAATGAAGGTATCTGAGGAATAAGCATCAGCTAACTTTGTGCCAGCAGTCGCGGTAAGACAGAGGATGCAAGCGTTATCCGGAATGATTGGGCGTAAAACATCTGTAGGTGGCTCTTCAAGTCCGCCGTCAAATCCCAGGGCTCAAACCTGGACAGGCATATCGACCCGTGCAGTGTTGTAGCTAACATGTTAAGTATCCCGCCTGATAAGTTGGTTGGCTGTTTGGTTTGTGCTTTTGGAAAACAACTGATTTGTAGCTGTTTCTGGATAAATGACCATTCTGCCCCTTATATGAATAAGATGTTTAGTTGTTTGGTTTGTGCGTTTGGAAAATAGCTGATTTGTAATTTTTTATGGATAAATGACTATTCTAGCACTGCAACATTGTTGTATGCGTCAGAATTGTAACGACTACATATTTTACAGTTAAGAAAAAAATTAGTTCATAACAGTACAAAATTATGATATACACCTCACTTAAATTGAGTATCAAGATACCTAATAAAAAGTAAAAACATAGGTAAATTACAATTAATAAAAGGATGATAATATTCATTTTAAATTGCAAAAGAAGCATGTCATAAGCAACATTGTTCGGTCGGGACACCTTCGAACCTCGAGCAACATTGTCTAGTTGGGAAACCGTCAAACCATAAGCCACATTCTTCGGTTGAGATACCGTCTAACCCCGAACAACATTGTTAGATTGGGATACTCTAGAATCAGACAGACTGTTTGCCCACCGGAAGAACATACAATCGTCTGATTTGCTTGCCCACCGCGAGCACCTGTAGAACTACCGCTCGTAGAGGTTGAATTTCCAACATAATAAAAAAAAAGAATTTGACAAATATATCAAAAAGATTCACCAAAGTTTAAAAAATGAAAACTCATGATTCCAAGTAAACATAAATAGATGAATAATTTGTATAAAAAGAAGAATATGTATTTCTTTGAAATGAAACCAAATTTAAAATTACAAAAAAATAAAGTAAAATAAGGAGAAATAACTTCATACCATTGAGTCGTATTTACGTAAATATGTAAAACTTTACTTTTTACATTTATACCATCCTAGATTTTCACATCACATAGAAAATACCACTATTTTAACTGTTAAAAGGTGAAATACACCATTTCATGCATAGGGAAGGTGGTGTTAGCATAAAAATTAAACTTTGCGAATAAGATATGTAAATACATGAGAATTAAGTGGCATCTATGTAAAACTCTCAAAAAAAATAATATCACCAGATTAAATAATACATGGACTTTAATTCTCAGAAATAATTCTGATTTAGATGTGAATGTTCTTGAAAATCTTAAACCATACATAAATATAAAGAGATTATTCATAGTTGCATTGGAGGGTGCAAGCTCTGCAAAATAGATGTGCAATGCAAATTTGATATATTGAACATAAAGTTTTTGAAATAAAGATAAAGTGAACATAAAGTTTCTAAAATCAACATGACAGATTCATTCATGATCGAGCAATGTTGTCCGCTATCTGCTCTCTTAAAGCTATCATCTCCGATGCACCTTCACTTTCTCGAGTGTGAGCATCCTGTGAATCCCTTTCTAGTTGTGGTATGTGATGCACCAAAAATATGTTTAATTTTTCATATATATTTTGTACTCATTTTTTGTAATATTGCACTTTAAATGAAGATATTTTTCATGTTTTGCTGCATGTATGATGATTTTAGATAATTGGGGTAAAAAGAAGCAAAAAAGAACAAATTTGGAGCGAAATGGGGCAAAAAATCATATTTTGAAGTTCTGATGCCGTCGGCGCCAGGATGTGCGTCGACGGCGCATTTTTCCAGAGAACCCAGATATTTAAGTGTGATAAGGCGCCGACAGCGCCCAATGTCAGTGGAGACCAAATTCAATGTATTTGGACGACTTTTGGAGGGATTTTTTAAGCATCTCTTAGGGAAATCATCCTAGACTATTTTAACTTGATTTTGGCACCAAAATTAGAGAGATGAGTCTAGAGAAGAAGTGGTGTGAGTGTTTAAAAAGTGTTTTAGAGTCTAGGGTTTGGTGTAAAGTGTTGTTTTGCAAGGGATTCATCTCAAAAGAGTTATAGGAGGAGAGAGAAAGTGAGAGATTGCTTCTTCCCTACTATTCCAAGAGAGAATTGTGTGTTGTTGTGAAGAGAGAATGAAATTCAAATGAACTTCAAGGGATTTACTTGGGGAAGAAATTGAGATAAGTTGTAGATGCTTCTTATTGTTTGTATGACTTTGCTTTTATATATATAATCTTTGTTTTGTCGTATTTTCCTCATGAATTCTGAGTAGATTTCTTAGTTTTTCTCCTTGCGATGGTATATGGTGAAGTGATGGTTTAGATTGGATATGTCTTATAAATATTAAAAAATTATGAAAATTTTTCACTTTGTACTTCATTTACTTTTCGATCTGGCCAAATAAATTGTTAAAATATGTTGTGAAACATATGATCCGAAGGGACTATGCTTTCTACAACAAAAGTGAAGATTACATTCAATGTTCATGAATGAGTGATGTAGTTCATGAGGGTTGTGTGCAAATAAATAGGGAAATATGTTTATTGGGCGTAGAATTAGAGGTTTTAGGGTGACAGACTAAAATTGTGATGAATTTTAGTCTGTCACCCTAAAATCTTCAATTTGGTCCTTGTGTTTGGAAACTAAAGCGAGAGTTAACCTTCAGACGGAGGGAAGTGAGAGCTATAGAGTGAGAGCCAGTATCTTCCCAGCCTAACCACAGATTTAGGGACTAAACATAGGATTAACTAATGTTCTATATAGCACTCGGAAGAGGGTAAAAAATGGATATGCTCCTATTTGACACAATACAAGAATCTTACTAATTTTTATCATTCACTCACCATAACATCATTGTAAGGAGAGGACACTTTCTCTAAATTTGAACCTTGCATTACAAAACTTATGATAGTAGTAGTTAATTTTAATTTGAAGTATAGAAAGTTTTTTAGTGATCTTAAAATCTCTAGCATCGTTAAACATTAGAAACTTTAGTATTTACTGTAAGTGCATTGCGAATTTGAATATTGGAATTTTGTGCTACGCTTGAAGGTTTGCTTCCTCCCTGTCGGATCGATAACTAGAACTCCGTTAAAGCCCTATATTACTTGAACGCACGTATACTTGCGTATAGATTGGTTGTTTTCTTATTAAATTGATTATACTTTCTGACTGAACATAAAATATTTTTTAAATATTTATTCCAAGGTTGCAACCACACATCAGTATGGAACGTCCCACATGGAATTCAAATGCATATAGTGGGATATGGTTCAGATCAACTTCTGCGATGGTGAATTATGCATCTGATCCAAAGTGGTGGTGCTGAATGAAATTGTGTAGTGCCATAGTGGGCACTACTATCTGCACTTGCTTCAGAAATGGGTAAGTCGGCATATCACGTAATATAACCCACTTCTTCTTACAGACTCCGAAAGCTCTTTCTATCACGCCGCATACGGAATAGTGCCTTTTGTTAAATAATTCATTATTGTCACGTGCTACCCCACTTGATCTTTCAAAATCGGGGATGTGGTACTTTATAGCTGGATATGGCTTGAGTTACCACATCTGTAAGTGATATGTAGTGTCGACCAAATAATATTTATTTGTTCAAATACGGTAATTAGCAATGAGAATAAGGCACCAAACGTAATTGATATACATACGTACCTAGAGGTGGGTACGAAAAATCGTGTCTTTGGTGTCTAGTAACAAACTTAAAAACACGGCTATCGTGTGTGCTCCCTTCCCACCCGACCATCACAAAAGTAAGTACATGTTGAAATCACACACGACCATCACAGTTTGTGTTGGGGAGCCACAACGTCCGATGTTGGTGACCTTCTCTGTACCGGATAACCATGCATCGATGTGTGTTCCATCAATAGCTTCAATACAGTTACGACATTCAAGACATAGTCCATTAGCTTTTCACATGTAAATCATGTTCATATATGAATGTTATGTTAAAATAATATCTTGAAGAACGACATGTATAAAGGGTCATTTGCAATATGTGTGGGAACAGAATAAAATGTTGGATCCTCGGGCTTAACTATCTTGCACACCAAACTTACAAGAGCATTCAAATCCACAGAGAAATACTTGTTGATAGTTTTCGATAAATGTTGAAATCGCTCCTTAGCTCCTCTAATAGATTCATTATGGGATAAATGTAAAAGGTTATTGCCAACACATCTCTTCTCGTCGTTCTCTTTGAGTCGTGCATCCCCATGATTCTAAAGTTCATTAAGTAGGTTAAGAAATATCTCTTTCATCATACGGAACATGTGTGGTGAACAATGTAGGGTGACCCTGTTAAAACTCAACGACGCATCTATCCCCAATATGAATCAACGTCATACAAAGGGTTCGGTCGACGTATCTAAGGTAGTAATGGTATCTCAAGGTAATGATGAGAACGACTTTGCGGTTGTAGTTAACATGTTCTTCATCCATACTACAAAATCTTTAAAAGGATAATATTTTAAACTTCATTAATAAGAACTTAAGTCAATTGAAGAAATACATAGAAGATAAGATGGCGGATAAAATAATCACAGCTTAATAAAATAAAAGACATATGATTGTGCCTTCCTGAAAAAAATTAAACAATTCATGACAAAAATATTATAAAGATCGATAGGAAAACAAATACATAATGTCTTAATGTAAATTATTCATGAAAGAACGTAAGTAATCAAGTCGGAATTCTGAGTCCAACTTCATATAAAAAAAATGTCTGCAGGCACTTCACATATTTTACATAGATATGTTTTTCGGCCTTAACTCCAGAACATGTATCTAGGAGCCAAAGACAGTCCTCAATTTAGTTGCCCTATGAGGGAGCATACTTAACTATGCAGGATTCAACCAGTGTGCCTATGGTGTCTATGGTGTCTTTGATGAATGCAGCTCCTTCTTTCTTTTTGTCCACCTTGGTTTTAACAAAAATAACATCCGTAATTCATTTCTTGAATCTTGCTAAATCAGCTCCCACAGTTACTTAAATTGCAATGAAATTCTATAAGCGTACGTGCTATATCAATATTATATGAAGTGAAATAAAAAATGGCAACCACAACCTCAATGACTGTTGAGAAATTAGAGCAGTCATCCACACAGGAACTCGTTTGCGAGTACAAATGCCAGTAGAGAGTTTCGCATTTTTGAGAATAAGATAGCAAGCTTCTCCTTGAAAAGAAGATAGTAAACTGGTTCTGCGATTATCCCCATTTTTCTTATCAACAACACAGAAGAGAGAGAGAGAGAGAGTAAGAGAAATGAAAGATCCGGACGAGAATGCCGAAGAAGAAGAAGAATAATAAGAGGGATTTGGGAGAAAGATTGTCGATGGGGTTATACCTATCGAGAAAGATTGTCGAAGTAGAGGGATCAGAGAGATGCGAACGAGGGCATAGTAGATGCAATGATCAATTAGGGCAGACGCTATCGAGAGGGCACGAGAGTAAGGGTCTGTTTGGGGCAGCTGCAGCTTATCCAGCTTATTCAGATAAGCTGCTTATTCTGATAATCTGCTGATAAGCAGCTGATCCGGATAAGTTGTCTGTCTGTTTGGTTTGAGCGTTTGGAAAACAGCTGATTTGCAGCTGTTTGTGGATAAATGACTATTATGCCCCTGAAATGAATAAGTTGTTAAACTGTTTAGTTTCTGTGGTTTAAGAACGGCTTATTTGCAGTTGTTTGTAAAAAAAAAATTATTTTCACTCTTCTTTATTGCTAAAATTATTTTTAAATATAAAATCTTATTTTAAATTATAAAATCTCATTGATATATATAAGAATTGATGACTTTCTTTGAAAAAAAAAAACTCATTTATAAAAGCAAACGGAAAGAACAAAGCTTATCTTTGCAAGCTAAAGCTGTTATACAAACATCAACCGAGGACTGCTATAGATGTTATTCCCCTCATTCGTCAGCACTGGGTAAGTATTATCACCTGAGCTCTCATATAAAGCGAGGTTGTAAATCTTCCAGTATACCTTATAAACCCTTCTTGCTGGAGAGCATGCCATCGGTCTTTCATTACACAATTGTAATACATAGTTGTTGGGATATATAATGGAAAACAAAAAGTTCTAGATACATTTCTCCCAGTAACCGAATTGATTAAGAGATGCCCGAACTCCTCCTAACTCGCATAACATATAGAGGAATAGAGGTAAGTGATGCCCTTGCTTAATTCCTAAAGGGACATTTACAGACATACCACCCAAAGCATACAAATACATACCACTGAACTCCATTTCCATATTTCATTCACCTTAGATTCCGATGGCAACAAAAGTACACACATGTATAGCTTCAACAAATATAAGTAACCACGCCTTTGTAATAGAATATACTTCAGCATCATTTCCAACTTCAAAATAATATGCAGGGCTACCAATTTTTCATATGAGATTGATATCCTTGTTCTAACAGCCATGTAAATTGGTTGGATATAACAAATTACACCAATGCAATTCAACCAAAATGATGAAAGCAATGTTATTCCAACCAAAATGATGAAAGACAAGCAATGCAATCCAATAATAGCTACTTCAGTCCTGGGAAATGTAATGGACTGAAAATATCTCTTGAGAAGCAATGTTATCTTAATCTTATTTAATTATTGCTCCAAAATTTCATAATTATCTTATCATTCAATGACAACATTCATGTATAATATACAACAATGAATAATATCGTCTAATTGCCATACAATCACATCAAAGATCCAACCTCGCTTTTTGACAATTGAAACATTTTGACAAGTTCCACTCTCTCCTTGAGCTAAACATTCCTTTGCTTCAGGAATTTTAATTTCATGACAACAAGTAAGACGATCTCTGGAACCTCAACCCATTGCTTCAACATGGCATCCTCTTCAAGCATTCAAGCACAAAAAGCTACTCAGAAAAGTACTATTAAATACAAGAAAGCTAATAGATTCAACAACAGTTTTTGAAGCGAATGAGGGGCAGAACGAGACAATTGAAATGCTATGCACGGAGGAGATAGCCTCCATTTCTCTGCTATATGTGGATTCTAATTGTACATTTGTTTGAATGAAGTGTGCAATATAGGTTCAATTTCAATCTATCCAAAGAAAATCTCACCATGAACAATATAATAATTGACATAGATCACATACAAGCAAGTCATTTTCCAATCCCAAACGACTGATGATGCTTGAAAAATCTAAGCCAGAAGAGAATAAAGCGGCATTCCTTTTAAAAAAATGAGTGCATAAATAGTGACGTTGAACTTTGACATTATTGGTTTATCGATTTAAACATGTAAAATTTAACTAAACATTATAAGAAGAACAGTTTAATAAGTTTGGTGCAGAAGGAATAAAGTCATTATAAACCAATGCAACGGAGCAAAAATCGAAAAAAATAAAATCAGGACATAAAAATATGAGTTCTTCACTCGGATACAAAGCAGAGACAACAACTGCTGATGGCTTCGGCGACAATACTTCCTAAAAAAGCCACCAAACAGAGCAGGATCCCAACTCCTATCAACACTCAGACAAACCTATTCGAAAATCAACCAGCAAAACATCAAAAAAAAAAAAAAAACAAAATAAATAAAAAATCCAACAGGGGTAAAGAACCAAATCCCATCGGAACACTTCGAGGAAACGAGAAGAAGAAGAAATCTAACGCTTACTAGGGAGCCGAAAGCTTTTCGAGATCCAGGCTGAAGGAAAAGACATGTTAGAGCGTCTGATTTCCTCGATTGCGAGAAGGAATGTCGAGAGGAGCGGCTAGTACAGAGCTCTCGATCGCGAGAAGGAAATGCCGAGAGGGAGCGGCTAGGGCAGGTAGAGCCTCGATCGGCTGGAGCGAAGGAGCATGGTGTCGACAGTGTGTTCGGCTTCAGCTGTTTCGACGGCGAGAGGGAGAGACGGACGAGAAGAGTGAGCCGGGTGAGCAGGGCAGAGGCGGAAAATAACCACAAAACGTGGACAGGGAAAGCTGACCGCGGGTATAACCCCGCGGTCGGATTCTAATACAAAATAAAAACTCCGTTTTTAAAAACGCACCGAATAAGTACAAAACAAACAGTACGGCGGCGTTTTCAAAAACGTTGCCGCACTTATAAGTTATCCCAAAACGGACACTAAAACTTTCCTACAAGCGCCGAACGAAAAGCGACCCCCGGGGCTATGTTTAACAATTCGAAAACGTGGTTTGGGATAAGTACTCCGAATGCGCGAACTAAACTATGTGACGGTTTTTTCAAAATGCTGCCCACATTTATAGACTGCCCAAACGAACCCTTAAAAATAATTTTCACACATGTGAATCAAAACACACGATTCCATTGTTCCATATTCTATCATGTTAATGAGTTACATTCCATTATACATCATAAATTATTAAAAAAAAAAGTGCAATTATATATAGACCACCTGAGATTTGCTATTTGCAAATCAACCCCCTCTTTCAACCATTTTTTATGGTAAAATCCTAGCTCATATTTTTTATTTTTATCAAATTCTCAATAATTTGATCACGACACATGTAAATACATTGGTTCACTATAAATATTAAAATTTTTGGTGATCCGCAAGTAATTATCACTAAAAACAATTATCCTATATGCTGAAGTCAAACTGAACTTAAAAAATTCAAACTTCATCACTGCATTATATCTGGAATAATTGATACTGGACATATTTCGGCCATAAATAACTTCTAAAAATATGTTTTAAAGTAAATAAACAACTGAATTTGCCCCTCAATTTTTACTATAACGGGGCATTTATTTTAGTTAAAAAATAAAAGAAAACAGAAATAGATCACGTCGGCGGTTCGCCCTAACGATAATTTCCGCGGTTATTTGGTGCGAAAGCCCTTCCCGTCGCAGCAAATTGCGGCGGCAGACTCTCTCTATTTCACATCTGACTTCTCACAACCAGGTGAGCTTTCCTTGCGATTAAATACGCTTGTGACTCGATTCAATTGGCCATTGTTTCTGGCATCTTTTTAAATTTTTTATTTTCAATTTTTACTGTATTTATTTTATTTCAGTTAGATCTTCGATTGAATTATTTGTATCTGATGGAAATGATGAGCAGCTATCTATTGCCGGTTATATTCCGTCGTTTCTGTGCCATAGATCTGCAGTTGACTATGGTTTTTTTTTATAATATTTTTGGAATGGATGGATTCACTATGATGCAGAGGATAGTGACACTTTTGACTGTGTTTTTGCCACCGGTTTAGTGATAAATTTTTTTTCTTATAACTTGTTTTATATTTTGATCTTCTGCATTGCAATGATTTGAATGCTTTTGACTTTGATATGCTATTTTCAGTTTCTTCTTATATGCTATACTGTTCGAACGATATGTTTTAGTTTATGTCTCAATGGATCACATTATTGGATAGATGAGGATTTCTTTTGCCTGTCTGTGCTACTTATTTGTCACTAATAACCATTCAAAATCTGATTCTCAGAATTTTTAAATTCCCCTCCTGTATTGGTTTTTTTTTCCTCTTAAAATGAGAGTGAAGCATCAGTGTGTGTTTGATCACAAATCATGCTTAATTTTGGCTTGACTTGTTGTGTAGCTCAGGAGTTTAACTAATAAGTAATAATTTGATTCAAGGCCTTAAATTAATATAGGGATTTGGTACGTTAAGAAAATTACCATGTGAGGGGGGATATTTAAATGTTTGTGAGCTTATCTTGATTGGTGATGGCAAACTTCATTAGTGTGCTTAACAGAAGTTATCCGATATGTAGTTTGAATTAAACAAGTAAAAGTACTTTAACTCTTGGTAAGGAGTTGCATTAAGTGTGTGATACTCAACTATATCTATTTTTGAATCTACAATAGTTAATTGTAAGTCTATAACAAATATTTTTTTTGTAATCTTAGGTTGAACAAACATCATTTAGCACACTTTGTAATGCGATTGTAGACAATCATCTTAGAAAAGTCGATCATGTTGTGAATGTAGGCAATAGGATTGTATTACTAGACACAATTACTTTCATATGCTACCTTGCTAATTACTACGCAATTATAATTAGCATTAATTATGTAGTTAAGTTAAAATATAGTGATTGCTTAATTGAACATTATCCTATGACCCCTTTTTATGTTCATAGATAAAGTTTTAGCAACACCTTCCCATTTTGCTAACAATAATAGCCCACTACATCAACAAAATTCAAATTGTTTTATATATGTAATTAACATATAGTCCAATTAGTGTTATCACAAATAAGAAAATATCATAATAATAACGCACAACACCCAAGTAACATTATCACATACAAAAATAATTTTGAGCAATGTACCATCCAATCTAGATTTGCTAGATAGATGAATGCTCGTCAACAATCATGAATCGATTGTACTAAATTACATTCAACAAAAGTTGTTGCAATGCACGCTCAATAGAACTGCTCTAGTCAATAAATGTTGCACGAGTTTTTATTGTTTCATGTAGTGGTCCATGGTGATCTACTTGTAGAGGGACAATCATGGATTACAAACAAGTACATCTTTTGGAGTGACACTTTTTGAACCTCTCATTTTCATTATTCCCCTTATTTTATATCTGCTAAATTGTGCGTGATATTCTTCTGATGTTTTTCTTACTCCTGGTCAATAGTTAATGAAGACCATGTAGTGCCAAAGCATACATGCACCCTGCATATGATTTGAAAAAAATACCAAGGGAGGATGGAAGACTTGAGGTATCTAAAAATTATTTTCAAATAGGAATCTTGTCTGCTACGAAGAACGAGCAATTGAACCAAGTGTTTTCTCAACTATATTACTTCACATTTTATAACAATAAGGCATAGTACAGTGATTTAAGACAATAATCAAAGTGCACAATAAATCAAAGAAACTTATATACGACATTAGAAATGATATTCTGAGTTTATAAATATGGATACCCAACTGGATATGTTATTAGTTTATACTATATGCTTCTAAGAAGAGAGAAATAATGTCCGTTGATTACAATTACCCCACAAAATACATGAACACTCATTAATTTTTTGTTAATTGAATTGAGTTGAATTGAAAATGTTGTTTTAGCCCAACTTGTTAATCTATAGCTCCATGTAACTTGTGTTACTACCCCCTTCCCCTATTTCTGTATATATATATATATATATATTAAATCAGACAATAATTTTCTTACAAACACCACACTTTAATAATCAAGTTGAAAATAAAAAAGTTTCTCATTACAAAAATTTCTAGAAAATAGTTCTCCAAAAAAAACTGTGTGCAAAATAGACCGAAAGCTGTCCCAAAAAGAACCAATTCTAACAAGATTCTGAAGAACTGCGCAGCCCCATAGAATGGGCCTAACAATGTTGAGAACCACACATCCTTGCCAATTTTGAAGACTGTATGTTTTCTATAATATTAGAACTTTCTTCATGGAATGACGATTTAGAATCTGTACTCACCCATCCTGCTTCACTTGTTTTGTTTTTCAGTTTATTTGGTAAATCTTATTAATTGGTTTATTACTGGCTTCCTGCCATGTCTATTGAACTGCATATATATATATATTTTTATATTCTACCAAAAGATATTCTGCTCTCAAGCTGTGTTTTTATTCTTTTGTATATCTCACTTTTGTTTTGCATTTCTGTTTTTCTTTTTTCCCCCCTAGAAAATGGCTGAACTTGCACCTGAAGGCTCTCAATTTGATGGTCAACAATACGACACAAAACTGAATGAGCTGTATTAATTATTCAAATTCAGAAGTCATCTTCTTAGTCCTTTGTTGTACGGTAACTAATTAATGCTTTTTGTGGGTGACTAGACTTACGGGTGATGGACAGGACTTCTTTACAACTTACGATGAGGTTTATGAAAGCTTTGATTCCATGGGCCTTCAGGAAAATCTTCTGAGAGGCATTTATGGTTACGGTGCGTTGTTGATTAGACTCTCACCCTTTCAGTGCATTCTATATACGGATAGAAAAATATTGATTTTGGTAATTATGTCAATTTAAATTTTTTCTACGGCAGGGTTTGAGAAACCTTCTGCTATTCAGCAAAGGGGAATTGTTCCTTTCTGCAAGGGTTTGGATGTTATTCAGCAGGCACAATCTGGGACGGGAAAGACGGCGACTTTTTGTTCTGGAATCCTGCAGCAGCTCGATTATGGTTTGGTTGAATGTCAGGCTTTGGTTCTCGCTCCTACGAGGGAACTGGCTCAGCAGATCGAAAAAGTTATGCGAGCTCTCGGCGATTACCTTGGTGTGAAGGTTCATGCTTGTGTTGGAGGGACGAGCGTTAGGGAGGATCAGCGAATACTTTCTAGTGGTGTTCATATTGTTGTTGGCACGCCTGGTCGTGTGTTTGATATGTTAAGGAGGCAGTCTCTTGTTCCCGACTACATCAAAATGTTTGTTTTGGACGAGGCGGATGAAATGTTGTCTCGTGGGTTCAAGGATCAGGTTTTTTTATTTTATGACTTTCCTGCTTGCTTTTAAATATATGCATGTTTTTAATAATTTGGTTTACTCAACTATTCGGTGTATTTTTGTTTTTTGTGTACCGTGAAATGAAAAAAAATTAAGATTTATTGCGTTTAATTGCACTTCTCATTTTTGAAGGTTTTTTGGAACTAAGTACTGCCGGTTTATTGGGTCGCCCTTCTTTGATTGGAATATTACATGCATACTTGTCAATTCTTATGTATTCACTTTCCTAACACCTTAACTTCAATTTTTACATGTCATGCTGCCTTAGCTAGGCATGAAAAGGTGTATTTCACTTTTTAAAAGGTTTAAATGGTGGTATTGTTTATGTGATATGAAAGATTTGGGTGGTATAAGTGTATAAAAATATAGGTGTTAGATATGTAAATAAGTATGAATTGGGCGGTATGTATGTAAATGCCCCCATTTTTATTTTGGCAAATGGTAACTGTGTTGAGACTGAACTTTCCTACCGTAGGACTGGATATCACAATGAGCATATTTCTTTTTTTTTATTTGCTTTCTTCTAAATTTTCTCCACATGCAATTATTTCATTGTCCGGAAAATTTCAACTTCAAACATATGGTTTACTTTATGCTATAACCTGATTTATTGTTCTGTAAATTAATCAACTGCTTATGCGCAATTTGATGGATATGATTGTTTTCATATTTGCTTGGCTGCAATGCATGCACCAAATAGCTGATTTGTAGTCAACCTGAGGCAGAAGTATGTGATAATTAACCAGTCATCATATATGCAAGCCTATCAGAACACATCTTTTTTTTCTTCTATTTTATTTTCTTTTTGTAGTTTGTGAATATCCTGGTGGCATGCAGCATCTAAAAAATGCCTAATTACTGCACTTGGGATACATTTACACTTCCAAATACCTTACATTTCCAACGATATATGTCAGACATGACACATCTGACAGTTTTCGGACTTGTTCAAAATTGTGCTGTGAGTATTTTAAGATAAAATTAGGTTCTATCATGGGTTGCATGACTTGATGTGGTCTGAACATGACTTGACATGTTGTAAAGGCATGTGTGTGAGGGATTGCCTACTCGTTAGATATTAATGTATGCACAAAATACATGAATATTGATAATAATTAATAGATCATAATGTTGGCATTTTGTTAACAAATGATGATTGAATATGTGATAAAGCATTTATTATATTATTAATAATGTCTGTGTGTGTGTGTATTTTCTATTTCACTGGATGTGGCCTCTCGTAGAAAATACTATAAATTGTATAATTTTTTTATAAATAATTTATAGGATATTATATTATGTATATGACTTGTCGTGCTCTACTTTTTACAGTTATACAGTATTTTCGTGCCTATGTGATGTGGTCGCTGTGTCATTATATTTTTGTCCACACTTCATAGTACTGCATGCTGTCCTGAACTCGATATTATACATAAGCTTGTGAGAAACTTCTATTGTAAAAGACTTACATAATACCTTTTCCATGGTACCCATACTCTTCACATTCACGGACAGAATTATTGTGTTACACTAACAGTTCTATACTCTGCCGTGAATATAATTGATGTAGTAGTTGCAACTTATGTTCACATTATTTCATATTCCATTTCATATTTAAAAAACATAAAAAATGTATATTTATACTGCCTTTATGCAAGTAAAAACACCATTAGGTCTATTTACGTAATTTGGATTGAAGTAAAGCTTTGCTCTCATACAAATGATTTCACATCCTATTTTTACAAGTAGTTTGTAAGGACATCATCATCTTAATTATTTGATTTCAACTTTATCCCAATCATTTGGGATCGGCTTTATCAATCCTCATTTTGTTGTTGTTATTAAATATTGCATATGGTATTAAACCCATTATTCACAAGTCCTTTGAAGAACTTCTATTACCTCTAGTTTTCTTTTTTATTCATTCCAATTATTTGATACTAATTTTATCTACTTAGCAGATGGGTGCATTTTATACCCTTTGTTTTACATATCAACTATGAAAATCTATATTCTACTTTTTTTTTTGATAAATGTTACTTAAACAACCGTCCGTTTAATATATTTATTTTTTAATTTATCCAACCTAATTTTGCTATTTATCTTAACATTCGCATTTACGTCATGTGAAATTATCAAAGACTTTTTACTATCCGAAATAGTTTCATAATACATAGCTATCCATACGTGTGGTAGAAGTAGTGGACTGACAGGACAACTAGGATGCATATGATGGAATAACTTCTAAAGTTAAGTTTGGCTTGTGAAATGGAGAACTTCAAGACCCTTTTTCCCAGACTTGTCTTTTTCTATTAACTCTGTCCTTTCATTTCTATTGATCTGGCAATCTATTTGTTTGAGCAGGTACCTTGTTGATTGGAATTATGTTATTTGCGAGAAACTTGCATTAAACCAAGCCACATTAAGTAGACTTTCTAATTACCTTCATGATCACTATAGAAGGATATGAATTTAGTGTTGATCCTTGACGCAATCTTATTATGTTTAGAAACTCTTTGGCTACTCTACAATTAGTTACATTGCAATGTTTTATCATACTTTTCTTCAATAACTTTATATTAACTTGGACAAACAATTTTCTTTCTTGATGCACAACAAACTAATTTATATGTTACCTGATTTTATGTCTTTTAAAGATCAATAAATTCAGTGGATTGTTCTTTCTTAATTTTGTATTGCTTTTATTTATTCTTTTAACACAAAAATCACTTTCTGATAGTTCTTCAAAGTATTAAATCAAACTTATTTTGATTTATATCTCTCTCATAACTTTAATGTGAGCCTTGCAAGCTTGATTTATTTATAAATGCCACATTCTTGAACATCTCTTTTATTCCATAATCTTAATACTAGAATTTTTTTCCAGTCATTTTGTGTCATCTGTCTTCAAATTCATTGAAAACTTTTAATCATATCCTTGCTGTATACCTTTTAACACTACAAATCTCAATCGATATTTCATTTGAATCCAATACTTTTCTTTTATGCTCTTTGTTTTAAGCGAAATTATCCCATTTCACTTTTTTGGATCATGATATAACATGCTCATTATACAATTCTTTTTGTTTTCCTAAGATATATATATATATATATATATATATATATTTCTTTTAAGCTCTCATATAATGATTTCTCAAACTTGAACTTTCACTTTTCCTTGATTTCTTCATCATTAAGTAGGATTTTCTTATTTTCACTTCTAATTATCTAACTTAGTTAAAATCTATAGTTCTCTAATTTCTTGTCTTGGCTTTTTTGTCTGTCGTTTTCTACTTTGTACCATACATGTTATATATAGCTTTAAAAATTGTAGCCTTTCTTTGCTCATTTCCCCTCTTTAGTAGGTCTTTTAACTTTCTAATAGCTATTATAAGCTTCAATGTTTTTTTTTTCTTTTCAAAACTAGAACCAATATATTTCTATTCTTTCACATGCAGAACTTGTAATAGTTCGACAATCAATCACTTCCCAAAATTATTTTATAGATTATCTTCTAATCTTAACTTGAAGATTATAACCATTAACTATATTTATAACATCTTGATTGATAATTAGCTTAATAGCAATAACTTAATTAGTATCGCTAGCCCTATTCTCCATAACAACTCTATCTTCTGCCTCTATTCATTATTATCCCAGTGTTATTCTTATTGCTACTCTTGTTGGCATATAATATCTTACTACATTTCCTGATGTCCATGTTTTTTTTTCTTTATCAATTTAATCTCATAAAACAAGTAATATTTATTATTCTTTTAACCTTGAGTTCACAAAGTCTTTTATCTTTCAATCCAAACTTTTGAAGCTTCATATGGCAAATTTAAACCGTCTTAGACATTATTATCTCTTACTCTTTTTTTCTTAATCTTAATTGGGTTAACTATCATGCGTCACTTAGCCAACCTTTACTTACTTATTACCATAATCACTTTATGTTGTGCGACAAATGTCCTAGCCAAACTTTTCTTCTTTTCTCCTTGATCAAGCTGAGTTTTTGCACGTAACCTGCATAAAACTATGGCAAATCCCTGTCCATTTATCACCAAACTTTAGTAGTTCGTGGAGCTAGCACCAGCAAAATTTAGATGTCAATTCCTTTCGTTAATTGTTGCATAAGTTTTGTAAGGTTTGCTTTCTTAACATCAACTCTTAAACTTTCTTGTTTAGGTTGGCGACCGGCAATATTACTTTTAAAAACAAATACATAATATGGTATACAGTTTGGTAGGACATAAAAATGGTAATTTCTAATTCTATCAGCTATATCATATATTTCTGAATCTTTTGGATAAATCTGAAACACATCAATTATAGTCAACCGGTACCATTTGGCTTACCAACATTGTGTTCAACTGTATCTTTTTCTGATTCATTAACCCAAAACTGTTAACGGTGTTATACAACTCAGCATCCCCAAATAACCAACAACACCCTAAAGAATGTGATACTATTGAAACTGCTGCTTAGAAATATATTCTTGTTGCACTCCTGCTTTAGGCTTTTGTAATAGTTCTCTGGTCGATTGTTTGTAGTACTAATCTTGATTTTGGTATATTGTATTATTTGTGTACCTTTTCCATGAATGATTGCAATCTAATATTTATGACAAAAATATTTTACAAAGTTTTCTGAAGAACCCATACCAAAAAAGTACATTTGATGCTAACTTTAAAACTAGCCATCGTGTTTATGTAATTTTACATTATATAAATGCTATCTGGTTACTCTATTTGTAATTTGTAGTTCTTTTCTGGATCATTTTCAACTACCACTGATATGAACTACCTTATGAAGGATTGAATGGAGTTAAATTTCAGAGTCATTTTGTCCCATTTTTTAAACTTTTCCTATCTATATGAATTGATTATCACTATATTGATACTTTTTCCCATTTCAGATATATGATATCTTTCAGCTTCTTCCATCAAAGATTCAAGTTGGAATTTTTTCTGCTACAATGCCTCCAGAGGCTCTCGAAATCACCAGCAAATTCATGAACAAACCTGTGAGGATCCTCGTCAAGAGAGACGAGCTCACCCTCGAGGGTATCAAGCAATTCTACGTAAATGTCGATAAGGAAGAATGGAAGCTCGATACTCTCTGCGACCTATACGAGACCTTGGCCATTACTCAGAGCGTCATCTTCGTGAACACTCGTCGCAAGGTGGATTGGTTGACCGACAAGATGAGGGCTAAAGATCACACAGTTTCCGCCACTCACGGGGACATGGATCAGAACACTCGAGACATCATCATGCGTGAATTCCGCTCTGGGTCTTCTCGTGTTCTCATTACCACTGATCTTCTTGCTCGTGGTATCGATGTGCAGCAGGTTTCGCTTGTCATAAACTACGATCTGCCGTCGCAGCCGGAGAACTATCTCCACCGCATCGGACGAAGCGGGCGGTTTGGGCGGAAGGGTGTGGCGATTAACTTCGTCACCAGCGATGACACGCGAATGCTTTTCGATATCCAGAAGTTCTACAATGTGTCAATCGAAGAGTTGCCTTCAAATGTCGCAGACCTACTCTGAGTTTTTGTCAATTTTGCTCTATTTTCACCTTTATTTTTGCATGACTGGATCTCATTAGAACGCTTAGCTATTTATTTAAGCTGTATTTATTCGCGAATGGTTATCTCAAAAGCGCACTAGTGTGGGTATATTTGTAGATTTTTGTTGCGGTTTAGCGGTGGTGGTGTTTGGTTTTGGTAAATTTATAGTCGCTTGTGGATATGATGGATCATTTTCTTATAAACTCTACTTGTTTTATGCTCACTTTTAACATTTTAGGTTTGGTATTGAAATTACTCTATCATCTTAATTCATTTTTTTTAAAATGAAAGTTTCATTGACTTGAGACTTTTTCATCTTATTTTAGCAGCATTGTATTAAACGTGAAATCATTCATAGCTTTGAAGCTCATCACATGTTAAAGTTTTGCTTCGCTCGCATTGTCCAAAATGTAATAGTTTATGAAGTGTGTTTGCTTCCAAATAATTTGATGTTTTCCAAGGCTGCTTCTTCTATGTTTTCATTTGATTTACAATATCATCTTTATTGCAACAGCTGTATGAAGATAAATTATTGCTTTCTTAGGTCTGTCATTACGATGCTGGTGCCAAAATTTTATCATATTCAAATTGGTCTTAGCGCATACCATGCGCTTCATAGGTTAGTTTATGGCACCAATGCTAATTTATCTCGAGAGCCATAGATTGAGTTGGATTGGTACATTCGTTGTGTGATTGCTTGTAAATATCACGGCTCATTAATTACTTAAAAATTTTTTGAATGAATAAAAAATTAATATTTATCATTTAGTAATTATTAATTAAATATTAGTATAAATTCATTTAATTATAATTAATATGATGATATTTTTAACTAGCTATTAATTCTCAATCAATTAAATTAATAAAAGTAACTTAACTAATCCGTCCTCGAAAATCTTGCTCAGGATTTACTAAATCCACCGATTCACGTGATTTAAAGTCAAAATACGTGAAATTCAGATTTATCAAATTTGAGGCTTTATTTTATCCAAAATGACCATCTGACAATATGTAGGTTAAATCTTTCTTAAATCCTGCTCTAAAGAGGTGTTTGACATGATATTTTAAAGGGATTTAATATAAATTTAATTTAAATCTATCAAATATGTTAGATAAATATGTAAGTTAAATCTAGTTTTTTACTTATATTAAATCTAAATTTATTAAATTCATTTATTAATTAGATTTAACAGATTTAGTTTAAGAAAAAAAATTTTCAATCTAACTGAAATTAATTTTAATTGAATTACAAATTATTTTGAATTGAGTAATATTTAAATTTGATAAATTAGAATTTATCAAATTTATTTAACTTTGATGCGTGCTAGAAAATTCGCGACGGTAGAGTAACAAATTATCGTCTTAGCTTTGTACGAGGATTCAACACGCACACAGATGAAAAGGGAACAAACAGTGATCTCAGAAGTTTTTACTTGAAAACCGTAGAAGTGAAAACCACGGGCCTGCACCGATTGCGAGAATCCACTATTGATTGACGTTACAGAATCTCGTCCCACGAGACGGGAAAGAGTAATTATATGATATAGATTACAACGTTGACTGACGGTATATGGATGATGGTAGTGGTCGACGATCGACGGTGGTCAACGGCGATCGGCAGTGGTCCACGACCTTCAGCGATGGTCGACGACTATCGGCGGTGGTCGACGGCGGTCGGCGAGGATGCAGAGCTGCTTCTTCTTCTCAAGTCTTCAGACTCTCTCTTTTGGTCCTCCTCCCTCTCATGTGAGAGTTGGGGTCTATTTATATGGTTCCGGTGCGATTAATGTAGTTATTTCGATCGGACGGTTCGGAAGGTTTCCTCGATTAGACGGCGTCAGGGGCATTTGATGGCCTTAACGATGTCTGACCGAGAGATCTTGGGCTCGTTGGATTCGTCTTGTCGAGACGCTCGATTCGAGTATGGGCTTGCTAGTGTCGACATCCATTTGACCTTCCAATATGTCTGAAAAGCTTCCAAAAATGGTTTAATGACTTGACCCGAGCTTGATTTGACTTGGATTGAATCTAGTTTTGATATCATTGGGTCCGTTTCATCGAGCTGGTCGGCTTTGTCTATAGGTCCGTTGAAATCGAGCTCTTTATGACTTTTCATCAACATTTGAATATTACTTGCTCAAAAGATTGCATCGAGATTCGTGCTTAGATGATGAAATTTTGTTGGTGGCGTATCGATTGCTTTTCTATTTTCGAGCGAGATCATTTTATCGTCCGAAAATATCAATATATAAAACATCTCTGCATGGTGTGGATATGTTATTTCATTAATACTAAGTATAAAAATAATTTTTATTCTTATTTATTAAAAACTTAAACTCAGCAAGTTGTTGGTTTGCTTTTCTTTTCATAAGGGATGTCTCGAGTTTGAATCCTATGAAAAATATAGTAAATTATTTTTTATGTGTCGGGTTGAAACGGTTTGAGTTGCCTATGGCAATTAAGCGGTGCAGTATGAATGAGCGGCATTGGTTGATTCAAACGGCCATGATTCAGACGGGCTGAGAGAATTCGAATCAGCGGGTTGTGAGGGTTGAATTCAAATGGAGGGAATTCGAACGGGCTGCTTCGAATGGGTCGAATGGAGGGAATCCGAACGGGCTGAAGAATATGAAGTTGAATGGTTCATATATGTTATAAAAATTTATAACAGTTATAAACTGTTAAATATATTTAAAATAGTTATAAGTATTTATAACTGTTAAATATATTTATAACTGTTATATATAGTTATAAATATATTTATAACGCCTATAAACGGTTCTAAATATATTTATATTTATAAACGGTTATATATATATATATATATTTATATAAAGAGTTATATTTAGGGATTCAAAGAGGTTTTTGTAAACATTAATATACACATATAATATATATATATAAACTGCAGCAGTTTTTTTTTATTATTATTTTCAATTAATTTCATATATAAATGTAGAATATGAAAGATCGGGAGAAAGAAAAAATTTATTTTTTTATAAATGACTGAGCATTAAACGACCTGATTCTTTTTTAGCTCTATAACATAGGCATAAGGAGGGGGGTAGAGCACGTCGCGGCGTGTCGCGGTATAGGCGTTGCGGCGGAGCGCGCGCTGCGGCGCTTTACGGCGGAGCATCGTGGCGGGTGTTGCGACGGGGCGTCGCGGCGGGTGTTGCGACGGGGCGTCGCGGCGGAGCGTAGCGGCGTGGCGTCGTAGTGGCGTGTTGAGGCGGGGCGTTGCGACGAAACGTCGCGGCAGCTTGTCGTAGCGGCACAACGTAACGATGTGTTGTGGTTGTGAGTTGCGGCAGAGCGTTGCGACGAAGCCTCACAACGGGGCATTGCGATGAAGCGTCGCGGTGGGGAGTCGTGACGGAGTGTTGCGGTGGCGCGTCGCGGTGGCACATCGCGGCAGAGCGTTGTGGCGGAGCGTCGTACCGACACAACGCAACGAAGTGTGGCGGTAGCGCATTGCGGCGGCGTGTTGCGGAGAAGCGTTGCGGTGGGGCGTCAAGGCGACGCGTTGCCGCGTGTCGTGTCACATTGTAGCGGTGCGTCACAGTGATGCATCGTAGCAATGCGTTGAGGTGGGGCAATGCATTGCGATTACGCGTTGTGGCGGCGCATTGCGGTGCAGAGTTTGCAACGCCAGGTGTGTTGTGGTGGTGCGTCGCAGCGACTCGTTGCGGCGATGCGTCGCAGTAGTGTATTGCAGCTTCTTAATTGTGTAAAATTCTTCCAAGACTCGTAGCTTTCTTTGGAATTTTATACATTTATGTCTTTTAAGGCTTGTAACCTTCCATGGACTTTGATGTACTCGTGCCTTATGAAGCTTGTAGCATTTTGAGATCTTTGATGTATCCGTGCCTTCGATGTTTGTAGCCTTCCGAGGCTTCGAGTGTACTCGTGCCTCATGAGGCATGTAGCTTCACGAGGTCTTTGAATGTACCTGTGCCTTCTGAGGCTTGTAGCCTTCTGAGGTCTTTGAATGTACATGAGCCTTCTGAGGCTTATAGCCTACTGAGGTCTTTGAGATACCTGTGTCTTCTGAGGCTTCTAGCCTTATGAGGTCTTTGAGTGGAGACCCTGTCAACCACTTGCTCTCATGGAGTCTTTCTAGTGAGGACCCTGTCCACTACTAGCTTCCCATCGAGACTGCCTCTCGGGCTCGTCTTCCATGGGCATAGTAACTTCTCATCGAGTCTAGCCTCTTGGGCTCGACTTTCGGAGTCATCGTATCTTCCCGTCGAGTATTGCCTCTCGGGCTCGACTTCTAGGGTATGACACCTCTTTTCATCAAGAGGACTTTCTACACAAAATTCTTTCATGAGAAAATAAGAAATTTTAAATGAAATGACATTTTAAAGCAACGTAAAGATTTTGCTAAAATTAAGAGTTTATAAGCCAGTTTTTACTCGGATAAGATGAGTTGGAAGTATACTTCTCATTCGATAATTCCAACGATTCCGTTACGGTTTCCCTCACATTGTTCTCGTAAGTAGCGACCCGGATGTCCTCTGGCGTATCGGACGTTCAATTTTTTCCTTTAATCGAAAACATTTTTCCGTTGAATGTCCCTTCGCACGATGGAAATGACAATATTGAGACTGGTCTCCACCATTTGGATTTCTTAATGGCTTTGGCCACTTGACGATATCTTCATCCTTGATGGTCATTAAGATGTTAACACGAGACGTGTTGAGTGGCGTGTATTCTTTTTCTGATCGTTGCTCATGATTCCCCGTGGTTTAAACTTTTTCTGTCGTGAAATTTTGGTATCCTCAACGTTATTCTTACGCTTGCCCCCCAATCGCTCAAATTGTTCCTTGCGAGCAATGATGGCCTCATCTCGCGAGATTTGTGCCTCAACACGGTGCACAAGGTCGGCATAAGAATGAACTCGTCTCTCGCATAAGTGATGAGTAGAAGGGTCCCGGCGGAGTCCCCCAAGAAAGACTCCCTAAGCAACTTTGGATCTACTCCCGGAATTTGACGGGCTTCGGTAGAAAACCCGCGGAAGTAGTCTTTGAGTGATTCTCCTTCACTTTGACGAATTCCTGAGAGATGAGATGAATCCTTGATGATCATTCGATTTGCTATGAACTGTTCCACAAATAGTTTGGCAAGCTTGTTAAAGGTGTTTACAATGCCCCCCGGCAGAGAGTAAAACCAGGTCCGAGCTTGTCCCTTAAGAGTAGCAGAGAACACTTGACATAGAAGCGCGTCAGAGGCACGTTGAATGTGCATGATGGTTCTATAATGATCAATATGTTCATAGGGATCAGTTATCCTTTCATATGCGTCAATGTTCGGCAGCTTGAAGCCGCTTGGAATGGGGTGTTGGAGGATCGCATTCGCTAGGGAGAAGATTCCTTGATGTTATGATGAGTGTGGAAGCGATTTTTTTTCTCAATGGGGAACTCTTCTCCAACGAGGCGACGTAATTCGTTACGGATGACATTATTTGGAATGGTAGCGAGATGTGGCGGTGCTAGGTGAACTACATGAGATGGATGGGTGGAACTTGCAGTGTCTAAGAGTTCAGCATCACGATCTGGTACGAGAAGTGTTCCTTCTTGGGGAGGGGGCTGGTACGACTTCTTCCGGGCATGTTTCTCATAGGACGCTGATTCAATGGTGGACGACTTTCATTCATCGACGGTTGTTGGGTCCTACGTAAAAATTGTAAGATCTGCAGTTGAGCTTCCTCCATTCTTCGCATGCGTTCTTCCATAGAAGGACTCGAAACCCCTCTTTGGCGATGGATAGCCGTGTTCCGGGACGGGAAGATGAAGAAACATATCGCCCTCGACTACGTGACGCATTCTCGGAACGATGGGTGTTGGAGCGAGGCGCTCCGTTGTCCCGAATATTATTATCGTTTTCCATGTAGGAAAATTAAACAAGTACTTCAGTGATGGGAATGAGAGTTTCCCACAGACGGCGCCAAACTGATGCGTGCTAGAAAATTCGCGACGGTAGAGTAACAAATTATCGTCTTAGCTTTGTACGAGAATTCAACACGCACACAGATGAAAATGGAACAAACAGTGACTCCAGAAGTTTTTACGTGGAAAACCCGTAAAGGGAAAAACCACGGGCTCTGCCGATTGCGAGAATCCACTATTGATTGACGTTTACAGAAATCCCTCGTCCCACAGACGGGAAAGGATAATTATATGATATAGATTACAACGTCGACTGACGGTATATGGATTTTTAGTGGTCGACGATCGACGGTGGTCCACGGCGATCGGCAGTGGTCCACGACCTTCAGCGATGGTCGACGATGCATCGACGGTGGTCGACGATGGTCGGCGAGGATGCAGAGTCGCTTCTTCTTCTCAAGTCTTCAGACTCTCTCTTTTGGTCCTCCCCCTCTCATGTGAGAGTTGGGGTCTATTTATATGGTTCTGGGTGCAATTAATGTAGTCATTTCGATCGGACGGTTCAGAAGGTTTCCCTCGATCAGACGGCGTCCAGGGGCATTTGATGGCCTTAACGATGTCTGAATCGAGAGATCTTGGGCTCGTTGGATTCGTCTTGTCGAGACGCTCGATTCGAGTATGGGCTTGCTAGTGTCGACATCCATTCGACCTTCCAATATGTCCGAAAAGCTTTCAAAAATGGTTTAATGACTTGACCCGGCCTGATTTGACTTGGATTGGACTAGTCTTGATATCATCGGGTTCGTTTCATCGAGCCGGTCAGTTTGTCTATAGGTCTGTTGAAATCAGAGCTCTTTATGATTTTTCATCAACATTTGAATATTACTTGCTCAAAAAATTGCATCGAGATTCGTGCTAGTTCCTACTTTGAACACCCTCTAATCCGTTACGAGGAAGGCCCTAAAATCAGCTTAGCTATTCTCCCACTTCCGTCTACTGCTCACCCAAACCCTTGACGAAGTGCGAAGCGCGTAAGTTGCGACGGGAGCTTGTTGGCGAAGAAGGCGTCGAGAGGACTGTGGCGTTCGAAACCTTCGTCTTTTCTTCCTCTTACAATCCTATCCGAAACCCTAGGTGAAAAAGAAGAGATATAGCCACAGGAGCTGCTGGCGAAGGTATTGATCGCTATTCCTTCCCGGAGAGCTGAAATTTTCCGTTCCCGCACTCCTTCGATCTTCGCCTTCGTTCCTCCTGAGTAATGAAAAATTTGTGATTCGCTTTCATTTTCTTTCGATACCGAGCGGCGCTATCTTCCGCGATTTTCTTTTCTTTCACGGTCGCCGCACGCCGACGCACGCCGACGCACGCCGCCGCCTTCCCAATCAGGCTTCCGGCGCCTTGACCCTTGCCGATCTTGCTTCTATTTTAAGAATTAGGGCCAGGGCTTCACAATTACCCCCCACTTTATACGCCTCGATTCAAGTAGGGCTCTCTTTCTACTCGACCTCCTTGACCTAGCCGAACGTTGACAACAAAATTCCCTTTCCTCCTCGTTTTCCCTTTGATTGCAGCTGTTAAGATAAATTGTTTATCTTAATACATTTATTGACACAACTGTTAACATTTGGGAGTCTGATTTGTGTAGTACCTACTAGTTGAGGATTGAACATCTAAAATTTTTAAAGTTTTTATTGACCACCTCGAGTTAAGCAACTGCTATTTATTAGGGGATAAAAAGACTCTTGGTTGTTAGAGGCATTATAATAGCTTATTACATTAGATTACTAAGGAATTGTTACTAGTCACACCCTTAAATTCTGTTAATATATTTGCACCAAATTTTATTTCGTGTTCACGATGAATTTCATGAATAATAAGTTTTTCTTTATTGTTGCATAAATTTATATTTAATTATTTATGTTTCGTGTTTCTATTAATTATTAATATTTTTATTGTTTTGATATTTTAAATCTTGTTGTTGCAAATTCATAATTGTATATAAATACTAGTGGACATGTTATGATTATACTCATGTGTGCAATATTTACGATATTACAATATTACCATGTCCGTATTAAACACTTTTTATGATTACCCAGGCTGACGGGTCTTATGAGAAATCATTAGTTTTTCTTGGGATTAGTGCTTGTGGTACATAAATATTTACATTAAAGTGCATGCATATAATTACTCATATTCTTGATCATAAGCATTTGACACTCTTCTATTATTATAAATTTTGATAGCATCAACTCTGTTGGAAATACTGCATGCTTCAGTTCCTTCTCATTTTTGATTTAAGAAATATTAATTATTTACTGAGTTCGATTTGTCAAACTCATTCGTTAATATTTTGTATAGCATGTTCCACTCAATCACTCGGAGGGTCATTTTCATAAATGCGTACATTCCAACGTTAGGTTTTCTTTTTGATATTTTCAGTATTTGCATAGTTATTTAATTTTCTATTTAAAAAAAGTTTGGGTAATTATCCATTGTTTTTTCAGTTTTTTTCTTATTTTTTATTCAGTTGTATCAGTTGTTGAATGCTTATTCATGAAATTTAAAAAATGGCCATTTCTTGCTTATTTTAGTTATTCCTTGTGCATAATCTTTCATTGTGAGAGTACAAAATAGGTTTACATCATTTCATCACTCAATTTGTTGCAGGGGTGTAGCTTTTCAGACCCGGGTGTGACATTTACGTTTATCTGAAGATACCTAAGTCCCTTCGCTGAACTACATGATTTAGGAAAACTAGGTTTTATGTGAGAACAGGGCAAAACGATATTTAGAAAATTGTAGGATTATTTTATTTTTTTGCTTGTTTGGTAGGATTTAAGCTACATTACACATAAATTATAGTTAAATCTGGCTATCAAGTATTGTAGGATTTAACTTTAATAAGATTCAGTTAATCCTAAAAAGTATCGGCTGCTCTCATCCCGATTTTGCCTCAACATTCGCTCGTTGTCGATCATGAATAGTCTGCCATCCTGATTAGAATGTCTTCCCAAAGGTGTCTTTCTCACGAGCAGCCCGCCCACTGCTATCTAACTCTACAGTTGCCTTCCCTGTGGGATAAGGAAGTTAGGAAGATAGAAGAGTAAATTAAACACAACGCAATATTTTTTATTTTTGAAATTCCTTGAATCAAAAAAATATAATCCATTTGAATCTCTGTCTCGCTAGCAAGGACTACACTTTTAGGTGACAACAGCAACCAAATGACAATAAACCAATCCTTTAGGTATAACTTGAAAGAATTATCTAATTTCAAGCTCTAAAAAAAAAAAGAACCTGTATTATTATATTACACTTGAAGAGCAGATCAACATTTATCGGGTTTACACCCTCTCATGTAATGTAGCCATGCACATTGACATTTTCACTTACAGTGGAGTTGGTGTCGCCGTAGTCTTGGTACAAATTCAACTTTTCATTCCTGATGCTTTTATTCCAATAAACAATCTCATGTGATGCCATGTCTTAAATTTTAAAATAATGGTTCTTATCTTAACTTTTCACTGCACATAATGTTGGTGTATCACACATCTGCATAGTAAAGACACCTAAATTGTTAATAGGCCAGTTTTAGAGAGAAATCGGTTGTAATGGGATATTGCAATGGCAACCCAACCTCTTGTAGTATTTTTTATTTGTTGACCATGTTTATTTGATGTTGGGTGGGTTGAGCCAATTTACACCCCTACCATTGCATTAATCAGAAATTCAAATACGAATGGGCATTATTTAGCAGAACTATAAGACTGGTCAAGCCTTCATGGTGCAGCATGCACCATTCAATTATTTCTGTTGAATAAAATGAAGACCTTGTTATCTTGAAGGGCTCTACATAATCAACACCAATGATGTTACTTGATTTTGTATATTTTTTCTTCGTCTCTTATTAGAGATGTTTTTTTTTTTTGTGAACAAGTTCTTTGATTAAAAAAAAGGTCATTTGCTTTGTCGGAAGAGAGCAACGTGTTGTGCAGATTGCCCATTTTTTAGATAATTTTGAGCTGCCCATCCTAATTCTATAGTTATTACTGTAGTCTCATTCTTATATAGCAATTCTTTTTTTTCATTCTTGTGTTTTAATTTCTCCAGCCTCAAATACAATCACCTTTCCTCTCTCCTTGCATATTTAGGGTTCTCTTTTTGAAGTTGATCATCAACCTCCATCACTTTACTCTCTTTTCTATGATCTTTTTGCTAGTTCTCACTATAAGTTGAAGCATTTTTTTTGGAATCAAGTTGATTATTTTTTTAAATCATTAAATGGATACCATGCTAGATTTATTGATAGATTGCTTTTAGCTTTGATTTCAATTGATCCTCTTTTATTTTGCTATTTGTGGTATTCTTTTCCAAATTTGATTGGATTTATTGTCATGTTATTTTGATTTTTACCCATTTCCAAATGATTTATTCGTATGACTTGTTTGCAAAATTTTGTTTCTCTATCATTATTGAATGCATTCGTGATTATTATTTTGTTCTTATTAGGCATCCTTTTCACATATATGCCAAGGTTGCTGATCACAATAGTTTGAGCCCAACTTATGAATTTGAATAAAATCATGTTTCTCTTTGATTGAGCTTAAAGGCCTCAAGTTGTACTTGCTCAAACATGACTTATTTTAACTTTGATAAAATATTCTTTAGACTGTAGAATCCTAGTTGATTGTTCTCTTGACTGCATTCGTCAACCATCTAGATTCAATCGAGAAATTTTGTAAGCTAAGGGATTGATCAATCTAATTTTTCCAAACTAAGCTCCATGCCATGCATGGTTGTGGTTTATTTAATCTAATTTGTCTAAACTAAGGGCTCATTTGGGGCAGCTTATTGAGGTACGGCGACGTTTTAAAAACCGCCCCCGAGCATTTGTTTCACGTGTATGGATTGCGACAGGATAACGCTCGACGCATATCCTTCGTTATTTGCGACAGCGCTTCGGACTCCGCTTTCCGCTTTTCATTCGCGCTTATTACCCTCCAGCCCTTGCTCATTCCCGATCCCGTCCGTCCCAGTCTCCTCTGCCCTTCGCGTTTTCTCCCAGCTCGTCCCGGTCGCGGTCCAAGGCGGAGAGGAAGAGGGCTCGTCCGTCACGATCTCCTTCAGCCCTTCGCCGTCTGCACCAACATTCGCCTGTTTTCCTTCAAGAGCGGTAAATCCCTCTTCCTCGATCCGCAATTCACGAAACCCCTCCACGGGGAGCCTCCCTTTTTTTTTTCTTGCTTCTCTTCTTTTTGGCAGAAGTCGAACAACCCTAGGATCCAAATATACTTTATGGGAAGGTAGTTTTTCACTTCTCCACCTTCTTTCTTCACCTCCTTCCTCATTTGCTCCACCTGCTGATCATCCCCATGCACGATTATCTCAGAAAGCTTTCCATCATCGCCTACTAAAATCTGCACCTATTTCTCCTCTTTCCTTGATGCTTGTTGCCAGTAATAAACTCCCCTGATACATAAACAGTCAATCAGCCATTAATAAGGTTTAAAGAAAGCTTAATAAATTGTGAATAATAATATATCACCATAAAAATGGAAGTTTCGGTGTCACATATGTAAATACATTAGAACTGAATGGTAATGATGTAAATCTTCCTTCAAGTAACTAGATAAATGAGCATTAAAAAGAAAGCATACACAAGAGGGCTAAGCGCCATGTGCCAGAACCAGTTATTGCCACCCTCAGGAACCGCAATGGAGAGGACGAGACCTCATAAACCTATTTCTATCTTATATTTAAATAAATTAGAGGAGAAATGGGATTTATTTTTCTGTTGATATTATGGTTATCATTTCATTTTTTTAGTAAGGTTTATGCAAACTACTTTATTTATGTGAAGTTAATTTTCTTATCTTATTTGTTTATGTGAAGTTTATTCTCATATATAGTTTGTTTACATGAAGTTCTTATATGTGATTTGTTTATGCAAAGCTATTTCTCACATGTGATTTGTTTATGTGAGGTTAATTCTCAGATGTGGTTTATTTATGTGAAATTAATTCTCATATGTAGTTTGTTTAAGTGAAGTTAATTCATGTATGTAGTTTTTTTATAAGTGAAGTTAACTCTCGGATGTAGTTTGTTTATATAAAGTAATTTTCATTGATAAGTTTATTTATATGTTCATTGCAAACGAACTTCACAAAAAGGGCAGAGTGGTCGTTTATCCAGTCAATCGTCTGCCAATAAATTGTTACGAATAAGCTCTCTCAAACAACAAGTCAGCTTATCTTGATAATCTACAGATTATCAGATTATCAGATTATCATGATAATCTGCTTAAATAATCTACAGCTGTCTCAAACAGACCTTAAGCTCCATGCCATGTCTTGGGTAGAGTGATTCGGACTTTCAGAACATAACTGTGATCTGTGTAATTTTCAACTATATTATTTACCATAATTATATTGTTCAGAAAAGTGATAAACGGTTGACTAAGTATAAATATATCTTGTTCTAAGTATATGAAAATGGGTAAAGTCTAAGAACATTAGTTATATAATGGTTGACTTCGTACAAATCTAATATTATACTTTTAGCATGGAATTTGAGGATTTTGAATAAGGAGGAGAATTGGTGGTCATGATACTTAGAAGATAATAAATATTGCTTGTTTACAAAAACCAATGGAAATGAGAAATTTCAGGGATACTTGGGGGGGATGCAATTTATTGTATGTTGGAATGATAAAGTTAGTGATTGACTGATTTGTATTAAGATAGTTATCAATGAGAAAATTATATTTGTGGTTTGTGCTTATGCTCTCTAAATTTGGTGTAGAAGTTGGTTTAAAAAACCAATATCGAGAAGAGATAAATGAACTAATATAATATGAGGACCAAGTGATAATTATTTGGGCGAGTTAAATGGAAATTTAATTTCTTGTTGAATATGTTAAGATTTATGGTGAACATGGAATATGATATAAAAATGCAATGGTGGAAGCTATACATAATTTTTAATGGCCCATGATTTTGTAACGGTGAACATATACTTAAAAAAATCAGAAGACCAAAATAAAAGCATCAATTCACAGATGAACTCTTTGCTTATGGGATGTATGGTTGCAAGAATTTCAAATTTGTGCATTTTCAAAATGTAAAGTAGATTCTGGGGATTCATAATGCTCATATAAATACTAGGAACCTTCTTTATATTTTGATTTAATGTAAAATATATAAAGTCTAGTACATCATTGAAATGTAGTGGCTTAAATATTGTCCAGAGAAAAAAAATAAAAATAAAAATCAAATGTTTAATCATTTTCCTCGGGCAATCATAATAGAAAAGTTATCATAAGTGTCATTAATAAACATGTCCTGAGTTGACTTACCAAGAATTTATAAAAGATAAATATCTAAAATGATCAATAATTAGTTTATTAGTTCAAATTACATATATAAACATGAGTTCATAATATTCATACATTATATAGCTCCAAATGGTTAAAACATCATTGAATTTTAAATACTATAAAATCATTTCTCCAATTTCTCCAAGTCTTTAGGCATCCTTTTTAAGAGGGGAGACTGAATCATAGTTGACTTCTTAGATAAGTTTTCTCATATATTTTTGATTTTTAAGTTAAAAAGGATTAAGTATTTGACATATTTCTCACGTGTTCAATAGATGTCTCTTTTTTTAAGAAGCTTTTGCAATAAAATGAATTTCAATATCAAATTTAGTTGTACTATAGATTATTTTAATAATATAGTTTTGAAGAATTGTTTAACTCCAGTCCTCTTAATCTTTCGGTGGGATGCAACACTTTGAAGAAGATGATGCAACACTATAGGATATTCATTAAATTCTAATTCATCCTATTCAGTTGCTCAGGATGCATCCATACTATTGTCTAGAAAACTTTTTTACTTCTTATTTTTCAAGTTAATTTGTTGAGTTCCAATTGAAATTTGAAAATTTTCAAACTTGGCTCATTCTCCTTTAAAATGTACTTCGTTAAAATTTTATATAACTACATATATTTTGCAATTGTTATTTTCACAAAAGTTCTGTTTTTTGGAAATGTTTTTAACACAACACACAAAAGACTTTAGCTCTATATTATTTAAAATTTTTAATTATGATACAAAAGTACTTGAACATGTGATTTAGATTCCTCATGAATTATCAATATCAGTATCATCTGTCTATGATCGTCTCAAGATACTCTTATCATCTTTTTTGAACTTTTTAATCTAACTCCATATAGTTGATTTTGAATTCGACATTCATAGGTCACTTTGTATCCCCAATTCCATTTCTTTTTTATTTCAGAGCAATACTAAGATAAATTTTTTACTTGGATTTTACACTGCCATTGCTGGTCTCAAGCCAGAATGTGAAAAGTGAATGGTTGCATTAGGTAGTCGACAACAAGGGCGCCCCCTGGAAGCGACACGCTGTATGGTCTGAATACAGTAAAAAGTGTGCAAGGGCCGCTACACCGACGTCCGGATGTAGTGTCAAATAAGCAAGGGTTCCCACATTACGAACGAATGCGGGTAAAGAAGTTAGTCCATGAAACTACTATTAGGATATGATCTTGGAATATAGGTACCCTCGTTAATAAATTAATGAAATTAGTTGATATTATGATCCATAGAAAGATAAATATCTTATGTGTTCATGAAACTTAGTGGGTTGGAGAAAAGGCTTAGAAGATTGATAACTCAGGTTTTAAACTTTGGTATTCAGGTAAGGGTCACACTAGAAATGGTGTAGGTGTACTTATAGATAAGAGTTTGAAAGATAATTTTGTAAAAATTAATTTAGTTGGAGATAAAATTATAGCCCTTAAAATTATTGTCGATACTAAGATTTTTAATATTATAAGTGCTTATGCTCCTCAAGTAGATTTAGATATATATTCTAAAGATAAATTCTAAAATGACTTAGAAGACCTAATAAAAATGATACCTCTTGAAGAAAATTTTTTTATTGAAGTAGATTTAAATGGACATGTTGGAGTGGTAGAATATTTTAGAAATATTCATGGTGGGTACGGTTTTTGAGTGTTATGTAGAGCTATGTTAGATTTTCTTTAGATTATGATTTTGTTATTCGTTAATACTGATATTCAAGAAATGAGATGAGCATATTATTACTTATAAGAATGGATTTAATAATATACATTGATTATTTTCATATGAGAAGAAGATATTGTCGAGAATGTAAATATTGTAAGGTCATTCCAAGTGATGATTTAAGTACTCAACATCTATTGTTAGTTCTTGATTTTAAGATGAAGAATTGTAAAATAAAGAATACTAGGAATCATTATTGTAGAATTTGATGAGGGTACTTTAAAGACAAATAAAATTATTTTAATATGTAAAATTTAAGATTTCAAAATTTGGTATGTTAATGAAGATCTGAATGTCATGTGAGATAAAGTAACAAGCACTATTAAATAAGTGACAAAAGTTGTATTTGAAGAATCAAAAGAAAAAGTTTCTATGAATAAAAATGGTGGTGGAATAATAATCTGCAAGAAGAGAAAATATAAGAATTTATGTTATAAAAATTGGATTAAATGTAAAAACTTAGAGAAGTAGAAAAAATATCAAACGACCCGTAGGCAGTCTAAGAGAACAATTTGTGATACTTAAATTCTGCTTTTAGTGATCTGTATAATAGATTAGATACTAAATAGGGTGAAAAATATATGCATGAACTAACCAAACAAAGTGAAAAAAAAGTAAAGATTTAACTCAAGTAAAGTGTATTAAAGATGAAAATCAAAAAGTGTTTTTTTTTTTCTAGAAAAAAGATATTCAAAATAGATGGGTGAGTTAATTTGATTAATTATTTAATGAAGTTTCGGAAAATACAATCGATATTAATTATCTTAATACCATTAATAATAATAAAATGTTTCATTTTTATTGTCGCATTAGTAAAAAAGAAGTTGAGGGTTCTTTAAAGAAATACAAGGTTGGAAAGTCTGTAGGACTTGATGATATCCCAATTGTAGTGTGGAAATATTTGGGAGAATTGGGAGTTTCTTGGCTTACTAAACTGTTTAATATTATTTTTAAAACTAAAAAAATGCCTGAAGAGCGGAGGAAGAGCATTTTAGTCCCTATTTTTAAGAATAAAGGGATGCACAACCGTGCAAATTATAGAGGAATTAAGTTGATCTGTCATAATTTAAATTTATGGGAGAGGGTAATTGAACATAGGTTAAGACATGTACAAAGATTTCTCATAATCAATCTGGATTTATGTCGGGCATGTCTACTATGGAAGCTATAGATTTATTGAGAGGTTTGACGGAGAAGTTTAGAGATAATAAGGAGGGTCTACATATGATTTTTTTTTGTTATTTAGAAAAAACTTATGATAAGGTTCCAAGAGATATCCTTTGGAGAGTTCTTGATAAGAAAGATGTGGATATGACTTGTATTCAAGTCATTAAAGATATGTATACAAAAGCTATTACTTGTGTTTAAACAGAAGGGGATTGACGAAATATTTTCATATTTCTATTGGTTTGCATCACGGATCAGTTTTAAGCCCATATCTTTTTGCTTTAGTTATGGATGGTCTTACTGGGCACTTACAAGAGGATGTACCTTGGTGTATGCTTTTTGCTGATGATATCCTTTTCGTGGATAAGACGAGAGAAAAAGCTCAGGAAAAACTTGAATTATAGAGGTCTATCTTGGAGTCTAAAGGCCTTCATTTGATTAGAACTAAAATTGAATACATGGAATGTAATTTTAGTAGTAGTAACTCTTGTGGAAGAAATGTAACTATGGGTGATCAAATTATTAAAAGGTGTGAACGCTTCAAATGTCCCGGGTCCATTGCTCAAAGTGATGGTGATATTGATGGGGATGTTATTAGTAGAATTCAAGTTGGTTGGTTGAAGTGGAGAAATGCTTCGGGCCTATTTGCGTGATAGAAAAGTATCTCTTAAACTGAAAGGAAAATTTTATAAGATGGTGTTGAGACCTGTAATGCTATATGTCGCTGAATGTTGGCCTTTAAAAGAGAAGCATAAAACTAAATTAAATGTTGCCGACATGAGAATGATTAGGTGGATGAGTGGCTTTACACTTAGAGACAAAATGCTTAATGAATTATCCGTGATAGGGTTGGTGTAGCTCTAGTAACGGACAAAATTAGATAGAGTTGTCTTAGATGGTTTGATCACATTAAACGTCGACCAGCTGATGCTTCGATTAGAAGAGTAGATGTTTTAAATTTGACTTATTTTAAGAAAGGCAGAGGTAGACCTAGGAAGACGGGCATATTGGATAAAAATGATCTTAATTTATTAGAATTAAATAAAAATATGGCATTAAATAGGACGCAATGGAGAAAAAGGATTCATGTGGCCGACTCCACTTAGTGGGATAAAGGTTTTGTTTGTTTTTGTATTTTTTTGAACAAGGATACATTGTAAAATGCTAATTTGAGTTATTACTTTACATTGTATGTTATTTATTTAAAATCAAACGCAAAAAAAAAAAAAATCCTTTTAGAGAATGTATGTAGTGAGTGGGTGAATTCTAGATATTGTCAAACCTTCTTTAGTTCTAAAAAAATTTACTTGCATAATGATGCTTTTTTTTTTGATTTTGTGCGGATTAATATGGATGTAACCCAAGCTACTGATTGGTTTGAAGTGTACATTAATGAATATCCTATAGCTACAATAAAATGAGCAACATTAAATCTTTGAAGGTTTGTCCCACCCAATAGGTTAAAGTGTTTGGTGTTGTTCTCGTGAATATATTGTTGTAATGGTCGATAACGTAGCTCAAGTTATTAATGCAATTCAAAATAATGTAAAAACTTCTAAAGTACGAAAGATTTTTATTCAACTCATGACAGAGCTATCAAGTATTCCGGTTTGTTTGACTTGGAGATTTATTTTATATATGACAAGGTGTTCGGGATCCCTCTCTGATTCATTCATTTATATCAAAACTTCTGAAATCAAAGGTTTGGTGCATGCACAAGGAATTGTAAAAGGGATTTTGTAGTGTATATGACTTAATGTTTCATTGACTAGTTTGAGCTATAATGTATTAACATTTTGAAGTTATGTTTTATATGTTTTTTGTTCTTATCAACTATTTATAATTATTTTTTATGTATCTTTTATGTATTGTTATTGATTTAATTCTGGATATGTGTATTGATGGTATTTCTGGTTTTTTAATTTTAATTGCACTGAAGAAAATGGTTTATTACTCTATATGCTTTTCTATTTTGATTGGGTGCAAGGCTAAAAAATATTTGCATAGCTTATTTGTTTGACGCATTAATGCTAAAATAGCGAGTCTACAATCTTGCCAGTACATTTTAGTGGTGTACCACATTTTATACTTTACACCCAACTAAATAGAAAGTAGTACTCTTGTTTATTTTATAGACAATCAATTACTTCTTATTTTTAAAATGCATGAACTCAAAATTTTTGGAACCAAATAAGTCACTACCCTATGTAATTTGTGATGGAAATGATCAAAAGGCTGCATCTTATGAAAAGAATTGTAGCATAACAAAAAAAAAAAAAAAAAAAAGAAAAGAAAAGAAAAAAAAAACAAAAATTATTATTATCATATAATTTAACATTTTACGCATTAGGATGTGCTAAAAAAGAATATCTAAATATGTGATGCATATTTCTCATGCCCCATCAATTTTATCTTTTCTATACTCATCCCAAGATACTCCTTGTTTCTTTCATAATTCTTGAATGTAGCAACATTTACATTTTTTATGTGCATTTTGATTCTTACTTACTCTTGAGTGTCCTCACTTTTAAAGGTTTCTTTCAATTTCTAAGCAACACTTTCTTAAAAAAAACATCTTATAGTACTTTTGAGCTAGGCAAAAATAATTAACCAAGTAGTAAGCATTAAAAAAAAATTATTTTAGAGGTGCTAATCATATTCTTTAAAAAATATCATTATAAGTCAAGTTTGCTATTGATTAAGAAGACTTTAACCTTTCATTATTTCTGGCTTTGGGATATTTGGAATGTTGGGGCGGTTAACAAATCATTGATGAGAGTTGACAACCTCAAAGGTTACTTGGGTTGGTTGGGAGTTGAAGGCTGTTGATAGTCATGAAGCGAAACTGGGAATGCGGCAAGGCCAAGGGTTCCCTCGACCAGAAGAAGAAAGCTGTATGAGGCTATGTTGACAGTTTGGTGGGCATGAAAGGATCTTGCTAGTAGCCTAGGTATTTGATATCGTTGAAGAATGGTGTGCTCTGTGAAATTGGAGGGGCTCGGGAGGAATCATAGAAGCATGAGCTAGCCTACTTGTGAAACATCTGTGAGAGCGCATCAATATATATGGAATTTAGTTGGATAGAGTGATTGTTGAATACACCATATAATCATCATTTGATTTACTTCTAACATCTCAAAATTTCACATTGCATTTTATCTATTTCAAACCAAATACAAAAAAAAAAAAATCCCATTAAAACGCAGTGCATCTAGTTTTCTCTCAATCAAACCACCCATTAAACAAAAAAAAAAAAAGAAAAAAATTTTAAAGTTGTTTCAATGAGAGAGATTGACTAAAAATATAGAATAATAGTTATTGATTGGTCTTAATAGCATAAATAAAATGTAAAAAAGAAATAATTGCTTTAGAGTAGGTGGTGGAATTTAAAATTTGAATATGTTAATCACTCAAGATAGGTTGCTAAGCAAGGGCAATTGGTTTAATCAAATTTGATGTGGGATAATATGCTAATTTCATTAAAGATTGCATTAAAATTTCAAGCTGTTCAGAAATAGATCTTATATTTTTAAGGTGACTTGATGTCGGAAGGAGGACACAGACAAAAAGTTATCAAGACAGAAGTCTGTTGGTGGAATTTAAAATGTGAAAATGGTAATTGCTAAGATAGTTTGCTAAATGAGGTAAATTGGAATTCTTAATTTAAATTTGATGTGGGATAAGATGCTGATTTCATTCAACATTTTTTTATAAATGTTTTAAGAGTCTAGAAATGGATATTGGTGACTTGATATTTTAGTGAAGAAATACAAAATGTTATCACGATAAAAAATGTGCTTTTAAAGAATGGTAAAAGTTAATTACGATTGAGGAGGCTTATATTGGAAAAAATAGTGTGATTCTTTATAGATTGGTCCAAAAGGAAAAAAAAAATTGAAGTGCAGTTAGTTTTAAAGATGTATAAATATAAAATTTTTTGTCTGATTGGATGCTTATGGAGATTTGAAAAGTTGCTGTAGATACTGTTATGGCTTGATTTATTAAAAATTTAAATGAATTTTTGAAGACAAAAAACCAGATCATCTTAGACTTTTATTTTGAGACCAATATTTAATAAGAAAATGAAATTTCAATATTGTACAAATGATGAATCTTTATGAGAGATTAATGGAATATAGACTTCGAATAATTATGCCTATTTGTAAATTCAAATTGGTTTCAAATTAGGAGACCCTAACATGGAAATGATGTTTTTTTGGGTGAGATGATTAATGAAAAGTATAGAGGACAAAAAAGATGATGAAGTGATTTTTGTTAAATTTGACTAGGCTCTTGATTTTAGGATCTCTAAAAAAGATTTAGTGTGCCTCAAGTCAAAATATGTGTGCTTAAGTGTATGCAGTAGTTATCAAATATATGTATGTCGGAGTGCTAACTAGTATATGACTCATCTTAGAATGACCAAATTCTTCCCAGTTACAGTAAGATTATGTTAATGATTTACACCAAGTCTTTATTTGTTTAATTATGAAGATGATTACAAATGATATTCAAGGTTAGATGTTTTGATTTATGATTCTTTTAGATGTTTAATGAGAATTGTTGAGAAATAAGCAGATAATTAGAACAATAGAGAAATATTTAAAAATTAAAGAGCTCAGAACTAGTAGAACAAACATTGATTATATGATATTTAATTTTTTTAAGTTTGATATTGATAATTATTAATTTTTATTTTTTAAGAGATATTATTTATTATTATTCAATGAAATGTGCACGATGCCAAACAATTTTATTAAATTGTTAGTTAGCAAAACTAAATGTAAATCACAGCATTAGATCTAACTAGAGAGAAACAAATTAAGCAAGTCATCTACTAAAAGTCAACTCTCGCGATCTTCATTTTTATTGCCTAATTTTAAATATGATTATCTTGGAAAGTGACATTGTATTTTTTCTATTTCTGTTGCTCCTACATATACATTTTGAAATCATTTGCTCGCTAGTTCTTTAGTAATAGACATGTTAAATTTAGGAATCTGGATCCTAATATTTCCAATGATAAAATAATCTTCAAGGGTATATACCTTCAGTGGATCTTGAGCAATGATCTTATCCGCCAGTGCAATGTTGTTCGCCACCATTTGGCTAACATCTTGGGAAGGCTTTGAATCAAAGATAGGATATAAAGTTGTTTAAAAGATTTGTGTACAAATCAAATCAGAAGTAGTAGGTATGTTTTTTACATTAGATGATTGATTTTATCAATTGAATGCCCAACACTATTTTTATTGCTTGGGCCTTGGAGATTTTTACAATTCCATTGCCTTTAAGCATCTTGAGAAGTTATGATAAAAATTTTGCACGAAAAATAATATAATAGAAATTCTTCAAATTTTAACTTTTGTCAGTAGCCATGCACAGTAGAACTGATCCAAATCTTCTTCTCCAAAGGGGTATTGATGAACATTTCAACCAGGGTTCCAGCCATTAACTACTTGGGTAGCATATCAATTGCATGTACATTTGAATTGCTTCCCCAGAAAATGAGCCAAGAGAAAATAAAGCTAATTAGCTGAAATAGTGAATCTAAAGTCGAGGAAAAGTAACCTAAACTAGAGTAATCAAAAGTTAATCAAAATGATTAAAGTGAGGTGATCGGTTTAACATCTGCGTTAGAATCCTGCAGCATGGTAGCTTTTTTAAAAAAGTTATGAATAATCAACTTCTAGGTGTAATGGATTAAAAGCATGCCCGAGAGTCAGTCAACCCAATTCAAAATTTCCCAACCAATCTCAAATTTACCATGAAACTATATAGAGTCTTTGCACCCTAGGATAACTTGCCAATTATGGTGAATGATAATGTAGTTGTTAACTCAAGGGCTTGTTCATTAGAATAAATGAGTGCATGTTTCTCATATAGGAGGCTAGATTTTAATGTGTTGGTACATGATCTTACTAAATATATATGGGGAATCAAGATGAGGAAATTGGCTAGATTTAACATCTGCATTAGAATCCTGTCAGCATGGTAGCTTCCTTAAAAAAGTTATGAATAATAAACTTCTAGGTGTAATGGATTAAAAAAGCATGGCCGAGAATCAGTAAATCCAATTCAAAATTTCCCAACCAATCTCAAATTTACCATGAAACTATATAGAGTCTTTACACCCTAGGATAACTTGCCAATTATGGTGAATGATAAAGTACTTGTTAACTCAGAGGCTTGTTCATTAGAATGAATGCATGTTTCTCATATAGGAGGCTAGATTTTAATGTGTTGCTACATGATCTTACTAAAAATATATGGGGAATCAAGACGAGGAAATTGGCTGGAGACTATGACCCTTATGCTTTTCAGCATTCTATGAAAGAATGTTGATGAAAATCCACAGTAGTGGGTAGGTGTAAGAGTGACCATAAAGGAAATAAGATTTTGTGGGAAAAGAGATGGAATGATTGTCGTGGAATGGTCGAGTCATTAGAAGTGAGTTAGCTTAATATCAAAGAAGAGCCGTTGAATTAAGATTATAAATAAAGAGTCAAACCAAATCATCAAGGGTGCCACCTTAGGTGTCAAGTTTGGAGATGACAAGCATGAATGCTTTTGTCAAGATGCACCAGCTGTTTTAGGAGAATTGCAACCACATGTGGGCGGATCTAAATGCAAACAAATTGCATCATGCGAGGGTATACTTACTGTTATTGCAGCGTCACACTAGAGAGTGTGATGAACTTCGATGCAGAGGACAAGGGTACTACATACGATAAAAAATGTTGCAGGAGCGTTTTGTGTCTATGTGCAAGTGCAATGAGTGAGATGGGAGTGCAAAAAGGCATCATTTTGAGACCCGGACAATCTTGTTACAGTGTACTTATTATAAATCAATATTAGTGGAAATAAAATAATATTTTGGTAGTTACCATATATCTATTATGTAAAATAGTGAGAGTGCAATTGTTATAATTAAAGTTGAATAAAAAGTGGAGGGATGCATTAGGTAGTTGACAACCTGTGTAAAATTCGATGAAAAATTTATGACATGAATCGCCACCCAGATATAGTGTCAAATATGCAAGAGTTTCTACATTATGGGCGGATGTGGGTAAATAAATTAGTCCATAAAACTAATATTAGGATAAGATCTTGGAATATAAGTACTCTCTCGTATAAGTTACTGGAATTAGTTGATATTATAATTTATAGGAAGATAAATATGTTATGTATCACTAAATGAGTTGGAGAAAAGATTAAGAAGATTGATAGCTTAGGTTTTAAAGTTTGATTTTCATGTAGGAGTCACACTTGAAATATTGTAGGTGTATTTATAAATAAGAGTTTGAAAGATAATTTTGTAAAAATCAATAGAATTGTAGATAGAATTATCCTAAAGATTGTTGTACATACTAAGATTTTTCTTAAACTCAAGTATTTTTAGATATATGTTCAAAAGAAAATTTCTGGAATGACTTGGAAGAATTAATACAAATGATATCTCTTGAAGAAAAATTTTTTATTGGAGGAGATTTAAATGGATATATTGGTAGAGTGGTAGAATATTGTAAAAATATTCATCTTGTCTACTATTTTGGAGTGATTAATGAAAAATATAGAATGATATTAGCTTTTGTTTTAGTGTATGAATTTGTTATTGCTTAATATTTTATTTAAGAAAAGAAAGCATATTATTTCTTTATAAGATGAATTTTATAAAACATTGATTATTTTTTTATGAGAAAAAGTGATCGTTGAGAATATAAATTTTATGAGGTCATTCAAGTAAAATTTAAGTACTTCAACATCGATTATTCGTTTTAAATTTTAAAATGAATGGTATGTAAGATCAATAATAAAAGGAAAGATTGTCGTAGAATTAGATGGGAGTAGCACAAAAGATTAATAAAATTATTTTTATAAGTACACTTCAAGATTTCAAGATTGGTATGTTCATGAAGAAACAAATTTTATGTGGGATAAAATAACACGTACTATTAACAAGTGATAAAAGATGTGTTTAGAGAAACAATAAGAAAAATTTTTATAAATAAAAATAGTTGATTGAATAATAATGTGCAAGAAAAAATAAAATATAAGAAGTTATGTTATAAAAATCAGTTTAATTATAAAAGCTTAGAGTATTAGGAAAAATATAAGTGACCCGTAGGCAGTCTAAGAAAACTATTTGTGATGCTAAAAATTTTCTTATTAGTAATCGTTATAATATATTAGATATTAAGGAGAGTGAAAAATATATAAATAAATTAGCGAAACGAAGAGAAAAAAGTAAAGTTTTAATTTAAATAAATTGCATTAAAGATGAAAATCATATAGTGTTTTTTTAGAGGAAGATATTCGACATAGGTGTGTCTTATTTGGATAAAGCTTTTGATGAAGTTTTTGAAAATACGATTGATCATAATGCTCTTAATATCATTAATAATAATAAAACGTTTTATTTTTACAATTGCATTAGTAAAAAAGTTGATGAGGCTTTCAAAAGACATAGGGTGGAAAATCTGTAGGGTCTGATGATGTCCTAATTGAAGTGTGAAAATATTTAGGAGATTTGGGAGTTTCTTGGCTTATTATACTCTTTAATATTATGTTAAAAACATAAAAGATGCTTGAGGAGTGGAGAAAGAGTATTTTGATCCCCATTTTTAAGAATAAAGAGGACTCACAAGAGTGTGCAAATTATAGAGGAATCCAGTTGATGTGTAATACTTTAAAATTATGGGACAAGTTAACTTAGCATAGGTTAAGACATGATGCAAAGATTTCTCATAATCAGTTTGGATTCATGCGGGGCAGGTCTACTATGGAAGCTATACATTTATTGAGAGGTTTGTTGAAGTACAAGGAAAATCTGGAAGATCTACGTATAATTTTTGTTGATTTAGAAAAATCTTACTATAAGGTTTCATGAGAAGTCTTTTGGAGTGTTTTAGAGAAGAAAGGTGTTGATTTGACTTATATCGGTTTCAAGACAAGTCATTAAATATGTATACTAGAGCTGTTACATATTCAAACAGAAGAAGAATTGACCAAGTATTTTCCTATTTTAGTTTACATCAGAGACCAACTTTAAGCCCATATCTTTTGATTTAGTTATGAATGCTCTTACTGAACATTTACAGGAATATGTACTTTGGTGTATGAATTTCGCTGATGATATCCTTCTTGTGGATAAGACTGGAGAAATAATTCAGAAAAAAAAATTGAATTATCTGGTTTACATTATAGTTTAATGGCCTTTGTTAGAGCAGTTCTAAAACTAAATACATGGAATGTAATTTTAGTAGTAGTAGTTCTAGTTGGCAGAGTTGCAATTATGAGTGATCAAATCATTAGAAAATGTGAACATTTTAGGTGTCTCGGGTCTATTGTTCAAAGTGCTGGTGATATGGATGGGCATGTTATTAGTAGAATTCAAGTTGGTTGGTTGAAGTTGAGGAAGGCATCAGACCTATTTTGTCATAGAAAACTACCACTCAGACTGAAAGGAAAAAATTATAAGATGGTGAGATATGCTATGCTCTATGGCGCAGAATGTTAGCTTTTAAAAAAGAAACATAAAACAAAGTTAAGTGTTGCTGAGATGAAAATGCTTAGGTGGATGAGTGGCTTGACGAATAGAGGCAAAACACAAAATGAATATATCGTGATAGGGTTGGTGTAGCTCCAGTGGCAGGCAAGATTAGAGAGAGTCGTCTTAGAAAGTTTGGCCACATTAAACGTCGATAATCTGATTATTCGGTTAAAAGGGTAGTTGTTTTAGATTTGACCTATGTTAAGAAAGGCAGAGTCAGACCTAAAAGGACTTGGGCATTATGTATAAAAAATGATTCAATCTATTAGAACTAAATGAAATATGACACTCAATGGGACATAATGAATAAAGAGGATTCATGTATCCGACCTCACTTAAGTGAGATAAAGGCTTGTTGTTGTTGTTTTAAGGTTGAGTAACGAAAATGGTGAAGTGCCTTGAGAGTATTATATGATGAGATGTTCTCATAAATTTTAATGTAAAATTTATATGACAGTGGTTAGAGTGATGTTTTATTGATTTGAACGGTGGGCAACAAAAAAGTTGTTGGCTGTTAATATGAGCCTCACAAAAATGATTACGTTAATATGAATATGTGACTTTATTTGGTGAAAATTAGGGAATGATTGTAGTAGATGAATGATTGACATTTGTCACCGGCCCCATCTTATCATTAATAAAAAAAAATTGGAATACATTCTTAAATAAAATAAAAGAGGAGTGGTGGGTGTGATAGCTATTGAAGATAATGTAATTAAAACTAAATTGAATACATGTATAATGCAGGGCAAGAAGTACATCTGCTAGACAAGTTAATAACATTGTTATTTGAAATTATTTTAAGAGGCGCACACCAAAATTTCAGCCTAAAAAAATGCAATGAGGCTTACACCTCATTGATGTAGTGTAGTTATGCCTCGTCGAATTTTGCGTGAGGTATAAATAGTGTTGACTAAGGTTTATTCTTTTTAATAATTGTTAAATATAGATTTTTTCTCACTAGACTTTCACACGATATGCCTCTCATGCACATTTCTTAACCTGCCACTTGACCGAAGGAACTTAATTTTTATACCATTGAGTGATGAAATTGATGGAGACTTTGAAGTTTAGAAATTCTAAGTTTGATGGATTGTTATTTTTTAACGTGCATGAATGACAATATGAGTGATACAAAGAGACCTAGTAATGAACATTTAAACCTATTTTGGTTATTTTTTAATATTTTAGAATTTCATTTTAAAATCTTCATTTATTTTGTTTAATACTTGTATAATAAACCTTCTTACTCCATAATTTGATGATAGGATGGTAACATGTCATTTATTTCTTTATGCAATTTGTTATTTTTTATTTTGTTAGGATGTTGAATTGTTACCATTTAATGTGTTAATATATTCAAATATTAATATCTTATTTTTTATATCACATTTCGAAATTTTGTACAAAATTTTTCTTTTAGGCAATTTTTTGAGCGTGAGGCTTACACTTGGAAAATGCCTCGAGGCTTCGCCTCAGGGAATGAAATGCCTCATGACCTAATTGCGTAATTATAAATATTGAATAAAACTTGTGTTGAAGGATTACAAAAAGAGAATGTATAGATTTAAGTTTTGTCATGGTTGAAATTTATGTAAACTGGTTTGCAAATAGTGGTCTAACATCTATGAAAAATAGGAGTTCATAAAGCTAGCTCCAACTTGTTAGGATAAGATTGATGATGATGATGCTTTTCAAATTTTATGCCTTAAGCTAAATATATTACCTATTTATGTTGTTCGCGGAGTAGTAATCCTAACTCTTTTCAGGCTAATATATAGAGATTAATAACACATAAGTGCTATATTAGATGCTTATTCAATTATATTTGGGGTGTGTGTGTTTGAAATGCAGGTATCCATGGTTTGTGATCATAAATCTTACACTTAAATGGTTCCATATAACTTTTTTTTTTTCTAATTTTGTTCTTTTTTTAATTAATAATTGGCTATTTTATTCAATTTTTATTTTTAATGTAGGTTACTGGTTCTGTTGCGATGAACTGGAAATTTCCAATTAATTTTGGGTGAGTTTTTCTTTCGCTTGAAACTTCAATTTCTTTTTCTCTGCTCATGTTGAAAGTTTTCATGCTTTGTGGTATAAATTTTGATCTGGTTGATGGTTTTGAAGCTGAACGACAGTGAAAACAAATGATGGGAAATCTTGGTTTTTTTATGGATATAAAATTGCAATTTTATTTGTTCTTTTTTTGATACCGTAGTTGACCCAAACCACAATAGGAAAATAAATTTTATTACTCAATGGCAAATAGGTTTACAATCACAGACATTCAAAACTAGGAAATAAGAAAGACACAATAAGCTCAACTAAGGCTTATGTTGAGGGAGGTGGTACTGTGATTTACGGACGAAAAGCTCACATGAAAGTAGAGGAATGATTAGAAGGCAGCAAGGGATAGGTGTGGTTGACTGTTGGATGGCAGGATGGTGGCAACTGCAAGATTTTGTGAGATGGTTGCAACAACGAAATGGTGGTAGGGTGTTGGAAGGGCCGGGTAGGCTCACAACAACAAGTAGAGGAGTTGCGGGGTTGCAACAGTGTGCCAAATAGATGGGCAACGATATGATAGCTAATGGAAGGGTTTGTGGGGTTGTGGTGGTGATGTCAGATCGCGATATAGGGGTATAGCAGCAAAAGCAGTGGCAGGCTGCAACAGTGAATGTGGTGGTTTGGGACAGTGAAAACAACAAAGCAGGTGGTTGGTACAATGAGGGGCAGCGAAGGGGAAAGATTGACTGCGGGATAGGAAATATTGTGGACTCGGGACAGGAAAGAGGAGGTTGTCCAGAGACTGCGGCAACTAGGGGGATGGGTGAAAAGGTTTTAGAGGACTTCAATTTAGGATAAGTAGCCTCGCAAAGATCAAATTACATCTAGAGCACCACTCTATTCTTGGGGGACGATCACCACATCGGACGAGTTATAACCGGAGCTCATCGTCTTCAGAGACAATCCTAGAATGGGAAAACCGACAGCCGATGGCTATCTTGAACAAAAGCATATGCAAAAATCGCCTAAACACATAGAAATAACAATATAGAATTCTAGGGTAAAGATGAGTGGGCCCCGCTCAAAATGTGAACGACACTTGCCTGAAACACTTGCCTGAAACACTTGCCTGGACTGAATCAGTCAGTGCCCCATTTGCTGCGCCGAATCGGTCTACGACAATATCATGGCATGTCTTTGTGTTTACGGGGAAAGACGCCTCTCTTCAATAATATCACTCATTTGGGCCAAAGACGCCCTGCGTAAGTCTCGTGGTTAGGGAGCTTCGACCTCCTCCATCAAAGTTTTTGTCGTCTCATGCTATGGAGTTAGATTTGTCACATTGAATATAGCAGAAATGTTGTCTCACAGTAAGTAAATTATTTAGGTTGTAATTTCAAAACACATTTTGATAGAATAAGTATTCATACTCTTTTAGCATAATTTTAGCTGACACTGTAGATAAGTGAGTATTCTCAGGAATCAGCTCTCGAGCCACTACATCAATAAACTGCTCCTCCCTCTTCTTGTGCTTCATTGGATGTATCTGATAAACAAGTATGTGTGAAGAAATCAACTCTAGGACGAAAGTTGTGGCAGGCTGCACCACGGACGTTAGCAAACACTCGGGAAATACTTCTTCTCTGATTGGACATGGATCCATTGAAGAATTTTTTTCCCCACGAAGCTCCTAAGACAATTTCCAAAGCTGTGGTTCATCTCTCATGTTTGGACATTTATTTGTGGGTAAGCTAGCTGAACCGAATCTAATAATTAAATGACTTCATATAATTTTTCAGAAGTGATAAAAGAGCATCATCTCTTACGTGCTGGACCTCATTCGGTCTGGGCAACTTGGGAAGGATCCTATATATTTGAAATGCCTGAATTTTTTATTTGTGGTTGCCATGCCTTTGTTATCGACTTCTCAAACTCATGTCCCTTTTGGACATTCAATGTTAGTTTTGCTGATGCTCCTCCCAACATGTGCAAAACGGTTGCTCGTGGCATCAAAATCCCATACTCTGTTTGAACGCTCATTACCTCGAACTCATTATCTTTTAGAACTATTGTCAACTCAACTGGAGTCTTTCTCCTGTGTTCGATTGGAATTGATGGTGTTTCTTCTTCATCGGCTGAAAGTTGAGAATCATTTCTGCAGACTTCATTTTCTCTCGAGTCATTGTTTTTCTTTTCAACTGCCCACTAATTCGTGAAAGAGATCATTCTCCTGGTTGTGTGATCTAATTTAATATGCCCAATTCAATGACTCCTGAAATATTTTTTGGCTGGGACAAATTTATGAATACTAGCTTGCCTCACCTATTCTATACTCTGAATCAATTTCTTCTCAGGTGGGGTTGGTGTTGATGTTCAACTGGGTATACTCTGACTGTAAGATCTCGGGGTTGAATCCTGCCTGTAAGATATGAAGGTCTACTGATGACGTGGTCTTCTCACTTTTAAAGTTGGGGTTTGAAAATTTGATATGTAGTGAGTTGGTAGGATCTGGCGTTGCATTTAATTTCATTATTCCATTCGGTGTGATGTCCTTGCGCTTAAAGACACATTCCAAGATCCAAAACCACTCAATGAACTCATTCAGATCCATGTGGCGGTTGAAATATTGACAAATCCACCTTCACTTCAAAATTTTAGCTTCTTAGATATTTCAAGTCAAGTCTTTGGAAAGAGGTTCGTCATCCCTAACATCCATATGGTGGAAGAGATTCTCTCTATTCCTTTGATGTTGCAAGTCACCATTATGGCTACAGGTGAATCATCTGGATGGTTTCCTTTTCTCAATTTCATCGAATCGTTGTAGCAATTGGCTGAGCTGTCATTCTATCTCTTCCTTTGGAAACTCTTGATTGGCGTTTGACTATTGCTCCTCGGTGACATAATTAGAGTTTGGGTTGGGTATATGGAAGAGGGTGTATAGGGATGTTGTAGGGTGGGAAAGAAATTTTGGGTGGCCGGATTGAAAAATCAGCAGAGGGGAGGATTTTTGTGTGGAAGTGGGGTTGAGTATGGGTGGATGTTAGAGACCCTAGGATAAGACTAAGGTTAGACTAACTCTTATACAAAATGATACCATAGTTAACCCAAAACATAATAGAAAAACAAATTTTATTACTAAAAACCCAACATGGTTATAATCATTAGACAATTTGAACTAGGAAATAACAAAGACAAAATACAACTCAACTTGAGCTTAAGTCGAGGGAGGTGCTGCTGCAGTTTATGGAGGAAAAGGTCGCATGGAAGTGGGGGGATGGTCGGAAGGCACCAAGTGATGACTGTGGTTGACTGCCGGATAGACGAGGTATGGTGAGGTGGGCTGCAATAGGGCGGTGGTGGCGAGTGTTTGATGGGTCCGATAGGCTCATGATAGCAAGGAGAGGAATTGCGGGGTTGTGATAGCGTCGCCGAATGGCTGAACAACGATATAACAATAAGGGAAGAGCTTGTGGGGCTGCAGGTAGTGACGTTGGATGGTAGGATAGGGGTGGAACAAAAGAACAGAGTGGCGGACTGCGACAACGAAGGTGAAGTTTTGGGACAATTAAAGCAACAAATCAAGTAGCTGGGACAATGGGGGTAGTGAAGGGGAGGGCTTTTTAGGGACCGCGCCAACAAGTGGGATTGTTGGAAGGTTGCAAAGGAGTCGGGTATGGATAAATATCTCCGTATGATTGAACTACAGCCAGAGCATCACTTGATCCTTAGAGGATAGTCACCACTTCAAACAACTTACAACCGGTTCACCTTCTCGTCTTCCGATATAGCCCTAAAAGGGGAACACGAGCAGATGTATGACCGTCCCGAATAGAAGCATGCACAAAAATTGACCTAAGCATACAAAAATAATAAATATATAATCAATGTAAAGTGGAGTCGGCCCTATTCTAAATAGAAGGGAAACCTATGTTTGGAAGGACCAGTTAGTTCCTCCTTTGCCTGGACTGATCCAACATCTGCCGCGCCTGGGGCAAAGATGACCTGTATCAATAATATTGCGACAATTGCCGCATATGGGGCGAAGACACCCCATGTCATTTTCAGCCACTTTTATGCTGATATGTTGGACCTTGCATGACACTTTTTGGAGATTAATTGGCCAATTTATTACATATATATTATAATTACAATGCCATTATTTGAGTTGGGCTATATTGGCTTTTATATTGTGTGCTTTCACGAGAAACTCACATAAATTTGATTCAAATTATGTTTTTTTTGTCAATTTTTACGGTTGTTTTGTCTGATATTTAATATTTTGAGTCTTTTTATAATTAGCAGTTGATCTTTAAGTTTAGCCATGGGATTATTTTAACTGTTTAATCTTAGTTACATTATTCTCTATAGATGGGAAGTCTAAAACTTGAAACATTCTAAGAATTTGTTAAAATTTACTCAACGCGAAGAAGTCGGTAGAAGTCTCATAGGTTCTTCTAATTTTCTTTAGGGGTTGGGTTAGAACAATCCGATTTCGAGCCAATTTTCCTCCTAAAAAAATAGCGTACATGCATGCTGGCTAGTTTGAAATCAATTTGTGATTTGAACCAGTTTGATTTGGATACCACTATTCTAAAGTTTTGAGTCTAGCCAACTCAAAATGAATTATTTCTTTCTTTGTAGTTTATTTATGTGCGTATACACATATTTATGTTACATGTAATATATGCAATCGTAGCTGGCTCATATCGACCTAGGGCCCGTTCAAAGATTGGACTGAGCTAAAAATTTGGTTCATGACTTTGCTTGTTTAGCTCCATTCGAGATCACTCCGAGTAAAAGAATTTGCTTCAATCTTCCAACAAAACCTCACCCCTAATTATATTATTATGTTCGTCTTTTGTAAGTAGTCTTTAAACCACTTTTAAACCACTTTAGTAAATTGTGTTGGAAACCTCCACCGAATTCAGATTATTGCTCTTTTATACATCATTTTCTTATCTGATCAACTTCAAATGCCCAATACAAGTGTTATGCTTTACCGGCTAACTTGTCTGGATGAACCTAACGACTCAGTTACAATTTTATTTTTTGTTCCTAGTCAGAGGACAGCTGTTTTTTCGGTCAGTTGTGAAGGAGGCATTAAATGTTGGCACCATATAACGATAGCTGGTTTATAACTTGGATAATGTATATATTTCAGTGCTAGTTTTGCTGATCTTTAGTATTAATCAGAAAAAAAATAGCAGGACTACTCTTGATAAATAGAATGATGTGAGTTTCAGTAATTCATCATACTGCATAGTTCTGTAATTTTCTTCCCGATCATGTAGTTTGAGAAAGCCCTTACTTTTCTAACATTTTATGTTAATCCACTGTTGTAATTCCAAGAGTGTGCTATGGTTATATTATTTGCTTGACTTTAGGTGATTTTGACTCGGGTGTCACTCGATATTTACCTTTGTGAACATATCTCTTCTCACAGTCGTACTCAAGAGCAACAAGGACAGCCAAATTTTCCAGAAATACCAACCCATTCTTGGTATCCTCCATCTGTGGGTGGTACAACGCGTCCTTCTACACCTGGTAGTTCATCTATTACAGGACAGCAAAGGCCGTCAGATCAACCACTGTCACCATCACGTGGACAGCCCTCCCCTGCTGAGGCAGCTGGTATAATTGCTCGGTTGAAGGATAAAAGGTAAGATTTTAGGAATGGAACTGAGTTAATTTTCTTATTTCAGATAATTATCAGCTGCATTCGTAAATTATTATCATTAGAAAATGTGTTGGGTTGTCTTACTGTAGCATTCTTCCCTTTCTACTGTGGCACTCTTCCCTTTTACATTCCCCATAACTAAATAATATGATTCTTTTGATAAAACCATATCGTCAAATATATGATTTTTTTATGATGCTTCTCTTTGGCTTGATACTGTTGTTTATCAGGCTCCAGTGTATTACAAAATAGAATTAAGTTATTGCCTGCTTATATAATATGATGAAATATCAGTTAATGCATAGCCATGGATGCAATTTTGATCCCCCCTCAAGTTATAATGTTCCCAATACATCTCTTAACATGAATCAGTTGTAGAGCAGGACTCCTAAAGTTTGCGTCAAATATGGACAACACTGATGTGATGATTAGAATTTTAATCTCAATCAGGTTTGATTCTTTATTATTTGAGCTGCTTCATCAATTTTTGGATTGTAAAGATGGCATAAAATTGTGAGATCGATAAGATAGATACCCACATCCTGTTGTGGCACAACTGCAAACCTTGCACCAAAGCACAGATTGGTATCTGTTGCTATTCCTCTGCTTGTTCATTTCATTTTTTATATTGCTGGCTCTCAAACATTATTGCATCTGAGAAAAATCGTTGCTGACAACTGCAAGTTAGTGAACAATGAAAACTTCCCTTAGTTTCCATGAATAGGCATTTCTTCTATCACTGGTTTAATGCACTTAGCAATGTTTCAAGTTCAATTCTTAGTTAATATAATGATAAAAATTATCAGCAAAATTTTGATTTTAAGGCTATATAAACTGTTTTTGTTATTAAACCTTTTAAGACTGAAAAAAGCTTATCTTTTTGTTTCATTGTTTCTCTTACATTTTATTTGTGATCAGGTTTCTAATTCTTGCATCTTGTGCTTGAAATATTGGCAGCAATGACGAGCTAAGAAAACTTTTAAATGACAAGGAGACATACAATTCCTTCTTCAATTCCCTCGAGCAAGTCAAAATCCAGAATAATGTAAATTGCTCTTTCAACCTCTTACGTTGTACTTTGTGCTTTGAGTTCAGATAATTCAAGCATATGTTGTTTAACGCATTCCTTGTTAATCTTGACTTTAAATATAAGCGCTTCTTTCCATAAGCTTTTTCATATGAATCCTAATTATCATTACTGTCGTTGTGATTTTATTGTACTATTCTTTGTCATTTTTATTGTTTGTCCCTTAGAAAATATCTTCTTGGCTTTATAAATGTCAGCCATTAATGCATTACTGAATTGATTAGAAATTGGCAAGTCTTATCAGTGAAGCATTACTGCCTTGCATGGTCAGGCAATTTTTCTGGAGTTGCTGCTATATTTTCTGTGGCCTGGACCGTTGCTTTCAATTCACCTAGATTCTGTTAAGGGTATTAGAATTCATGTGTGCGTATTGAAGCTAGCTTTTCTGCCTTTATCAAGGGCAAGACTACATGCACAAACTCTTCACTTCGCAATTAGGTGCCTTGTGTTTTGGATTAATTTTTTTGATTAGAAGTTTTGCTCATATCGGGAATCCTAAGGGTACTCAATTTAATTCTATTAGAAAATTGCCATTTCTTAGCTCAGGCCTGGCTTTCGTATGCATGGTGTGTGATGATCAAACGGTTATGCAAAGCTATTGATGTTAATGTCTAGAACATACCTGCACATAAAAGAAAAGTTGTAGTGTAGTGATAAAGCTTTGCTTAGACTTAAACCGATTTCTATTTATTTGAATTCTCAAGTAATATTGGAAATGCAAATTTTAACCTTTGCTAGTTGTCGGCGTTGTTTTGTGCGTGAAGTGCCCGTAAGAAGCTGTCGGTCGCCGGAATCGGAATCCCGTCGCCCGCTTCGGAAGGATCCTTCAACGAAAAGAAAGAAGTCAATCGACGCCATATTTTTCATAGTTTGAATGAAAAAGCGTTCTGGCACTCGAGTCGTCATTTATCCCGAAAGATAACACAAAGCTTGAGGTGAGATGCTCGATCAAATAAACTAAAAATATATGACGTCCGTTTGGTCTGTGAAACCATTTTATTCTTAGACAAATTCCTTATTTAATATAAGGAATTAAATAGGGTTTATTTTAAATGGGTTCGGAAATCGTTCTATAAAGGCAGTTTCATAGTTAATTACATCTTAAATGATCGAAATCAGCTTAAGAAAACTTCTCGATAAAAATCGTGAAATATTATCTTCGAGGAGGTCAAAAGGATAGGACTTTCAACGTAATCGGACAAAGATGTGTGAAAGGGACTAGCTCAAATCTGAACATTTTATTGTAGAATCCAAGGAGGAAGAAGCTAGGGATGTCGAAGATCCGGAGACGAACCTCGGTGACTTCCCGATTATCCCATGATTTAGCTTTGATTTAGGAGATATTATTTAAAAGGTTTCATCCTGCCCATTTTATTTAATTAGGAACTACGTTTGTGTGAAACGATCGCACGAACGAACTGCAGAAGATGTGAGGATTTAGGTCAGTAACGAACGACAACCCTCGAATTCTAAACGAGTTAGAACTATATCATACATGCAGATATACAAAGGCCAAGAAAGGTTGAGGATTTATGTCGCATTATCGAACAACCTCGAAATCCTATGGATTGTTATTTAATCAGGAATGGTTTAGTTGTTGTAAACGTGTTTCTTTATTGAAGATGGTCGTCTTTGCATAACAGTCATTTCCGAGCTCTTTGCTGATGAAGAGGTTGAGTTTTAGAATTAGCAAGTCAAATGTTCAATCAGGTGGCCTATGGTCGAGCTTCACCTAAACATCCTATCATGAAGTATGTTTAAGTGTTGTATGAGTTTATAACGGGATATGTATATAAGACATGAAGATATAGATAAAGACACGTCAATGATATATAATGTAACGTCTTAAACGAGAAGCAACATACGATATAGAGTATAAAAAAGTGATAGATTAAATGAGTATAGCATCTACGATGATAGAATATAGAAGAAGTGTATACACGCTAAATGTATAACAACTCGTATACTCTAGGAGACCTGTTATTTTCTTTCGTCTAACCAAGCAGGTGATGTCACATGAAAGCCAAGCAATGAAAATAAAAGGTCGTCGAAAAACTCAAGAAAGCAAAGTACTGATTGACCACAACGGAAAAGCTCGAGAAAAGTAGTAAAAATCACCAAAACTCCGGAAAATCTACAAAAAGACCACGAGTGCTTCTATCAAAAATCAAATGAAAGCCCGAAGAAAACCGCAAGCACTCTGGCCGAGTTCAGGCTTCAGAGCTCATGTAAGATCTTGCTCGAAGAGGTCGTCGAAGCTGCTACTTCCATCACGAGTGTATAAAGCCCGTCATTCAATGAAGAGCAGTGTCCAACTAAGCCCGACTCGGGAGAGTGTTCTCCACCTAAGATCGATGATCAATAAGTGGACAATCAAATTTTATAATATAGTTTTTGAAAATTTATATTTTTGACATGCACACGAGTTTCAGACATGCAAAAGAGAGTTTATATGTTGTGATTGTAGTGAAAACGTATTTTTGTTGTGAAATGTAATATCATATTTTTATCAGATTTTGAAAATTGTAATTGTCCACGAGTCGATTATTTCGTCGAGTAAAGGATCGTAACAATCCTAGAAAATACGGGTGCCGGCTGCCCTGTATGCGGTGAATGATACTCGTCATCCTACGGCTCACTGAGGCCCTGGAGCGAGTCCCGATGTCGTAGGATGGGATATCATTCTACTCTATCAGCTGCGCGTGCCTTCGCATCATCGCCCTCATCGCCCCAAAACAACAACAAACAAAGCCGACTCGAGTCGAAGCGGGAAAACACGTGTAAGTCAATAAGGAAGGGAAGAAGAGGAGATTAACCCGCCTCCATGCCCGAAAAGACTAAAACGGGAGGAAGGTTAATCCACTCACCACTAAAACATGTAACAACGAACGCCGAAAACGGGGCCGAAGTCGCTGAATCGGTCTCGAGGACGTCATTTTCTTACTCGGGCACGGTTGGATTATCCACGAAATGGATATCCTCGCATTCGAATACGATCAAACGACAAGCAGTGACCTCGAGAATCGTTTAAAAATCGATAAATCAAACGAGAAAGAAGAGTAAAGTGACTCCGAGAAAGACCGAATAAAGCCCCGGACTCATACTAAAATCCGGACCTCCCGACCCTCAATTGATTCTTTTCATTTGAAGTATAATTCTTGCAAATAGGACTACTCTCGGACTCCGGATTAAGCTCACAACGACGATAGGAGAATCGGGAAAACTTCCAATACATATGAAAGTGAGTGTACAAGTCCAAAAACCTCAAAACTAGCACCAATCCCACCAAATAAAATCTTTAAGAAAGTGCCTTAAGTATCAGTGCTCAATTCACTCCCATAAGCAAACGAGAAATGACTCTGAATTTATTTCCATCAACTCCAAGTTCAAACATAGCAATAAGCCAAGCCATCACCACATCAATCACCACCACGAGGCTCTGCGCAAGGCCACAACAAAGGGGCAGCAATAAGTAAAGCCCCCATCCAAGCCTCAAAATCACAAATCAACATCAAGAGGCTCACGGTCAAGGCAAATCGGACGAGGAGGAGGCTCACAAGTAAGGCTACAAGCAATGGGAGGGACTCACGGCAATCCCAGTAGCAAGGAGCGACAAAAAGTAAGGCCCTTCCCCTAAATTCCAAATTACCACAATGAAGCTCACGGCTAAATCCCAATGAGAAGACAAGCCCCATAAAATGAATTCAATCCCAAGTTCACCACAAAACATATAAAGGTATTTATCGAATAACCATGGAGTTTAAATTCACCCAACTCCAAATTGAAACAGACCACCAACATCAAATCAAACCCGAAGAGCACCAAAGTCCTAACCCGAGCCAAGAGCTGGGCTCGAAATAGCATAAAATCAAGTCACGGCGTTCCCCACTCCGAGCCAAAGCAAAGAGGAGTTAAATGAGCCAAACCCGGGCCCATATAGGGTCGAACCCGAGCCATGGTCGAGCTGGAATGAAGCCGACTTCAATTCGAAAGCAATAATACTGCAATGCCAAATGAAAACCGAGCCATATGAGGCCAAAATCCGGCTAGGATCAAGCTTAAAACAAAGAGTATAGCAAAGTCTCAACAAAGCCCGATATAAGAATAAATCCAGAATACCAAAGTAAGCCCTCAAATAAGGAACAAATCAAATCAGCCAAGCTCCCAAACAAAGCCAAAATAAATTTCTCAAAGCATTGAAATAAGAGCAACGAAATATACATCGAAATAGCCTCTCGGGTAAGGGTTAGGATAAGCCAACCGAGCCTCCGAGTGAGGCTATGACGAGCCACAATAAAGTTGGAACCAAACCTAGCATGAGGCCAAAACAAATACCTCCACATACTCAACATATCAAAATATAGAGCCACTACCTATTTATCATGAGAGTGAGCATGGGGCTCTTTCAAATTAAATTAAAACTCCACCCTAGCATGCTCTTTGATAAAGAAATGAAAGGAGTAGGAAATGAGCTTCACATGCATATAAAATTAAATAAATCCTTCCATGCTTCATATCAAGCTAAAGTGAGTAAGGAATATCTCAATGCCTATGTTAACATGCTTTGTACTTGCTTCAAATAAGAACTTCACATAGAATCCTTCCTCACTATCTCTTACATGTATTTTTGTTTGATAAAGAAGAGATAGAAGTAAGGAATAAAATTCCACATGTATGTAGCCTTCAAATAAAATTTTCCATACTTCCATAAAGGGGCAAAAATGCAAGAAGCTCGATAACTAACCCCCCAAGCATTCAAAGCTTTGAAGCCATAAAATACCTTGCATGGGAAAAGTATAAATACTTCCAAATTGAGCTTAACACTCCCCTAGCATGTTCTCTAACGGATGAGAAATAGGAGGAGCAAAGAGACAAGCTCCATAAATATATAAAGCTGAATAAAACTTTCCATTCTTCATATCAAGTTAAAATATGCAAGAGACTTCCAAATTTCCACCTAAACATGCTTGCGAGAGGGAAAAGTACAATCTCAAAGCCATACATTTAAGGTTTTAAACTTGCTTTAAGTGTAGGAAAAGAAGAGAGAGTAATATCATGCCATGCCTATACCCTCTCAAGCAAATGACCTAGCTCGAAAATCTTAGAACGTGTCTATATTTATATTTTTAACATGCTTGAGCAATAAATTTTCTCAAATAAAACAGTAACAACGAACTAACATGCTGCTGGAAAGAGAAGAGGGAAGACATCCATTAATTAAGCAAGCAAACAAGTTAATCCTTAGCATACAAGTGCCCGGCCGAGAAGCCAAACGGGGAGAAACATGTCGAAGCCACAAGCCACGGCCACCTCGGAGCCAAACCAAGGAGAAAAGAGGAGAGGAAGAAGGTTACCAGCCACCGTAGGACACACAAAGGCACAAGAAGATTCAAGCTTCGAATTGGCAACACCTCCCCATCTCCATCGAGAAATTCGGCCGACCACTAATTATCACCTCGAATGGGGTTTATATAGGCGGAGGAGGAGAAGGAGTGCCGCTACTCACCGTAGAGTCGAATGAGCTCGGGCGAGGCACGGGAGAAAGGGGGAGAAATGCCGCTTGGGCCACTTGCGCACGCGGGATGCCGCGGAGATGCCGCGAGAGAGCGAAGATGAGCCGCGAGGGATGGGCGCTGCGAGGGATAAGAGATGGGATCGACTTCGTGCCAGTCGAGGAGGAAACCGCAGAAGATGGGGCGAGAGGCGTGCGGCTCGAGCGCGGGAACGGGAGAGGCGACCCGAGCAGGAGAAGGCTCGTCCGGGTTATCTCGTGCGTGTGCGGGAGAAAACGGGGCCGATCGAGCGAATCGGAGGAATTTAGGGCTTAGGATTTTAGTTTAAAATAGGTTTTATTATTATTTTATTAAAAATTAAACCCTAAATCGCAACTTTCGCTTCCGACAGGCTATCGTCACAAACTTAACGTCAATTTTAAGTGAAATCGACATTCCGGACGCATCGGCGCAGTCCGTTTCGTCGTCCGAGGTCGTCTGGGCAACCTCGTCGACGAGCGCGTCAAAATTGCGTCGAAATTTGGTATCGTCGCAAAGCTCGACTCGAGTCCGATCGATCAGAATGGTGCGTGTGAGATGTGCACGAGGCTGTCCTAATGTCCGAGTCCCATAGGGACTCGATTTGAACTCCGACATCGATTTCGACCAGGCATAGCTAGCGGTACGGAATCTCGTACGAGATTTCGAAGAGTAACGAAGTGGCTTCCGGACACTCTAAAACTAGGTGGATCCCATCGCTAGGAATCTAGGATCGTCGGGGAAGCTCCTGAGGCTAGAATCCTAAATCTAGGAGGAATACTAAACCTCGACAAAAAGTGAGGTCAACACTAGTGAAGACTGTCTGGCTATAGGAATTGGATTACACAGTAACATGGATTTCAAGGGTCTGTTGTTGTGTGACAAATGATGTTTAATTATATTCAACAATTTTACTTTTTAAGTGATTTGTAGTGAAGACTATTCTTAGGGCTCCAAATGAACTAAGCTGAGCCGAGTCGAGCAGGGTTGTGTTCAAGTTTAAACATGTTTATAAAAGTTGAGCTTGAGCTTAGCTCAGGCTTGAATCGAGCTTTTGGGGCTATATTCTAGCTTGCATTTGTTTGTAAAATTCGAGCTTGAGCCGAACTCAAGCTCAAATGGATCTTGTGTTTATGTTGAAGCTTTCTTCAATTATCGTTTTGACTATTTGATTTTGGTTCATGTTTGTTTCATATGATGATAATCGAGTCATTATCGAGCTGATTATTGAGTAGTTTTATCAAGCTATTTAATTTTTATGCAAGTGATATTTATCTAGTATATTAAAACTATTGTTACCATGATATTTTTTAATCAAATGAGTCTTATAGTACAAACTAATGAGTAGTATGATTGAACTATTTATTTTCTAATTAAACGAACTTTATCGAGTTTATAAATGAATTATATGTTGAACTTACAAAAATAAATGAACTACTAAATTAATAAGAATAACTAAAATAAGTATATAAATGCACAAAATAAATCGACAACTAAACAAACAAGCTTTTAGTTTACTTTACGCACTATACAACAACAATAAAACAACAAACCTTTATCCCACTAAGTGGGGTTGGCTACATGAATTCTTTTCTCTATTTTGTCCTGTTGAGGGTCATATTTTCATTTAATTCTAATGGATTAAGATCATTTTTATACAATATGCCCAAGTCTTTTTGGGTCTTCCTCGATCTTCTTAACATAAGTCAAATCTAAAACATCTACACTTCTAACCGGATCATTAGATGGTCGATGTTTAATGTGACCAAATCAACTAAGATGGCTCTCTCTAATCTTGTTTTTTAGTAGAGCTACACCAACCTGTTCATGGATAGATTCGTTTTTCATTTTGTCTCTAAGTGTCAAGCCACTCATCTACCTAAGCATTCTCATCTCAGCAACACTTAACTATGTTTAATGCTTCCCAACAGTCTACGCCATGAAGCATTGCAGGTCTCACCACAATTTTATAAAAATTTCCTCTAATTCTAAGCGATACATTTTATAATTTATGTACTATGAATCAAAAATTTAATTTAGTAACTTTTAATTGAGTTTTTTTTTTCAAAGTATGAAATTGAGCTTTAATTGAGTTTTTTCACAAGCTTTAAATTAAGCTCTAACTAATCTTATTCATAAGCGTTAAATTGAGCTTATTCATTAACTTAAAATGAAACTGTTCATTCAGCTTTTCTTAACGAGCTTGTTTGTGTGCTTTAAATGATATTGTTCACAAACATAAACGAATCGAACAAAAAGTTATTCAAGTTTACTCATTTAACAATCTAATATTTATAGAAGTGTTCTAATTTGTTTAGCTAATTAATGAAATCTAGTATTTATAAAAATATTCAAATTTAGTTTTGCCGAGCCAAACTATCAATAATTTATCAAATGCTCGGTTCTTTTGCAGCCCAAAATTTATTCCATCTTCTTTTATTTTTTATTTTTAAACATTAATGATATCAATAGAAACTTGTCTTGATCAATGCACTTTAGTTGGCAAATGTTTATATTTCAACCAACCTTATAAAATGATCCATTGTTATGTAATGATGGGTTTTCATTTATCTTATGGAAAAGTGGGGTTCTGTTTTTCTTACCAGAATCAATGATTGATACCTTTCGGCATGAATGAATTTGAAGAAAATTTTGTGTGATAAAGATAGTAGTATTTAGACACCCTCACACCCCCCATTCCCCCCTTCTAAAGTGAGGCCTTTGCATATGAACTTTGAGCCCTTTAGATTATTACTTTACTCGTAATATGCATTAAACCCAGACTTTTCATAATTCTAAGCCCCAACTCTGAGTCTTTTCCTTAGATTTAGGATTTATAAGCAACCTTTAGGGGCCCATGCTTTAGCATATTCATAAGTGAGATCTTAGCGTCTAACTATTGTATTCTTTCGATTGAATGTAATTTACAATACAGATAACATGCAATAAACTCGGGTATTTTATGACTAAGAACAAAATTCTGTGGACCTTCTTTTTGATTTGAGATTTCTATTTTCTATATTACGATTAATTTAGGAATTGATTTGTTTAATGGAAGTCAATGTGAAGTCCTTGTCTCAAAGTAGAGCACTTGTGAAGTAGCGTTGTACTAATTCATTTTTACTTTTATCCTATACCTAACTTTTCAATTTTCTTTCTTCTTTATTCCCTTGCTCTTATTTTAGTAATAGGTATGTTACTATGGAGATTGCAATTAGGATATATTTAGATCAACCAGGATTACCAAAACATGCGAGAAGCAGGCGGTTTTTTATGTTGTGATTATATTCTTCTATGATCAAGGGAGAGCGAAATCTTCACTTGCTCGCAAGATTTATTGGTTGATAGAGTTACAATTTTGAGTTAAAGTTTGAACGTCTACCCTCCCCTCTAGAGTTTAATGCCACTCAGTTAGAAGGGATGCATGGTGGTACCTTAGAATTGTCATTGCTTGCAAAAAATTAAAATCATAAGCCCAGAGGTCGAACTATATTTTAACTTGCTTGCGTCATTACAGAAGGGTCATTGCTTGCGAGAATTCAAAGCTTATGAGCCAAAGGGATAAACTAAGTGAAACTTGCAACTCACATGCCAACGGGCCAAATTGAAAAATTTTGGGCAATACCTCAAAAGTATTTATTTGAGCTCCATTTGCTCATAAATTCAATGGTTATTTGAAAATGCAACAAACTCATGAACTCAAAGGCGAAGTTTTAGAATTCGAGTTTAGAGCTTCACCACAAAATGTTTGTCACCTTTCAATGTCTTGAGCTCACTAAGGTCATGTTGCATGAGATTGCTTGTTCGCTGGTCCAGGGGAAAAACTGGAGGGTTGTGAAACTTCAAGGTCGTGGGCTGAGTAAAGAAATCAAAATCAGACAATTATCTAATAAAGTATGTTCCTTATCAAAACCCTCAGCTCACAAGCGCAATATGCCTAACCTAAATGGAATTTATAAGTCACAAACCTGATGATTGGACTAAGCAAACCTTTAACTCACTGCCTAAGGGCCAGTCTAGCAACAGTTAAGTTGCATGTTTTAAGATTTTGGTTGAAAAAGTTAATTGAGGGCATCAACTTAGAAGTGTTTTTGTTGCTAAAAACCCAGCGAGCTCGCCAGGCTGGCTGAACTACTTCAAGCCTGAAAGGTTAAACTAAACGCCATTTCTTTAATAAGCCAAAGGACGGGGCAAGCAACTCCTTCAGCTCCTTAGCTAAACTTCTCTTTTATCTCGCACCACCCAAAGTGCTGGCTAAATGAAGATTTTATTTCCATCACCTTAATGGTTTTGGTAACTAATCTTTAGGTCATAATCTAAAGGACTGAATTAATGAAATTTATCTTTCTCCATGATGAGTGGAGTTAACTCTTGGGTCTGATCAAATATGCTTCCTAGTTGAAAGATCCAGAAATGAAAAGACGATGCAATGAGCTGCACATGCTACAGTTAACATAAGCAACCCATTGTGGCATTTTTTAACTTTAAAATAGATGAGGTATGCTGATCTTGTGCATGTTTGCAAATGCACATCTATTGACAGATTAACCATTGATATTTCTTTTCTGCATTTTAATTTGGTCGGTTGAGCCTCTTTAAAGCCAGTCATCTGGACTAGTTTAATAAGTTCCAAGTTCTAAGAACAGACGCAAGTAGGGATGTACTCACTAATTACCCAAATATAGGATTGCTAACTTTTCTGCTATCATGAAGATGCATTTTTATTGAGAAGCTTTACCGTGAAGTGGAAAGATTCTTTCCACGCAAACAAGTGGTAAGCCCAAGTGCTAATTAAACTTTTGGTATTATGCTTGCCCAGGAAAAATATGACAATCATTAATGAGATTTTAGTATCATTGTTTTTTTTTTAATTTTCTATATATATGAACTTTCTGATTTCCATTATTATTGCGTTGCAAGTCCCATTACGGGTTAATTGCTTAGAAGAGTTGCCAAAAGGCTCTTGATCATTATAAGCAACCATTATCTTTTTATGCTGGTTTTTATGCAAGGGAACTCATGCCATTTTAAAATATTAGCTTCCTAATCATTTGATGAAATACTATTTTTTACTTCTGCACCAATGTTTTGGGCTATTACTAATGTGCGTCAAGATGATGGTACACATGCTTTCATATTTGCAACGTTTATGGGTTAGGGTTAAGTTACGCCGGTGTCTAGCCTAAGATTAATTTTGTCTTTTGTATGCCTAAGTGCAATTTAATCTTTTGTGACTTATTATCATTGAGTATAAACAAGACTAATATGTTTAGGGTAGTGTTTTACATGAGATTATTATTGTGAGTATTAGGTTTAGGGTTTGGGAGAGATTTCTTACCTCACGAATTGTGGGAATTGGGAGAGATCGCCTACTTCTCGAATTGTAGATGTTTATTCTTTATCTTATTGTTTGTGGTTATATTTTTCTTTTGAGAGAAATAAAACATTTGTTTTGCCCTATTTTCTTAGGAGAATTCTAACAAATTGATATCAGAGCTTAAAGATTTGGGAATCAGATCGACAGCAGGATACATCGACGGGAGCTGAAGCAGCTGTGATTCCAGCTTACGATTACAGAAGTGTCGCGAAGGGATTACAACATCCAGTTCTCTATTATTGAAGGGGATGAGACGCACGACTCTTCGAGCGAAAACAAAGACCCTAAACTTCCACCTTTCTCCTTCTACCGCGCCCTAGCGATACAGGCGTGATCAAGCTACTTGGGATGGGATGTGCACGTGACGCTTTTTTTCACCTCACCTCTCAAAACAGTCGCGATTGAAGGCATTGTGGCATACAGAGACTCTGCGGCGGCAGAAGACTTTGTCACCGCACCCTTCAATACAATATGGATCGAGGCAACAACAAGATGATAGCTATTAACATACATGCACAAATTGGATCAAAGATGGGTCATGACCTCACATCTTAGCCATCTACGAGATTTTAGCATTCAATAGTTTCTCCTTCTGATTGAAACTCATTCTGGGTGGAATGTTGGCCAAGAAAGTATACGATTTAGAGAACAAAATTGGAGGAAGAGGTGAGTCAAATCAAATATGAAATGGAGGAGCATTTCGACCATGGAGGGGAGGTTCACAACCCTAGAAGAAATGATAAGGAAGATTCCAAAGCCTCACACAACCTCTATGTCTTCTACAGTGGGATCGAGTGACAATATTTGGAAAAAATGCGAGCAACAGCAATCACAACAGAGCAACATTGTTGTCTCAAGCGGATATGGAGTTGTGATATTGGGTGAAGGAATGGAAAGCGGACTAAAGTGTCAACACTTGGAAGAATGACACACCATTTGGATGGCTGAAATGAGAGCAACGAGGCAAAATGAGACGACGTGCAAATCGGGGTTGAAGAAAATCAATTTGAAGGATTGTGACCCGAAACGAGTGAGCAATTGTGGGTGGGACACCGACGGAGGGCTGCATCTAACCGCACAAGTGTTTTTTGTTGCTCGTAACCTTCAGGCGTAAGGCAATTCTGGAGTTTATGGGGACGAGCGAGCTAATTATGGGGCACACCGGACTTGTGGAAGAAGAGAAATCAATATGGGTGTAGGAAGGGAATACAACCCTCTTTTTATGGGTGGAATGAACTTCGATCAAGGAAATTGTGGAGGAGACTCACGCATGAGGAAGGTCGAAGGTACCTATCTTTGAAGGAGATGACGATTATGATTTTGGGTTTATCTTATGGAGAAATACTTTACTGTTCATGGGCTGATGGAGGAAGAAAAACTGACCTATATTTGGAATGAAAGGTTTTTTCATGGAGGGAAGTCAACCAATCCAAACATGGGAAGAGTTCAAGGTCCGATGGTTGGAGCGCTTCAAAACCAAATGGGAGGGGGAATTTACCCGAGCAATTTTTTGCATTGGTTCATGAAGGATCTGTCAGATTATAGGGAGGACTTTGAGATGCTATGCAACATTTTAAGATGGATGTTAGAAGTGTTGGGTGGCAACTTCATGAAAAGATTGAAGCCAGAGAATTGAGCATCACTTTGCCTGTTGAGATTACGTGGATTAAGGGAAATTATGGAATTGACACAATTGGTTGTAGATAAAAATGCAATGGAATAGACTAAAAATAGCAACACAGGCGGAGCACCAAATTGCTACATCACAATGATACCAAAAGTTCAAACGATGGAAAGGCTTCACACGACAAAAATATAGGGCTACGACCGAATGGGACACTCAAACGCCTTATAGAGACAAATTCAGGAGAGGCGAGTCGAGGGCTTATGTTTTTGGTTTGATGAGAAGTTTTTTCCGAGGACACCATTGGAAGAATCAAACATCACGGGTTGTCATTGTGTGACGAGGAGGCGAGAGGATGAATAAATAGACAGTTGTGGTGGAGCAAAAATACTCACTTTTTTTTCAACTTCGTGCAAGTTGTCTTTTGAGAGCGTATTATTACAACGGTGTTCAGCCTAAGGGCAATTTTGTCTTTTGTGAACTTAAAGTCAATTTAGCCTTTTGTCATTTATTATTGTTGAGCATAAATATGGCTAATATGTTTAGAGTTAGATTATTGTTGTAAGTCTTCTATGGATTGGGAGAGATTTCCTACCTCTTGAATTATAGGAATTGGGAGAGGTCATCTACCTCTTGAATTGTTGGTGTTTATCTTTTATTTCATTTGTTCATGGTTGCATTATATTTGTTTTGCCTTACTTTTTAAAGAGAATCCTAGCACTTTGCTTGTTCATTAAAGTAATCCAGTCAGATGGACTCTTGACCCTGTTCAATTAATGTGGATTCGCTGCACATGCTTAATTTGCCTCAACAGTGTGGCATTGGATCTGCTGCGCAAGAGCGTGCTCCACAGTGGTTTTGTCATTATTGGCTGCCCCAAATAATCAGCACAATATAGCAATGACATAGGACGGGCTTCCGTACAAAATGAAAACTAGGTTTATCGTATGTTCTATTATGCTATGAATCCCACTTCCTTTGCTAGGTACTTGGCAGTTTTAACTTGTAGCTTCTGTTTATAAAGTCATCATTGCTTTGCCTTATGCAGGAATTATTATTTATTTAGTTTTCAGCTTTGCTTATGATTAATATTTTATTCATTTTTTTCAGTTGCGGGATGAACTCCAGAAGGAAACATTGCAAATTGCAAGTAAGGCACTTGCACCATAAGTTTGAGTAATTCTTGATAGCGATGATTGTTTCTAAAGAACATGTGTTGCAGGGGAGAACTTAGAGAAAGAACCTCGAATTTTGGAACTTAAAAATCAGGTGAGCTGTTGATGCAAAGTTATGTTTCATCATCTTCATCAAATTAGAACTTCAAATTTGTTATCGTCCACCAATTTTTTTTTTTCTAATTTAACAACGTGAGTTTTATCTATCCACATATTGGTGAATTATGCATCTTCCATTACAGATGCTCAAATCACTGATATGTTTTTTTTACTACTTCATTGGATATTGCTTCGACTACCCTCTTATAATTATTTCTCTATATATTCCTTAGTTTTATCAAGTATTCATTTTAATATTCTTATTTTTATCACGTTCACTAGCTACACTTGAATATTTAGCAAATTGAAGTTCTAATTACAACTTTGTGATAGGTATATTTAATTCAGTGGTTATTTTCCTCACATAATACTCTTTGAGGCGGAATATAAATTTTTTATTACATTGTCTTGTTGAGGCCGCCATACTTATTTCCTGCATTTGCTGCAAATACAGTGTACCATCATTCGCACCACAGAGCTGGCTGCTGCACAGGAGAAACTAGCAGATCTACAGAGGCAAAAGGAAGAAATGCTAAGAGCCTATTCTCCTTCGTCATTATTAAAGACGCTAAGCGGTAATTCATGTGTTCTTCATCCTTTGGATAAGATGCCTTATTCTTTCCAAGAGAAAATAGACATTTTATTCTTCAATCACTCCTCTCTGACCTCATGTATTTAAAATAATAAATGTTTTTGCTTACCCATTACAATCTCATTTAGATGAGAAAGTAATGGCAGAGCAGGGTCAAACATTGATTAGAGCGGACAAGCCTAAAAGTCAATGCCAGTGTGCTCCACGTATAAAAGTCAACCCAAACTTTAGCCTCTTGTTATTTACTCACTTCACATGTTAGTTTTCTTTTAGAAGGTTGCTGCAAGATTCATGTTATCAAGTTTTATGCCGTTCAGTTTCAATTTCATTTTATTAGTTGTTTTAACAGCTTTTTTGTTTATTTTTTTTTTTTTTTACATTTATGTCTGTTGTTTTTTCCCTTTATATAATGTTGTTTCTTTAATCTTTTGAAGACTTTGACACGAGTTTATGTTTATATGTTTAATCAGAGATTCTGTACCTGAGATATTTATTTAAATTTTAGAAGGTAGTTTTTCAATTATCTATTTTTTTTCCTAAACATATATTTTTTTTTATTATAATTTGATATTGCAATAATAAATGGCTTTCTTTTAAATTAGGAACAAATCTTCAAATATATATTAAAATTCTTCACTTAGAAGTGATTGTAAGCTGAAGGATTTTTATAATGGTAAATGATATTTTTAGAGTGAAGTCCTCCGCAAGTTGTTTTTTTTTTAATTTTTTATTTTTTGAGCAAGTTAGGTGCTGTTATGGTGGCTCGTACACCTTTCCGTTGGGCGTCATTATTAGGGCACACCTATAATTTTCCGTAATGATTCAGCTTATGTGGTTGTATTTTTCCTTGATTTGAGAGATGGGTGTTAATACTTCAAATGTTGAAGATGTATTAGTTTTTTGATGATTGCTTGATATGAGATGAGGTGAAAAGAGCATCAATTGTTTGAGAAGCATTGACATATTGTTGGAATTATGTTATATAAAATTTAAGGTGAAATAGCCATAAGTTCCAGCGTGGTAAATCTTTAGGATGATCTTGAGTAAATGGATGTTAAAGAGGAGGAAACATGGCAAGTAATCCATGATTTGGTAAGGCTTCTTCAGATACTTCATGCTGCATATTTTTGTACGTATTACTTTATTGGACCGGAAAAGATGAGATTCCCCCTAATTGTGAGGCACGATACTTTACTTCACATAAAATTGTCTACTATGTACTTTTAGCATGAGCGTGCAAGACTTCTATAAACCTATTCTTCACAACATATTATAAAGATATGGATTTTTAAACAAATTTCAAGGATTAAAAACAAATTAAATAGAGTTTTCTTTTCCCTTATATATATATATTTTGCCTTTTGTTTTCTCTAGTGGGAGATGGGTGTAGTCCTATTCATGTTCCTCCATACAAATATCCAAATCTCCTAAATGGATTTCGAGCAAAATTCAAAGATAGAAAAGCAACTTAAATAGAGTTTTTTTTTTTACTTTTTCTTTGATTTTGCTTTCTGTTTTCTCTAGTGGGAGATGGGTGTGTAGTCCTATAGATATTCCTCCATGCAAATATCCAAATCTCCTACTCTATTCCGCATTGCCGTGCACGTTTTAAAAAGTGAATTCACTTCCATATTATGAGCAACTTATTTAAGGAATTATATTTTGATGTTCATGCTATTTTGAAGTCCATTCTTTACTGCATCACAGATGGAATGAATAAAATGGAAGAGGAATCGGAGTTATTGCACAAGCAGCTCCTTGAGAAGGACATTGATCTTCCAACCTTTGTACAGAAATATAAGAAGCTTCGAACAACATATCACAGGCGTGCCTTACTCCATCTTGCTGCAAAGACTTCTGGTTGAGTCCTGGTTGGTACTCGCGGAGTATGTGCTTTGGTTCTTTAGTGTCTGCTACATGTCTATTAATTGTTGCGTGATATATTTGTTTCACAGTGATCTACTTTACTGTACATTTGATGCTATACTATATGCCATTAGCAGCTTATGTATCTCTAGGTGATACTAAATCGTCCTTGTCAAATTTTTTGAGATTTCCACAAATATACATGTTTTGTAAATTCTAGATTTTTGGGTCTCTGAAATCAATAAATGCTGAAGCTGTGAGCGCTGCTGCTGTTGCTTCTGTATATAATTTGAGAGGGTTGGGTGGGTTTGGAATGTTTGGGATTGGTTTACATACCCTTAGCAGCTATCCATCTCGTTTCTTCTAATATTATTATATTGTCTTATTTTGTTCAACCAGATTTTGTTTATTTGGAAACAGCCTGAATATATGATTTAGTGGTTGTGTGAGTTTAGAATGTCGTTTTAACTTTGGGCCATTTACATACCACCCAATTCCTATGTATTTACATATCTAACACAAACTTGATTTTTTTTTTACATTTAAACTACCCATAATGTTCATATCACATAAAAAAATACCATGATATTAACTTTTATACATTGAAATACACCTTATCATGCACAGTTAAGGTGGCATGTATGTAAAAGTTGAAGTATAATCATTAGATATGTAAATAGATAAGAATGGAGTGGGATGTATGTATATTGTCATTTAACTTATTGCAAGGTGAGTTTAGGAGTGTTTGCGTGAGGGAGTTGATTGTCTTGTATCATAAATATGTTTTTTCAGTCTAATTGGGGATGCAAGATAGTAAAAGCATGCATATGGTAAATTATCTAGCATAAAAGAGTATTTTGTGAATTGAAATATATCTAGGCAATGAACATAATATTGTCTTTAATACAAAATATTATTTCTATCATTATTTTTTGGACCCTGCCATCTATTTCTTTCGACACCCTCTCTCAAATCGCGGTCTCTTGAGGTTTCACTTTACATTAGAATGTAGTAGTTCGGTGCTTCTAATTAAGCGTTCAAGGCATTATCGTTGGCATTCTCATTAGAATGCATGTTGATCAAGGGATGCAAAGCATTGTTGCACAACGTATACAGACTTGTTCTTTCTGAAGATTGATCCTTCTATATTTCAACATCATCATGGAATGCCAATTCTTTGAATCTTGTCTTTTTCAACTCGGATGCAACTGTTGTAATTATTTAGATATCAGTACAATATAGTAACGATACTCTGATGGATGAACTATAGTATAGCGTTTCTAAAGTCATTTCTTATTATTATTATTATTATTATTATCATCATCATTAATCTTTATTTGTTTCTAGCTCTCTATGAGGCAAACCTTGATCATAAAAATTTTTATTTATTTTTTTTGAACCTCTGAGTAAATTTTCTATTCTTTAGTAGAGATTTGGATTGATATTTGATGCTCAATTTCCCCTCCTCTAAGGATAAGCATCCAGGTGACTGCTCACTTGGTTTAACATGATGCCTAAGATAATTGTCAATTGTCAACAACCAATGTTAATGCCCAGCAAAAAATTTATTTTGTAGAGAATTAACAAATTAAATAATTTTTATTAGTTTGATTTTAGTGTTTCGTTGCATGTTATTAATGTTCCGCATCTAAGCACTGAGATTCTTTGCATTCGGATGTGCATTTGGGTTAACATTAAGCTTCAGAGATTTTACCTTGGGAGTTCCATATTCTTTGCTTCCCCATCCCCCTTATGTTTTATGTCGCCTCCTGGCTCTTCAACAAACTGGTGGCGAAATCTGGGCGGAGCACAACGGCAAGGCGGTGGTTAGGAATATATAATGTGCGATGAAGGATGGAAATGCTTCGAGGAAGAGGAGATCATGATCACCGAGATGATCGAAAGTGTGGTGGCGTGATTGATGGAGGGACAGGCGGGGATGACTTACATCAATGGCGTGATTAATTGTGAATTACCCAAGATACCAAACAAAACTCTCATTTGATGAGATTAACTTAAAAAATGAATGATTGTTCCATTAGTATCTCTCCTAATAAATTTACACTTGAAAATTTTTATTATTCTTCTGTTTATAATGCATGGGGAAAAAGTTGGGAAATGGCCTTTAAAGGTAGGAAGATTTACATACCACTAAATTTTAATGTATTTACATATCCAACACCTAAACTTCAATTTTGACATATATATCACCTTATATATTCATGAAACGGTGTATTTTACTTTTTTTTTTTTTTTAATAAAATAGTGATATTTTTGATATGATATGAAAGCTTGCAGTAATACGAAAGTGTTAGATCTGTAAATACATAGGAATTGGGTGATGTGATAAGGATTATCATTTCATGATCATAATAAATCATCTGAATCAATTAGTCAAGGAACTTTTCATGCAACTGTTTCACCATTTCCTTGTGAATCTTAATAAGGAGAAATAGAAAAAGCTTGCCCCTGAATGAATATCACCAAATCTTGAACACCATATAAAAATATCACCGTCATTATCTTTTTTTAAAATAAAATTACATTTTCATGCATAATTTTATAACTCTAAGGTGTTGTAAATAAAAATATCAAATTTTGAGTGTTAGATATATAAATACATACGACTTGTGCGGTATGTATGTAAATTTTGTGTGCTCAGATTTTTCTTTGTAGGATCTTTAAGAGAGAATTTAATTGTGGGATATCTCGAAGTGGGAGATCCAACAATGCCCCTATAAGACCTTTGCTGAAATTCGTTTATGATTTGCAAGGAGATTTGAGTCCCCCTTCTTTTTTAGCTTTCTTTGATTTATATATCCAAGATAAAGATAAAAAGAAAAAGTTAAATTTACACCGAAGATTGTGGGTATAAAGCTAACATAAAGTCAACCAATCTCTTTAATTAACTTTAGTCTGCCTCAATTTAAATTCTTATCATAACATCCAATCAATCTTGAGCAAGATTTGGTTAAATTCTTGATAAATATTTTAATTCTAATATATTTATATGCGGTGAACCTAAAGATGTTGGAATGTGGAGCCTGCAGCTCGAAAGAGTAGAACTTAAGCACCTCTAAAGTGGTGCTCCTACAGCTACGTCACCGTGACGGTTTTGAATTTAGTTCTTATAACCTTGATTTAGAACGACGAGGCTATGTATACACACACAGTGATCTTGGAAGCTTTCTAAAGGAGTAGTGAAATTTGACACGTGGATTTTGAGGCGTGCTATTTCTCTTGCTAGATTGAGAGGAAGTTTTGAAGCGTCTGTAAGTTTCAGTGGTTGTAGAGAGAAGATCTAAGTAGTGTAATTTGTACATTTCTCTTATTCATAATGGAATTTTTCATTGGTGTGGTTCCATGTTTTTTCCTGTTATCAGAGTTATTTGGCAAGCTTTCCTAGATTATTGTGCTTTTGTTCATTTTTTTTCACATTTCTCATATCGAAGTTCCTATTTTCCGTGGTTTGGTTTTGATTATGAACCAATTGAAGCCCAAGAAATTATTCCATCCCAAAAAGCAGTATCAGAGCGGGGTGTTTGATTCGAGTAGGTGCAATGACCAATGAAGCAGGATACAAAGTGAAGAAGTTCAATGAATCAAACTTTACATTCTAGAAGATGCAGGAGGATTTGGTGTATCAGAAAAAATTGCATTTGCCACTACACAGAATCATCTAGAAGCTTGAATCAATAACTATGGAGGAATGTGATATGCTTGATTGAATGACTCTAGTTTGATCTGTTATCAATTTTCTCATCTATTGTGTTCAATATAGATTATGAAAAAAGTACGATGGATATCACGACAGCATTAGCAAAGTTGTTAGAAAAACCTTTTTTTTCTCAATCAAGTTTTTTCGATGAAGAGGTTATTCAATATGAAGATGGTAGAAGGGAGTTCAGTGGTAAAACACTAGAGCAATTTAAACACTATAACTAGCCAATTGTGTTATGTGGGATCAAATTTGATGATTGAAATTAGAGCACTGTAACTATATCTTCATTGGTGGACAACCGGGAGAGTTTGTTCATTGGTGTACCTTCTCTAGGAATATGAAATTAAATTTTGATGACATCGTGAGGTTGGTACTGAATAAAGAAGTTTGTAGAAAAGCACGAAATGGTGAACCTTCAGGTTCCACATTGAATGTTGAAATAAAGGAAGGAACCTATACAAAATACAGATAGAGACAAATTCAAGTTCAGAAGAGAGAAGTACATGTCAAGTTGAGGAAATAACAGAGGTGAATGTTAGAATTGTGGGAATAAATGAAATTTTAAGAAAGATTGTAAAGCACCAAGGAAGGTGGTGGTGGAGAATAAGAAATGAATCTCTCTGCATGTCTCAACTGACAACATCCAAGATGAATCCTTGGTTTTATCACTAGTCAGTACTAAATCTTGAATAATAAACTTAGATAAAAAGGCATGCATTATCATAGAAAAGTAGATGTGGATATCAAGTTGCCAAATATAATAGTCTAAAAGCACGGTGAAGTTAAACATACTGTAAGTCTGAAGAGGAATTTGATCTTTGTGAGCCTACTGGCAAAGTAAGAACACGTTGCTACTTTCACATGTAACATATGGAATGTGACCAGGAGAGCAATGGTGATGGCCTGAGGAAACTTTGAAGGCACTCTTTAGCTGATCAAAGAAATAACAAATTTCAATGATGTAGCTAAAACCAAGTTTGATGCAACTTTATGGCACCGTAGTGTTGACCGTATGAGCGAAAAATGTATGAAGTCCCTACTTCAAAGAAGATACTTTAGAGTTTGAAATTTGTAGATTTGAATATCTATGAAGATTGTGTATATGGAAAGTATAAGAAGGTTTCTTTATCTAAAGGTAACTCAAAAGTGAAGTAAAGAAACCAGAGTTAATGCATACTGCGTAAGAGGTCCCACTCCTGTCCAGTTCATTAAAGTTTCTCACCACTGTCACATTTATTGATGATTATAGTAGAAATGTTTGAGTTTACTTCTTAATAAAAAAAATTTGGTACATTTTAAGTGTTTAAAAAGTGGAAGACCATGATAGAAAATGAGACAAACTTAAAGCTAAAGTGGCTCAGGTTAGATAAAGAGAGTGAGTATCTTGATCAGAGGTTCAAGAATTACTATGCTTCAAAGGATCATGCATAAGTTAACTATTTCAAGAACTCCACAACAAAATAGAGTAGTTGGCACATAAACAGAACCATCAAGGAATGTGTTAGAAGTATGAGGTCGCATGCAACCTTGCCAAGGCAGTTTTGGCCAAGGTTTTAAAAATAGGATCAGACCGGCCAGTTTAATTGGTTCGACTGGGAACCAGCAGCCTACATGGTTCAGTTACCCCAAATAACCCTTTCAGTCCCCAAACTCCAAAATATCGATCAAACTGGTGGTACGACCAGATAACAGCCGAACTGATTCACCCATTTTACATGTTAAGTGACATTTTAATTCCTTTCCCAACCAAATGTTTTATCACGATTCATCCTCATTCGATTGCTATTGAAAGTCAAAGTCTAGAGGGCAGCTTGAAGCTCTCTTACACTCAAACGAGAGTACCCTGACAGATGAAGGCTCTAAGGTAAGGATCGAAGCTCTCAAACATCTACTTCTCTTCTCTTCACCTTAATCTTGTTTCTTTAAGTACTACTTTTTGAAAGGTGGAGACCCTACAGGTTATGTTTATCTTCTTTGCAACATTTACTTCTATTTTGAATTTTGAGGCCATATACTTTAAATGTGGTTTTCTTTTGTATTATTGATATTGAGGTTCTCTCTACTTGTATTCTTTTAGCCTTTGGACTGGTTATTATATTATTGTATTTCTATCACCATTTAATGTGTTGTTTTTTCCTTTTATCTTTAGGTGCCTTTTTAATCATCTTTTTTGTCTTTCATCGGGGTATCTTTCCTTTTGGCAAACATCTGTTGTAATATGCTGATTGTTGTTTTATACTTTTATTTGTTGATGGTTCATCATTGGGCTATAAGGGCTCTATTGCATTTTGCTTTTTTGGTCCTTGTTTTATCACCATTACCTACTTTTTTTATCTTATTTTGTCAATTTCAGAACTTTTAGGATTGGATTTTTCAACTCAATCGACGATTAGATAGGTTCTTTCAGAGTTTGGGTATGATCTTCAGCGTTTTTGTTTCCTGATTTATGTTGCAGACAAAAATTTGAACCATCCATAAGACAATATATTATTAAATTGTATTTCTTTTTTGCTCTATGAGGTTTATGTTTGTAATGAAAATGTATATGTTTGATATTGTTGTTTTAAATTTTAATGGGGGTTTTCTTCTTAATTTATCCCATCATTGTATAATTCAGTAATACTTGTTAGCTTGACTTATTGGATTAGGTAATAGTGAAGGGTGTGAGCTTGAGTTTGTTGTTTTGGCCCCTCCTTTAGTTGAGCAATGTGTCTCATTGAAGTCATTTTAGTCAAGCCTTCTAAAATTTATCATGCATTTTGGCTAGTTCAAGTTGAGTCAAATCAGCTTTTACTTCAACAATATTGTTCTTTAAAACTTAGAAAAACTCATAATGATATTTTAAGGGAGTGGCTTGAGTGCAAGGCAAGAATTGCGATAACACAATAAATATCAATTTTATTGCAATTTTTTTGTAGACATCCATATAATTTGATAAGTTATTAATATGTGCAATTTGTTGTGGTGTATAGTGCTTTAAATTATAAATTAATTTATGAATTCATTTCTCTTGTTATGTATCTCTTCGTGCTAATATAATTTTTTCGAGTTATACTGTGATAGTGTTTGCCATTAACCATAGATTTGTTATGTTTTATTCAAGATATTTGGAAATGTGTATTTCAATTTTCTTTTCATATCTATTGCATATTGTTTTTTATTATATTAATAATGTTTATATTACTTAAATTAGAATTGATCTTTCTGTAAATCAATCTTTTGTTTCCACACAAGGTGTTTGAGAAAAAATAGATATAGTAGGAATCATTTTAGTGAATTTAAAGGCCCCGGTGGAAAAAAAAAGTATAAATGCTTGCATTATGAGATTATATACAAAGATGAAGGTATAAACATAATGAAAACCTAGCTGGGGTGAAGGATAATATTGATGCACACAAAAAAGTATCACATGATATATGTCATTAGATGCAAGCGAATTTAACATAAATATCTAAAAAAATTTTGACAGATAATGAAGAGAGTATAAGTTTATATTATGATTGAGCTATTGAAGAAGAGAGAGGTTCTAATTCTTTTTCTAAAAAAAAAGGTTCAACTGCATATGATAAATGGTTTGATAAAGAAAAGAGAATGATGGATGAAAGAGAAAATGATTTTGATCAAAGAACAAAATCAGGTTCACAACCATCTTTATAAAGTGTGTTGGCATCTAAAGAAGTTATACATCGTGCTGACTTGGTAATAGCTAGATGATTTTTTTATTGTCGCATACCTACAAATGCATTGAATTCACTTTTTGTGCTAAAAGCTATTGATGCAATCAAAACTATTGGGTCTGGACACAAACTCTCTTCTTATTATAGAATGAGAGTAATTTATTAAGAGATTGCAAAGAAGAGTGTAGACTACTTGTTCGTCTTACAAAGTGTTGGAAAGATACATGATGTACCTTAATGACTGATGGGTGGACAAACAATAGAAATAAAATTTTGATTAACTTTCTAATATATTGTCCACGTGATATCTCATTTATAAAATCAGTTGATACTTCTGATGTTAAGAAAGATGCAACAACATTGTGTGCTTTACTTGCCTAAGTTGTTGAGTGGGCAGGGTCAGAGAATGTGGTGTAAATTTTAAATGAAATGTTGCAAATTATAAGAAAGCTGAAGTGTTAATACATGAGAGATATGAGAATATCTACTACTCACCTTATGTTGCTCATTGCTTAAATCTCATTTTAGAAGATTTTGATAGCATGTCACATGTCAATGAGCTTGCAAAAATTGCTTGTAAAGTAACAATTTTTATTTATAATCATTTTTTCAAATTAGCTTGACAACAGAAAAAATCGTGGTGGTCCCGATTTGCTACTACTTTTATTACTTTGAAGAGTGTTTATGAGCATAAACATAATTTGCAGACCTTTATCACAATAAAATATTATACACTTAAAGTTGTACAAAATGACAAAAGAAAAAATGTTGCTTCTGTCATTTTAGACTTCAAGTTCTGGAATGATTGTTTTATAATATCAAAGTTATCAGAACCCTTGATCAAGTTAGTATTTTTCATTTATGTTACTATATATTTTTTTATCATTTACTAATAATAGTATTATGATATTATTATTCTGTAATATCTATTATTTTTTAAATAATTGTAGGTTACTTCGTGTTGTTGAATCTGATAAAAAAACCTTTACTTTGATATTTATAAGATGATATGTAGTGAGCAAGAAAGACTATAAAAACTATGTTTAGGAATACAAAAAGTCCATACAAACCATATATCAGTATCATCAAGAATAGATGAGATAATTAACCTCAACAAGGCATTCATGCAACAACTTATTTCTTGAACCCTGATTTCTAGTATGATAAAGAGAAATGTTTTAATAAGCATGAGATTATGCAAGATTTGATTGAAATAATTGGAAACAAATATATATGCCGAAAGCCTAAATTGGCGATGAATGAAGTTAGACTTTTTCGTGATATTTTAGATAATTTTGGAAAACCAATAGCCCAGACAAAGTCAAAGGAAATGCAACCTGGTAAGTTCAAATCTTATATTTTATTAGTATTTCATTTATACAAGTATTTGAGTTGTATCTCTATTAAATTATTTTTTTTCATCTAGATGAATGGTGGAAGATGTTTTGCTTAAGTGCTCCAAATTTACATAAATTAGCTATAAGGATTTTTAGCAAACTTCTCTCTTCTCTTGATATGAAAGAAATTGGAGTCTTTGAGAGCAAATCCATACAAAGCGAAGGAATCATGCAAAGCATCAAAAACTAAATGATCTCGTATGTGTTCTATACAACCTCAACTTTAAGAATATTTAATATGTATTTCTATTTTGGAAGAAGAATATATTATAATTTTAATTAATATATGTTAATTGTTAATACATATTTAAATTTCTTTTTTCTATTTATATTTTAAATTGCATATGAGAAAAATAAATTATGATCATTTGGATTACACAGATATTAAGATGATGGCTTTTTTGGTAGTTGATGAAGAATCTTCTCCTGAACTTGACCTTGTTGATTTAGAGAGAAATTTACAGAAAAGATGTTATTCAGTTCACAGAAGATCCCAACATATCATCAAATATGTATACTCAACATAAATATTTTTGTTTAAAAAAATTAAAAGTTTACATTATTTATTTGCTCATACTATGCATCTAAAAAATGAATTTTATATGTATAGGGGAAAGTTTCAATGATGCTACAACTGAAACTATAGAATGTGATGATTTAGAAGCATTCGAAGGACCTAGTGGACATATAAATTTTGGGGAAATAACTTTTGCAGAGACCATCAATGAAGATAGTTTTTTAATTTGTCATCTTTAAAATGATTTTTTTTAGATTTATTTATATTGCTTAGTGTTATTTTTTTTATCTAAAGTAAGTACAATTTTATCAAATATTTGTCAAATTCTGAAGTTTTTTATGTATATTTTATTTACATTATATATTTTGTCTAAGATTTTAATTTAATATGATTAATGAATAATTTGTGCTACGCTTATAATTTTGCACCTTCCATTTAAAATTTTTAAACATTATTATTTACATTTATTACGCCATCTGGTTCAACCTCTAGTTAAACCCCGATTAAATCGATGAACTTTGAACATTTCATTCTTCTGGTTTAATGTCCGGTCCAATTTTCAAAACCTTGGTTTTGACAGAAGTAGTGTATCCCACCAACCTTGGTTTGTCAATAACTTTGAAGGATGGCTTGAAGAAGTATGGAGTGACAAAGAGGTAAATCTGTCCCATTTGAAGGTATTTGGTTGTTCTACATATGTACATGTTTATATACGGTCCAAGAGTAAATTAGACTTAAAATTTATCAAGTGCACTTTCTAACGAGTAGCACAGGACTATCAAAGGACAGTCATTTAACAAGGAATGCTCTGATGCTTTCAAAGCTCCCGCTAAGCCACGAGGTGGAGAGTGAGTCTCTCACGGTCCCACATGGGTAACAGACTCTTCGACATATAGAGATTGTGAAATAACAGAATCATCGCGACAAGGAATTCCGACACGTCAAAAGCACATCCGGGCTATAAGGGCAAATGATAAATCATTTTATCTCAAACGGGCTACAACTCATCGGTAATCGGGTCGTCAAGATAATACCATGAGTAATCTCTAAAAGGTAGAGTTAGCAGGGTTTGAGTACCACAGACCCATCATCCCAAGCTGTTAGGACCCTAAGTCTACTTGATATGGAAGGTAGCCGACCCAACACTTCCGGAGCTCTGGTCAGTAATCCGTGATTTGCGTTGTCTGTGGGGTGGTAGCCTTAAGATCAAAGGAAGGAAACTTTATCCTATGATTATTAGGTGGTGCTCCAAGAGGTGAGATTTATACCAACTGAAATTGTAAGGATACCACTAGAAAAGAGGAGAAAGGGAGATTTAGCTACAAAGATGGAAATACACCCAACAAAAAGACTTAAAGTTGTATGGGTCAGGAGCCCTCTAACGACATAAACACACTAGACAACCACATAAGTAGAAATTTATGTTGGATCATTCAGTTTGGAATAGTATGGAGACTTTTTATCGGGACATGCAAATAATGCAATTATCTAGAGGGGTCCTTAGATATTGTAGTGGCCTTATTAATTATGACATGGGATATAGTCATACTTACAACCCATTTTAAAACTGGCTTGAAGACCATGCAAGAAAGTAAAAGCAGGTTTTAAAAGTCCTGAATCTTTTAATCTTAAATTTTATTTTACCTTGATATTTTTATAAAAATTTACAATTTATAAGGCCCTAAAGAGCATAAATTACAATTTTCGTAGCATCCCAGATAAACCAGAAAGAAATAGGAAAAGCAGCCCATGCATGCAATCACGCAGGAAAAGTAGTAAAACAAGCTAAGTAAAATAATAAAAAGGCCAGCGCCACTGATATTCTAGAAATGCAAAAGGTAGCTAGACTCTGCGTATACATATTTGGTCCTAATTCTATACATAATGGAACTTTAGAATTAATGTACGAGACACCAACAAACAACACCTGGTACCTGTCACGTAGTTCCGCCCTTCTAGTGCCTCGAAATATGTACCCATACCTTATTTCTAATATAAACTCTAAAAGTACAAAATTAAAGATAAATATGACTCAATTTGCGTGAAAATAATGTCAGAGGGAAAGAAAAAAAAGCATGCAATTTGTCTAGGCCATGCCTGGCGGCGGAGCTAAGCAGCATCTGCAAAAAATGATTAGTAATAATCAATATGTTACTCCTTATTTTTATTGTAACTATGTGTGCATATATATGGCATGACCCTCTGCAAAAGGCTGCCCAACTATACTATCATGCATATCAAAATAAGCACTCACAAGAACACCAAAAAGCACAAAAGTGACGCATGGTTAGAACAAATAAACCAACAGAGAATAATAGTCAGAGGCATTAAAAATACTACCTAGCATCATAGTCTTGACACGCCTAAAATATATATGTTTTTTGCTATATCATTTTACTTATTTTTTGATGATATTACACTTTAAAGGAAGGTATTTTGTATGTTTTTTGGTTTTAGGTACAAGAAATGGCGATTGGAGCAAAATGAAACAAAAACGGTGCAATTTGGAGCAAAAACGAGCAAGAAATGAAATTCTGCCCTGACACCTTTCGATAAGTCTCTCGATGCTTAATCTCTTTTATACTTTTTGCATATTTTTGAATGATATTTCATTTTAAATAAAGGTTGTTTTTATGTTTATTTTGTAGGGCTATCTCTTACGAACGCAACGCAACTGAAACGGGGCGAAACGGAGCTAAAACGGGGCCAAACGGAGCGAAACGGTGGAGTTGCTCAGAGCCATCTCACCGACGGCGAGATTTTCCCGAGACCACCGAAAAGTGGCTGAAAAGCTCACTGACAGCGAGCTCGAACTCGCCGACAGCGGCCCGGACGACCACGAACCGACTTTTGGCGGTTTTGGGCCAATATTCGACGTATTTGGACGCTTTTTCGAAGGGGTGCGTAAGGAAATTCTTGGGAATTCGTCCAAACTCTTTAAAAATGGTGAATATAGGTTAGAAAAATGGGAGATTAAGAGAAGATTAGAGAGAAAAAATTGGAGAAAAACTTAGAGGAATGTTTAGGATTCTTGGATTAAGAGTAGAAATGTAGAATTCTACCCTTTTGGAGAGATTGGAGAGGAGATTTTTGAGAGAATTTGTAAGGGATTGTACGAGCATTGCATGGATCGACAGGAGACTTTGTGGGAGAGATCTTCCTCTTTCTTTAAAAGGGAAAAAGCTAAGTATTGTTCTTCATTATCTTATGATTTTGTAAACATTTATGTAGTGGATTTGCTTTGTTTAAATGAAGTTTCCTTTGCGTTTTCTTCGTGCTTTGTGACGTATCTCTCTTACTCTTTCTTCTTCTTTGGAAATAGTGGCATGAGATGATTATGTCATTGTTTTCAATTTACTTTTTTTTTTCTAATGAGTAAAATTCATGCTTAGGATTTTGTGATGCATGTTAGAAGTTAATTTAGATATAAATGTGATGGTTTTTACTTGCACTTCATTTACATTGCAATTAAGGCCTGTTGTAATGTTAAAATTTGTTGTGAAAATATACGATCCGAGAGGGTTATGCTTTCTACAACTAAGTACGAACCACATTTAAATTCCATGAATGGTGAAGTTCATAGAAGTTGAATGCAAATAAATAGGGAAATAATATTAATCGGGCGCAGAATTGGAGATTTTTGAGTGACAAGATAAAATCCTCAATTCGGTCCTATCGTTTGGGTGCTTGGGTGCTGATGTGTAGATTGTTAGCCCTCAGTTGAGGGGAACGTGGGAGCTCCGAAGTGAGAGCCAGTATCCTCCCAGCCTGGCCGCAGATTCAGTAACCAAGCATAGGATTAGTCAATGTTCTTTATGTCTGGACCAAAGGGTAAAAAATAAGATTGCTCCTATTTGACACATACAATATTAAATGCATCTCAATCCTATACATTATCTATTTCATTACATAAGAATAGTAGTTTTTAATATCTCAAAATTCTCCAAACCAATTCATCCAAAAAGGGTTATCTTTAGAATTATTATTTGCACTTAGTTATAATTACTATTACATTTAACACTTGCATTTAGGAGTAGTTTTTAGATAAAACACAATTTTAATCAACATTCCAAACTAAGGACTATTAGTAGTAGACTAGAATTCGACTAAAGACCTCTTACTTCACTTCCTCGTGGGATCGATACTCGGGGTTTTTAAAGAAAACTCTATATTACTCGAAACGATACGTATACTTGCGTAGTACCCCTAGTGTGTAAAATATTTTCTAATTTTTATATCATTTAAGACTTTGCACACTAGCCGCTATTTATAAATCGGGTCAAGTTTTTGGCCATCTTTTGGAAGTTAATTTACTGCGTAATTGCGGGTCGGGTCAAGTTTTTTGCGCCGTTGTCGGGGAAGCTTCGGTAGGAACTTTAGGAGAATTTTAGTTGAAGCAATTAGGCTTAGATTTGAAAAACTGTAGTGTAGTAAAAACTCTTTTTGTGTGAAAAATTTTTTTTGTTGTATGAAACATTGTTGTGAAAAAATTGTTTGTGTGAAAAATATGGTGTTCGTAAAAATATTTTGTTGTCTTGAATATATTTTGTCGTTTATTTGTTTAATTGTTAATATATTATTTGTTGTGTTACATATGCGAAACAAAGGATCTGTAGGACTTGTGCCTTATGATCCCGAGTTTGAAGAAAATAAAAAAATAAAAATTCAGAAATGACTCAAAAAACTAGAAGTGGAAATGGAAAACTTTCAAGATAATAAATTGGAAAATCATCATAAATTATTGAGGGATTGCATAAATCCTACGACAGATGAAATTCACTTAAGTATACAATACCCTGTCGTAGAAGCTGACTCATTTGAAATAAATCCTGAGATTATCCAACTGGTGCAGAATAATCAGTTTGGGGGAACTCCTTCGGAAGATCCTTATTTACACTTATCAAATTTTCTAGAACTTTGTGCTACATTTCGTTATAACGGTATGTCAGACGATGCTGTTAGACTAAGGCTTTTTCCTTTCTCACTAAGGGATAATGCTAAAATGTGGTTATACTCTTTAGCACCTGGCTCTATTAAAAATTGGGAGGAGTTAAGTCAAAAATTCCTAGCTAAGTATTTTCCACCTTCAATGACTACTCAACTTAGGAACGATATTATCTCATTTTGTCAGTATGAAGGAGAATCAATACACGAAGCTTGGGAAAGATTTAATGAACTCCTAAGAAAGTGTCCACACCATGCTCTGCCCGATTGGTTAATCATCCAAACTTTTTATAATGGGTTAGTAGGATCCCTTAGGTCTATAATTGATGCTACCGCTGGTGGATCATTAATTTCAAAATCATTTGATGAAGCGTATGCATTAATTGAAGAAATGGCTACAAATGAATTTCAATGGCCCTCTACAAGGGTAAATCATAAAAATGTAGCTTGTGTTCATGATACGGATATAATTACAATTCTTGCATCTCAGATTGCTGCAATATCAAGGAAGTTGGACAATTTGGAATGAACCAACCTCAATTTACTCCTGTAAGTGAGGAAAGTTTATTAGGGCGTATAATTGATTCAAAATTATCATATGAGACTTTAAATACCATAAATAACTCGTACTCTAACTTTTATAACCCGTGTTGGAAGAACCATCCTAATTTTAACTGGAATCATATTACTGATGGTGGAAACCAACAATGGGAAAATAATCATGCAAATCCTAATGGAAGTTGGAATAATTACGGGAACATAAACTATAGACTTTCATATCCACCAGACTCTAACAATGATCAACAATTTGAGGGTAAGAAAATGTCTATGGAAGAAGTGGTATTGCAAATGGGAAACCAGTTGCAAAGTCAAAATGCTGTGATTAGAAACATAGAGAATCAACTGGGACAAATTGCTAATTCACTTAACAATAGACACCAAGGAACACTTCCTAGCAACAATGAGATCAACCCTAAAGAGAACACTAATGAACAATTAGAAGCTGTCCAATTAAAAAGTGGAAGAGATATAGAGGATGTGGTTAGAAAAGAGAAAGATGTTGTGAGAGAAACAACGGAAACTAAAAGACCTGAAGAACATGTTTCTAAGGATCTGAAAAAATTAATATCTCCAACTACAATCAGTTTGGAAAAATCACCACCTCCATTTCCTCAAAGACTTAGACAGCATGAGTTGGATAAAAAATTTTCAAAGTTCATGAAAGTACTTAAGAAGTTAACAATAAATATTCCTTTCACTGAAGCTTTGGAACAGATGCCAAGTTATGCAAAGTTTATAAAGGATATATTAAACAGGAAAAGAAAATTTGGGGATTACGAGACAGTTGCACTAAGTGAGGAGTGCAGCGCTATACTTCAGAAAAATTTTCCTCGAAAACTTAAAGATCCTTGTAGCTTTACAATTCCTTGTGCAATTGGAGAAAAATTATGTGGAAAAGCTTTATGTGATTTAGGAGTAAGCATTAATTTGATACCTCTATCTATATTTAAAATGTTAGGTTCAATCGATATTTCTCCCACTACTGTAACCCTTATGTTAGCCGATCGATCTATCATTTATCCAAAAGGAGTTATAGAAGACGTGCTTGTTAAAGTGGATAAATTTATCTTTCCTTTGGACTTTATTGTATTAGATATGGAGGAAGATAAAGAAATTCCAATTATTTTAGGGAGACCTTTCCTTGTTACTTGGACAATCTATGATAGATGCGCAAAAAGGAGAGTTGATTATGAATATTAGTGACCAAGAAGTTACTTTTGATGTATTAAAGACTCGTGAAATTTCCAGTGAGAGAAAAGATGATGATTGTTTTTGGATGGATAAAATTGATTATCTAAGTAAAGAACATTTCCAAGAAAGTTTTGAGAGTAAGTTAACAAATGAGATTGAAATAGACTTTCATGATGAGTCAAAAATGTTATGTAAAGAAGACTGTATGTATGTTCAGGAGAGGTGTGAAATGATGGACGCTACCAAAAATAGTAAACTTTTAGTTCCATCTCTTGAAAAATCTCATGAACTTAAGATGGAATTACCCCATACAATTTTAAAGCCTATCTATTTAGGGAATTCATCTACACAACCAGTCTTAATATCTTTAGATGCGACTCAATCACAAGAAAAACCTGAATTGAATGATGAACAAGATAAAATTATTGAACTAATACTTGGAAGAGAATTTGAGAATATATTTCTAAAGAACTTTGAGTTGAGAAAAAAGGATAAGAATAATGAAAGACCATTGGAAGAAATTCCTAAGGAATTAAAAAAACCTATTTTCTCAACTAAGATAGATCCTCTATCATTTAATAATTATAAAGGGGAAGAATTGGAAGATAACTTGAATCATAAGAGTGACATAGAAGAATTTGATCTTAAATCTGAATTATTTAAAGAGAATCTGATCCAAAATTTGGAAGAAATTGAAGTATCTTATAAAGATCCATTTCTTATCAATTTCAAGGATGATATTAATATGCAATTTCAAAAAATCAATAGAAGAATATTGGATCTAGAAGGAAATATGAGGAACAATGATATAAATCCAACTGAAATTGAAGAGCTAAATAAAAAATTAAAATTTGAGGATTTTATAGGAATCCCCGGATCCGGAAATGATTGGGCGATTGATCGAGGATTACTTAAATGGAATTTTGATCCAGGTGGAATCATATGTCGAGCTAATGACGTTAAACTAAGCGCTTTATGGGAGGCAACCCATAGTTATCGGTGTGTTTTGATTTAGTATGTTTTGAGAGTCATGATTGTTAGTGTTGTATGATGTTTGCTTTATAATGTATTGATAAGTTTGATTGATGATTGGTAGATGTTTAGATTGTTAGTAGTTTGATCTTTGTGTGTCTTGAGGGAGGTGATTCCTTAACTTCTTATTATAGTTTCATCTTAATTTGTTACTTCCTTTCTACAACTTTATTTTCATTAGGTAGGAGTCGCGAACCTATTTGATGAATACCATATGGATGATCTTACACTATCTTTATAACTGTTAGAGGTGCTTAATTATAAAGATTAGGTGATGCCTGAGATTGGTGTCCGGAAACCAATTTATTAGGGGTAATCTTATCTTTGAGATTATAATCTATAATATCATTTGAAAGTACCAAATTTACTAGTGTAGTGATTCCGTTAAAAATTGAAGGTAACATAGTGAGATTGGATGAGTTAAAGGATGAAATATCCTCATTTATCATTTGTGTTTGTATTTATTATATGTGTGTTTATATATGTGTTACAACTTTATTTAGGTCTTGAAGAACATTTATATTCCCTTGCTGATACCTGCTATGCTAGTTAGACTTTGGTTTAGTTAATTTCATTCTGGCATGATTAGTTTAGATTTACTTTCTACTGCATATTGTTCTGTCCTAATGAATACTTGTAAATGGTTTTGATAGACATTTGTGGTAGATAGAATTTCTAAATTATTTTCTTCCTCGCTTATATTTTCTCGTACTAAATGCTATATATGTTAAAAATTAAGTTTGGGGGTAGGAAGAAAAATAAAATTTTGATATGAAAATACTTCCTTTTAGTGTAATTTTTTTACAAGTATATTTTAGGCTAGATTTACTTTCTCCTGCAGTCATTTTATTCTGATTATGCATGAATATGAATTTGATAGAATGTTGTAGTAGTAAGTACATTCAATCTTTACTTTTTCTTCCTGCTATATTTTATGAAATTAATTGCAAAATATTTTACAATTTAAGTTTGGGGGAAGAAAAATATTAACTCTTATTTGTTCTCAATTCTTATATTTTCAAAAAAATTATTAACATAACTTCTGGCAATTGTACCTCGCTTGAGATAACTAAAACTTTTTATTTTAATTGAATATTATGGAAGGATTGGATGAAATTTTTTAGTAATAAAAGTTAATTTTATAAGGGTAAGATATTTGGTAGGAAAGAATTTGATTATAGTTAACTATTTAAAGTAAAGAAAACTGTAATTTTGAAATATTAAGAGACTTAAAGTATTATGTGTTAAGAAGAGATTGTGACTTTATGATGAATAATAAAGCTCATACATAATTATAAAGTAAGGATATGTTTTAAGTTTGAACTTGAGAAAGAGGAGAGTGAAGTTCAAAATCATTACAGGCTCTCCAGATACAGTAATCCTCATATAAAAAAATAAAGAAAAAAAAAGAGAGTAAAAAAAAGGGATTGAAAGTGATCCCGAAAGGAAAAAAAAAAGAAAAAAAAGAGAAAGAAAAATATTTATGAGGAGAAACTTGAGGAGATACCTAATCAAAAATTGGCTTCACTTGAGTCACTCTAAAGGGAGAACTTGATTTCATTTCTGAATTTATATTTAAAGTATTGGCTACATTTTGATAAAGTTTGCATGAACTCCTTTTTCACATAGTCTTTCAAGACATTCTTAATGTAACAAATTATGGTTTATCTTGAAATAAATAGAGACTAGAACCCTTAGACTTGATTGCTCGAATATTCTTATACTTGTAGTGTTAACCCGAGTTACTAAATTTCTTTCTAAAAATCTAACCATTATATTCTTTTAAATGAAAAATTTTAGTGTCTTACAGGTGAAAATTACATTGCCTTGAGTTATATTTTTATGTAGTAAAAGTGTTACTCGAGGACGAAGTAACGATTAAGTTTGGGGGTATTTGACACGCCTAAAATATATATGCTTTCGCTATATCATTTTACTTATTTTTTGATGATATTACACTTTAAAGGAAGGTATTTTGTATGTTTTTTGGTTTTAGGTACAAGAAATGGCGATTGGAGCAAAAGGAAACAAAAACGGTGCAATTTGGAGCAAAAACGAGCAAGAAATGAAATTACGCCCGACACCTTTCGATAAGTCTTTCGATGCTTAATCTCTTTTATACTTTTTGCATATTTTTGAATGAGATTACACTTTAAAGAAAGGTTGTTTTTATGTTTATTTTGTAGGGCTATCTCTTACGAACGCAACGCAATCGAAACGGGGCGAAACGGAGCTAAAACGGGGCCAAACGGAGCGAAACGGTGGAGTCGCTAGAGCCATCTCGCCGACGGCGAGATTTTCCCGAGACCACCGAAAAGTGGCCGAAAAGCTCGCCGACAGCGAGCTCGAACTCGCCGACAGCGGCCCGGACGACCACGAACCGACTTTTGGCGGTTTTGGGCCAATATTCGACGTATTTGGACGCTTTTTCGAAGGGGTGCGTAAGGAAACTCTTGAGAATTCGTCCAAACTCTTTAAAAATGGCGAATATAGGTTAGAAAAATGAGAGATTAAGAGAAGATTAGAGAGAAAAAATTGGAGAAAAACTTAGAGGAATGTTTAGGATTCTTAGATTAAGAGTAGAAATGTAGATTTCTACCCTTTTGGAGAGATTGGAGAGGAGATTTTTGAGAGAATTTGTAAGGGATTGTACGAGCATTGCATGGATCGACATGAGACTTTGTGGGAGAGATCTTCCTCTTTCTTTCAAAGGGAAAAAGCTAAGTATTGTTCTTCATTATCTTATGATTTTGTAAACATTTATGTAGTGGATTTGCTTTGTTTAAATGAAGTTTCCTTTGCGTTTTCTTCGTGCTTTGTGACGTATCTCTCTTACTCTTTCTTCTTCTTTGGAAATAGTGGCATGAGATGATTATGCCATTGTTTTCAATTTACTTTTCTTTTATAATGAGTAGAATTCATGCTTAGGATTTTGTGATGCATGTTAGAAGTTAATTTAGATAAAAATGTGATGGTTTTTACTTGCACTTCATTTACATTGCAATTAAGGCCTGTTGTAATGTTAAAATTTATTGTGAAAACATACGATCCGAGAGGGTTATGCTTTCTACAACTAAGTACGAACCACATTTAAATTCCATGAATGGTGAAGTTCATAGAAGTTGAATGCAAATAAATAGGGAAATAATATTAATCGGGCGCGAAATTGGAGATTTTAGAGTGACGAGCTAAAATCCTCAATTCGGTCCTATCATTCGGGTGCTCGAAGTGTAGATTGTTAACCCTCGAGTGAGGGGAACGTGGGAGCTCCGAAGTGAGAGCCGTATCCTCCCGGCCTAGCCGCGATTCGATAACCAAGCATAGGATTAGTCAATGTTCTTTATGCCCGGACTAAAGGGTAAAGAATAGGATTGCTCCTATTCGACACATACAATATTAAATGCATCTCAATCATATACATTATCTATTTCATTACATAAGAATAATAGTTTTTAATATCTCAAAATTCTCCAAACCAATTCATCCAAAAAGCGTTATCTTTAGAATTATTATTTGCACTTAGTTATAATTACTATTACATTTAACACTTGCATTTAGGAGTAGTTTTTAGATAAAACACAATTTTAATCGACATTCCAAACTAAGGACTATTAGTAGTAGACTAGAATTTGACTAATGACCTCTTACTTCACTTCCTCGTGGGATCGATACTGGGGTTTTTAAAGAAAACTCTATATTACTTGAAACGATACGTATACTTGCGTAGTACCCCTAGTGTGTAAAATATTTTCTAATTTTTATATCATTTAAGACTTTGTACACTAGCCGCTATTTATAAATCGGGTCAAGTTTTTGGCCATCTTTTGGAAGTTAATTTACTGCGTAATTGCGGGTCGGGTCAAGTCCTATCCTAACACACTCTAATAAAAAGTGTCATAACCAGAATCTAAGTCCTTAGGGTAAGTCTCCTGGTACATACGGTTTTGATGAGGCCGCCACACCGATCTCGTCCTAAGGATCAAACCGTGTCACCTAGGATGAATTTTGAAAAGAGTTGGCTTTACATATGGTCTGGTCTACTACATGCACAATTTTAAACTTGTGGTGAATGTAATAAGTAAAATGTATATATCTATTTTTATCTTTAAAATCAAGGCCATTAAATACGGACCTACAACATGCAATGTGACAAAAGTTAGATCCATTGGATCCTTGCACAACTATACTCGTGTCAATTCTGATGCATTAACTCGCATTACTTGCCAGGATCGAACCAGCAAGCAGTGCTCATTAAGGCATCGTGACCAATGTGGGATCACTCGCCAATCAAGCCTGACTTGCTATCCATGCACACATGCAAATGCAAATGGGAACAATCATATACAACAGTGGTGAGGGTGAGTGAGCCGTGAAGGCAATGACTCGGAATGGTAGGTGTGTCATGGAGGTAATGATCTAAAAGGGTGGGTGTACCGTAGAAGCATCGACCCTAAGGATGGGTGTGTCACAGAGGCAGTGACTTGAAAGGGTAGACGTGTCATGGAGATAGCTACCCAAAGGAAGGGGTGTATCGTGGAAGCAGTGACCCAATAGTGTGGACGTGCCGTAAAGGCAGGGACCTAATTAATGAGAGGCAGTGAACTAAAAGGTGGGTGTGTCATGGAGGCAGTGGCCTAAAGCATGGGTGCGTTGTGGAGGCAATGACCCTGGAATATAAGTATGTATGAGGTGTAGTGGCTTCGAGGGAAATCATATGACAATCTAATGTGGTGCCATAGGAAATAAGTGGATTAGTTCTCCTCAGAGATAATGACACACTAGGAGGACTGGATACACAAGCCGTTCCTAACACAGACACATGGGTGTTCAGGGCGGGTGTGCAAGAACATTGACCCAAGCTAAGCTCAATCGGGCTCAGTCGAGCTAAGGTGGCTGACTGGACCAACATGATTAGACGACTGGGCCGGGGCGGCCGGTCAGACCAAAGTGATTGATTGATCAGGCTGGGGTGGCCGGTATGACTTATGTGATTTATCGATTGAGCCGGGGTAGCTGGACGAACCAAAGTGATTAGTCGATCGGGCTAAGGTGGCCAGTCAAACTGATATGTTATGCTGACTGGGCCGGGACAGCTGGTCAAGACAATGTGTTATGCCCCCGGTCCAGTCGAGTCAATGTGTTATACCGTCCGGGTCAAAGCAGCCGATCGAGAAGATCTGCTAGTGCGACATGCTTCATGCATTGACACATATCGTGACAGAATACATCATGCAATGTGAATGATCACAATTGATAGCAAGTCACACTCATATAAAAATCTCACATAGGCACCTAGGTTTTAGTTCTTGGATTCGTAGCAAAACCGCTTCCGACTTTGTCGAGGAAACACGGAGAACTCCATTCTCAGATTTCTCATAGAAGAAGTCCTTTACCATTTGTAGGACGGACAAGCTATGAAGATTTTTGTGTCTTACTTACCTCGCACGATCTTGTAGAATGGGCTAGCTAAAAAAGCTTTTTCCATTCCTCAAGATACAATTATTCAAGCACTAAAGCTATGAGAAATTTGGATTCCAATACACTAGTATTTAGGTCTAAGGCTTGCTACGGAAAGTCACTCGGCTTCACAAGGGATTGAGCACGACGGTGATTCCTATCCAAGGGCTTCCCCTAGGAAACAAACCGCGTGTGGCCATGCCAACTAGGGTCGGCTGATCACCTTGCCTCCTGTGGGTGACAGAACCCGCAAAACCTAGCAAAATACATTTGTATGACTTGCTAAGAAAGAAAACACGAGGGATATTAGAGGATGTCACCAACGTGGCGTTTGATGTCACGTTTATTCACTTAGGATGAAGCTCTTCCAGTGGTAGGAGAGATGGTGACGTTTTGGTGAAGCTCCGATGAGGTCTGCTCCACTCCTTCTCCAAATAATGAAGAAGATCTCCTTTAGAAGGAAATTCTGGTGAGATTCCGGTGAAGTTCCGAGCTCTAACAAAGTCTCAGTTGTGCTCCGGCGATCCTTCCCCAAGATATGATGAAGCTCGCTTTTAGTGTAGGAGAGGAGACACCTTGCTTCCTTTCTTGTCAAGCTCTTCCTCATAAAACTCTCCTCACACACTCAAATGAAGTGATGGAAGAAGAGGAATAAATTGAAGTAAAAAAGGAGAAGTTGGGAGATAACCAACTCCCTTGAGTTTCTCTTTAAGGAGATGAAGAGTCTCCCTCCTTTTTCCTTGCTCCCAGTTCTAAGCATCAAGAAAACTCTGAGCTCCTTAAGTAAGAAGATGGAGTTCTCCCTTGTGCTTTCCTTAGCTCTCCTAAGCCCAAAACTGAAAATGAGGAGGAGCCCTGTGAAATGAGGAAGAGAGGAAGCTTAAACTAGCCTCCCCATGCAAAATCCCCAAAATACCACTTAGGTTAGCCGAAAATGGCCAATCAAGAGACATGCCAAAAAAGGTTTAACCCCCTAGCCTTATCATAATCCCAAGGAGATCTTCCCAAGTCTAAGTGGCATGCCTCCCTAGAGCTGCCAAGCTAAAATTTGAAACTTGGATGAGCCTAAGTAGTCACACTGGGTGCAGGCGTAGTAACACCGCTCTGCCCATGGGGTTGTCATGGTCATGCCGACTTTCTTGTGTACCTACACCAGACCCACTGTCTTGTACTGTGGTCACGCCGCCTTCAAGCATGAATACACCGAAGGTAGCCTTTGTGTTGTAGATGGGCGGTCCGATGTAGCCATGTTGTCTCATGGTGTAATTACACCTTGGGCTCTGTGTCACGCAGTCTTCGGATGTGGCTGCACTAAAGGCAGCCTCCTCAACCCTTATTGGGAGGGTTTAGGCGTAGTTACGCTGATTTGGGTGCGGTCACATGAGACCCTTGTAGGCCATTTTTTCACTCCGGAGGGTCCGTTAAGCGCATGTTGCAACACGGAATGCTCTTAATGACTGGAATGGACCACACAAGCCTCAAAATGATCATTCAGCTTACCCTTGAATGGGGAGTCGTCATGGATCAAAGATAGTTGCTATCAGGCTTGACTAGGACTGGGTGATCCTAGTCTAGAGAAGTTGTCCATCTGGTAACGTCTCGATAGACTTTTGAGCTATGGGAGGGCACACGTGAATGCCGCATGTTCCCACAACATCATAGGGGCATCCAATCTTTGTGACATAAAAAATTGATGCCAACACTAGTGATCAAAACGGAGGAAGTAGAAGTGCTCAATCAGATAAAGCATAAAAATTTTTTCAGTCACCTGCTACTAAAGTTATGAGGTGCATAGAGCTACTCAATTAACATAGAGCTATATTTATACTATTTATTTCTAATTTATAGGGGTGAACCAGAGCGTTATGAGGAGACCACTCAAGTTGAAGAATCAAATGAGTGGGAGCTTACCATGGATGATGAGATGTAGTCCTTAGAATCAAATCAAACCTAGGATATGATGAAATTACCAAATGGTAAAACAACAATACACAAAAAGTCAGTATATGCTGAAAGAGGAGTTAGATGGTAACATGCACTATAAAAAAACAATTTGTTGTGAAAGGGTTTCAACGGAAGGAAAGAGTGAGCTACTCTGAAATTTTTTGTGTTGTGGTAAAGATGATAACAATCAGATTTAAGCGAAGTTCGGTGGTAAAGGAAAATCTACATCTAAAGCAAATGAATGTACGTATAACTTTATTACATGGAGATCTTGATGAGGAATTATACATTGTGCAACCCTAGGGTTTAGAGATTTTAGGGAAAGAAGATTTGGTCTATAGGTTGAAGAAAAGTCTACATGGCTTGAAGTAGGTCTTAAGACAGTGGAAAATGAGGTTTAACAGGTTCATGTTAGATAGTGGGTACATGAAGTGCTAGGAATGCCATCGTTGCTTCATAAAAAAGTTTTATTAATTGTTATATCTTACATCATGTGTATGTGGATTACATGCTAATTGTAGAGGCAAATATGAGAAAAATTGAGGACTTAAGGGAGCAATTATCAAGTAAGTTCGGCATGAAAGATTTAGGTCAAATTGAAAAAATCATTGAGATGAGAATCAACATAAAAAACAATGCTGATATACTGAAGTTGTCTCAAGCAGAGTATGTTGAGAAGACTCTACAGAGTAAGACAAAACTAGTTTGCAACCCCTTCAGTATTCACTTCAAGCTATTTAAGGAATTATCACCTAAGTATAAAGCAGAGAAAAAATATACCGGGAGAACTCTGCATGCTTTAGTAGTTGGAAGTCTGATGTATGCTATGCTTTGTATAAGGCTAGATATTGCATGTGCTATGAGAATGGTTAGCAGGTACATGAGCAATCTTGGCAAGCATCATTGAGAGGTGGTAAAGTGGATTTTCAGGTATTTAAGTGGAACAATTTACGTGACACTTTGCTATGGAAGTGCAGGGATCAGTCTACATAGATTTGTAGATTCAGATTTGGTAGAAGATTTGGATGGTAAAAAGAGTACAATAGGACAAATCTTCACTTTGGGAAAAACAAGGGTGTGTTGGGTTTTTAGATTGCAGAAGATTGTTACACTTTAACTACGGGGGCTTATTACATTGCTATCACTGAAGCTAGCAAGGAGATGATTTGGCTATAAGGATTTATGACAAAACTCAATAAGGAGCAAGGGACTGAAAAGCTTCATAATGATAATATGAGTGTTTTTCATCTTATTAAGATTATCGCTTTTCATGCAAAGACAAATCACCTCCAACTATGGAATCACTTTATCCTCTTTCTCTAAGATGATGGGTAGTTACTTTTGGAGAAGATACTCACAACTCAAAATCTTGAGGACATGTTGACTAATTTGGTGACTATCGAGAAATTAGAGTAATGCTTGGGTTCAGTTGGAGTCCAGGAAGGTTTAGACCAGTGATGAGCTACACCATGGAACAAAACTATGAAGATGGTATAGATGAAGATACAAATATGGAGGATATTTATCAGGTGCTATCAGTTTCCAAGTGAAAGATTATTGGAGTGTGGAGCCTGCAACCCGAAGGAGCAGAACTCTAGTGGCTCCAAAGAGGAGCTCCTGTGTCTAAGCATGCATGACACAACTACGCAGAGCAATGACATAACAAGCCCATGCGTTGGCCTCTTCCATTTTTTTGCTTGAGCAAGCAAACTAATTACACCTCTACTAGGTGTATCTACCTATGAAAGTTGGTTTTAGATTATGTTATCATTCCTTGATTTGTAACGAGGAGGCTATGTATGTGCAAGCATCTAAAATGACTTTCTACTGAAGCGGTGAAATTTGAGACACTGATTTTGGAGTGTGTTATTTCTCTTGTGAGATCAAGTGGAAATTTGGAGCGAAGTTCTGCAATTTCCAGTGATTATAGAGAGAATATCTGAGTGGTGTACTATGTACGTTTCTCCCATTCATAGTTAAGTTTTTGGTGGTGAGGTTCCATCGTTTTCTGCCCGTTTTTGGGTGTTTTCACGTAAATGGTAATGTGTTTTTTTAGACTACTTTGTAGTGGTTATATTCAATTCTCGTTGTTCCAAATTTCTCGAATAAGTGTTTTTATTTTTCATGGCGTGGCTTTGATTGTGAACCAATCAAACCCTATGTAATTATTCCCCCCCAAAAAGATGATGAGAATAAAAAAAATGGAGAAAAGAACGGATTGTGACCATAAGATGAGGAAAGTATTCAATGGAACAAATGCATGAAGAAGGAGGTGGGTGCTCAAACCTCAAATTTATAACATATTGGTTTAAATAAAATAACAAAATTCAAAAAACAATGTGCCAGGGGAAGATGGTTTGGCTACCTCTAGCAGTATGTTAGGCCTTTCTTTTTTAAGCTCCAAAGTCTAAACAATTAAATAACAATATAGGCTCCTAAATAAAAGCACCGTATTTTAAAAAGAAGTGAATAGAAGAATGATAATTTGAGCACCCGATTTTGAGAAGTAAAATAGCTGAATAGTAACTAAATGGAATCTAAGAGATTGTGTGTGTGTGGAGCGATTTTTGCGTATGCTGTCCAGACCGTGTTGCATCCGGACAACGGCCGTCATACATTTGATCGCAGCATTTTTTTTTTCTTTTTCGCTTTTTCTCTATAACAATTGGAGAATCGTCACCATTGTCCAAATGCAGCTTTGCGTTCGGACAAAGTAAACAAAAATTTTTCATGTGTGTGCACGAGAGAGAGAGAGAGAGAGAGAAAGAGAGAGAGAGAGAGAGAGAGAGAGAGAGAGAGAGATTTTGCTTATTCATTAGGATCATTTATACTAAGTGTGTGACATTCATATCTTTGGTCTACCAAATAATGCATGGCATGACTGTTATAAACATATGAATATAGTAATAAAACTACATGTGAAATTGTCATATTGCATATTGACACCTTCGAATAAATAAATTTTTTTTTGGCGCCTGCGGTTGAGTGGCTTTTGAAAGAGGCAAGTGACCTTAGAGCTAGAGTATATTTGAATTGGGCGAATGCCGTTAGAGCTTGGTTTCCCTTAATCTGGCAAGTGCCATTTGATCTTGAGCTCTTTGAGTTGTATGAGTACACTTTGAGCTCGAGCGAGTGACATTCATATCTTTGGTTCTTAGCGAATAATGCATGTCCCATCGGCTTTACTTATGTTTGAACTTTTTGCTTGGTTTGATGGTAAGTAGAATTTAAATATGAATTTGTCGTATTCTCTTTGGACGGTTTGAAATTTTCTTACAAATTTATATATTAACTTGAACCAAAAATTTTAAACTATAATTATACTTGAGGCATTTACATCACAAATTTATGAGCACTCAAACTTGAAGGAAGCAAAACAATTGTTTAGGGGCCGTTTGGGATCAATCATGTTTTTGGTTTTCTAACTTTTGTTTTCATGTTGTTTTATTTGTTTTTTGATTTGAAACAATACATGTTTGGTATAGTTATGACTTGTTTGGGATCACTTTTGTTTTTGTTTTTTTTTAAATTTTTTTCTTAAAATCATGTTAGTTTATTGTATTTTTTGGTATATTTTTTTTAATTTTTTATTTTTAAAACGGCTCAAAACATCTAAAATTTGACTTGAGTGTTTTTGAAAACAACAAAACCAAATATTTTTTGCTTTAAATCAAAATATATATAAGAATACACAAATAATAAAAAAATAAAAAACAACACCGAAACTATCCCTTAAGATATGGTTGTTTTTTTAAAAACACTCAAAATACCCAAAAAAATAATATTTTGAGTGTTTTCAAAATTGTTTTTATTTGTTTTTAGAAAAAAAAATGAAGAAACAATTAAAAAAATATATTTTTATATAAAAAAGAAAAAATTTCTAACAATTTTAACCAAAAACTCATCCAACAATTTAGAAATCTTCCATTTTTAACATAAAATTCAAATAATAATTTTCTATTTCTAACAACAGTTGTTTAAAATCAACCGCACACAGACTCACACAAATAGATATATATAAATATATATATATATATATATATGAATGGCAGTTTACCAGAACAGCTAACAAGTAGCATTCAAAGAATTAGATTCCCTACCCAATAAAGCAAGAAGAGCTGAGGAAACATATAATACTCTTCAGTATCTAATACCTACAAACAATGCCTTCTTGGCAATAAAAAAGGCAAATGCGTGAGCTTCGCCTTTCACACTATGTACTCATTACTAGAACTCAGTGAGAAAAGGCTTCAAATGTGCTTTCCCAATGTCAACGACAAGAATAAATAACAAAAGTGGAACAGTAATAGACATACATTTACAATCATCAAAATCAACAGTTTCATCCTAATTATTTAGGGTCCATTTCATAAATCCTCATTTTCATTCATTTTTTGCAGAATGCTCCCAACATGTAACACTTGTTCATTCTGCTATTCTACATATATTTAACAGAAATGCATGTATATATCTGCTGTAGTTTAGCTAAATAAAAAGCTGCAGAGAAATAACTCATGATTCACGATGTGGGAGACAAGTGGACTTTACCAAGTGATTAGAAAAATGTTATGATAAGGCAAGGTACAAAAGTCTAAATGCAGAAACAAATAGTCTATTGCCTTAAGATTCCTGTAAAATATTAAGAAATGAAGGCATGCAGTTTCCCACCACTGTATTGGCGCACATCGTTTTCTATATAGAAGAATGATAAAAATATCTTGTTTTAAGAATCATAGAAACTTTTTAAAGGAGTGATAGGAAAACAACAGACAAGATGTAATGCATTGGGCCTATTCAAAATTCCTTGGCATATTAATTAGAGATATATTTAGTTATAATTTTTCAAAAATATTATTTAGAAACTTTCTTCTTAAGACTGAGAACATCTCATATGTATTATAAATAAGAGTTTTCATCATCTTATGAGATGTCAAAACTATTGTGTTATCACTCATAGTAGAGTCTTACATGAAGAAATAGGGAGTGAAGTGCAGCCAAGGATGACTTGCCGGCATTAATACAACAATGATTTATTGAGAATTGCCGGCGGGTTGTCCTTGGCTACATCCGGCTCTCTTTTTTTCACGTAAGACTCTTAACTATGTTTTACGTCGTATATGTTGGAGAAATGATGACAATCATTTTTGAAGCTTGAAATTTGATAGTGTAAGTGAAACATATCATGTGACTTCTTTCTATGCTTCTATTACATTTAACAACTGCTATATTTTTAAGTCAATTCAACAAGTGGAAATTAAAGCCATGGTGTAAAGCATTAGTACATTTGCAATAACAGCACCTTTTGATTTCTAGCATATTTCTCAAGCATCACCTATAAAATGATTGGCTACAAACATGCCATGTCCAAAAAAATTTCTTACCTAGGCTCAAGCCCAAAATTTTTATCTAGTTATATTTAGTTTCTTCTGTAGAATTTTCTTGAAATTTGGATGTACTATAAAGTTTAATGTTTGTTTTTCCACTATCTAGACCATTCATTTTAACGCATAAATAAGTAATAATAAAACTTTAATTAATGTATACAAAGTGCTCCATACGTCAAACTTTATACTTTTTTGGATATACACACATTGGAACAAACAAATTGACATTTTGATTTTTTATTTTGCTATAGTTGATTTCATTTTTAATGATTTCTGATTTGCTAGATTTAAATTTTATTTTTTTAGCCATGCCTAGATAATTTTTTTTTAATATGATGATGGCTTGAGTTAGGTTAATAGTAAATAGCATAGGTGGAAATAAGAGAAGCCAATATATAGAAAATATACAAATAGATCATATATAAAATGTTTGTGGTTCTATGAGATCTTAAAAGTAAAATAATCTTATAAGCTTTAAAAGGGGTATGTAGAGGAATTGTATTTCATAGAAGGTTGAAGTTGATGATGAACATACCGCCTTATTTTTGTCAATGAATGATAAGATATCAAAATGATTTGGAATGTGAAAAATAGATATGATTGCTATGGCAATTACTATCTTTTCTTTTTTACTGTATGATTCCAAACAAGGGCCTCTCCTTATTATCACAAAAATAGTCTCCTATTGTTTGAATTGAAAATAGCATCACCTCCTACCTCCAGATGAAACTAAATACTCAATAGTGGAAACCTTAAAATAGGCTCTCATAGAGAGCATAACAAATTATTATATGTAAATTACATTATTGCATTTTAAAATCTATATCATAAAAGAATTTATTTAATGATATAATGATAGTCATAATAGAAATATCAAGAACAATTACATCCAAACACAGTTATACTATGATTATGTTCTCCTATTATATATATCAAGAAAGGTTTAGTATTTTTTTGCACACTTCATTTCCTCATAAAGAAAAACCATTTCATAATGTAGTTCTTAGTTCTTTGTTTTAAGTATAATTTATTTATATGCTAACATAATGCTTTAGAATTTCTTTTCACTGCCTTGCCTTGAACATGGCATTCTATACTTATAAGTTGTCAAAATAATATCATTTGATATTTAATTTGCTATGCTGTTAAAAGTTGGCGACTTAATTCAAAATGCAAAGTTTTGAATCTCATTTCTCCCCTATATGATTTTGGCATTTTAATACAGTGATTAACACCTTCTATATACTTTGCATGCCTTAGCTTATAATTGGTTTCTACACGCATGTTATTCAAACTTAAACACACATTCTTGACCTAATCAGACAAACTTTTCTTTCCTACTATACATAAATATGAATATAAATAGCTAGCTAGCTAAATGTCTACATATATAACTATATAACTATATAAATAAATTAGTATGTATCTATCTATATATATATATATATATATATATATATATATATATATATATATATATATATATATATATATATATATATATCTAGAGAGAGAGAGAGAGAGAGAGAGAGAGAGAGAGTATGTGTGCATGCATGCTTGCATGTGTGAATAGAAGATCATCTATTTTAAATCTAAGTTACTTCAAAATAGTTGTTTATGGCATACGGGGACGATGAAAAGATTTTGTATCCTTATAAAAGTATATAACTTTAACTCTATTTATCAATATTTTTTGTATATTAAACATTTGAAAATAACATTAGTTTGTTTTGGAAATTTTTCATACAAAGCATACAATTCTTATGAATTTAAATTTCTTGCATCTAAACATTCAAAATTTCCTATGTTAGCACTTCGGTGCTTTAAACCTACACATGAAAAGTGCACTTGACTTTTAAAAAGTGACAAGAGTGTTAATTTTAATGTGATATTAAACATCCGAGTCTTATGTGTGTAAATATGAATGTTTATGTGTGAGATATGTAAATACAAATAAATTGTGCGCAATGCATGTAAACACCTATTTGTTTTTTAAATAATTAGAATAGACAAATTTTTAATAAATTGAGTTTTTATAAGAATATATATTTATTTTAAAAGTATATTACAAATGATATGAAGATTAGATTAGATATCAAATTGACAGATATATGTGACTTCCCTTTTAATATATATATATATATATATATATATATATATATATATATATATATATATATATATATATATATATAAAGAGAGAGAGAGAGAGAGAAGTCCATTTCAATAGAGGAATTTGATTTTCTGATAGTAAATATTAGAACTTATCTTTCTGAGCAAAGCTGCTAAAAAGTTTCACTCAGATGAAAGTAATATTGTTTTTGATGGAGGAGCACTTATTTAAACATCATTGCGGCAGACATTGATTATCTTTGAAGAGTGTAAACTTTATTTGAGCCCTATTTAAAAGTGGTTCAAATAATGTTGGAATTGGGTTCAAAAAAAAGTTTGAGAAATAATTAACAATGATAGATGAAACAAATCACAATCTAATAACTATAACAATGACAGAGGCATCAAAACAAAATCATAATGTCTTTTACACAATAAATTATTAGGAAGATACAACAAAGTGAAGTTATTTAACTCTGTGATAGATATGCAACTTCAAGCGCTTAATGATAAATTCAATGATATAAATGCCAAGTTCCTTCTATGTGTAGCATGTTTGAACACATGTGATGCATTTTAAATTTTTAATAAAAATTAAAAAAAAATAAAATAAATGTCTTGTAAGATTTAATCCTTATGATTTCACAAATATTGATCTTATGATATCATCAGTGACATGAGATCCAAAGATTTATTTTTGAAGTTAAAAGGAATTGGAGAACTTGCAAATAGAAATGATGGAGACTCAACAAGATGATGTTCATTTATATTTCTCCAAGAAAATAAATATTCGGGCACATTTCACAAAGTTTTATTATTATGGTAGGCATATAAATTAAAATTTACCTTTGAAAATGCTCACTTATGATTTTTAAATTTTTTAAGAATTATTTATTTATTTATTTATTTTGATGATATGAATACATACAGACGTGTATGTGCATGCAGCTTAATTTCTCCAATTTAGACTCCTCATTTAATTTTGATTTTAAAGTGTTATGTGTTTAATGCATTCTTTTCTACCCAATCATTACTCTTAGACATGAGAAAATATTAGGTGCGATATTCGCACATGTGGACAATGATTTGATCGGTTGTATAATATTTTCTTTTTAGAGTTAGAGTATATATTAATTAAATTTATTGAATATTTATTAAAACTTGAATCCTACTTTGATAATTATTTTTCATATTATACATTAAATATATTTTTCTAAGATATTTATAATAAAAAAATAATTAAAGGCGATCAAAATTAACTCAAGTTGTCAAACCAATGAAAAAATACTCATAAAACAGAGTTCAAATTTAAAAATCTTTATCTAGTTATATAAAAATATTAAAAGTTTGAAGATAAAGAAGACATTTGCAACAGCTTGAAAGCTTCACGTGATTGACAGACAGGTCGGTTGAATTAGCTTAATAAATACGTTATATGAACCAAAAAATCTTATGTAAATACATAGGAATTAAGTGGTATGTATGTAAATCTTGCTTAAAGTTAATGAGCCAGTTAATAAGTCAAGATTAGTTCCAAAAAAAACAATAAATTGGGCAGAAAATATGTAAAATCAAAATGTATAATTTACATAGATGAATGTACCAACTTACATTAATATATTTATGTGTGCATTAAATCCAAATATTGAGGCACATGCTTGAGTTTCCTAATGTATGATCACTATGATGAAAACTTAGGTAAGCCCAATAGAAGAACAACCCAAGCCAAGCATGAGGTGCCAATATAAGATCTTATAATGCTTTATTAAGTCTTACAAACTTTACCAAATTGAGAGATGCCCGGGGGAATCATATATACCTCTAGTGTACATCACTATTAATAATTTAAAAATATTTTCTTTATATACTTATCAAATATGTGTTGTTTTTGGATTGGTACAACTCATATTTCTCGTACTGTGAGAGTATCTTTTAGTAACCAATCGTAATTTATACACTCAATAGACCCATCTATTTTAGTTTTTGCTCTTATATACATATGTACATATATTATTGGTAGATGTCATATTTCTCAAGTATTTAATTTATATAATGCAAAGAGTTTCTCAATTCACAAAGGAGATCAAACAATGATATTTTATAAGATCAAGGCTCAAAAAGATTGCGGATAGTGTCTTCAAAAAATATGAATGAAAATTTATAATAGATACAAAATATGAATGACGAGGCAAAAAATCCATATTTTTAGGAGCTGTTAAGATAGTCATAAGACGGGATGTAGTGGTATTATAGTTTGAAACCAAAATTTCAGTATCAATTAGAATGTAGCTTTTGGAGAAAGGGTCAATATGAACATACTTAGATTTAAACATATTACAAGGGTTGGATGGAATAGAAATAAAAAAATGTGTTAAAAAAATTATGAGACACATACATTTTTTGAGTAATATGATCAAAATAAAGATTTTCTTTCTTAGTCCTATCATAAATAAGTTGAAAAGTACAAGTAACAAAGCGAGAAGACATTATGGTACATTCTACATGATGATGAAGAATAAAGCATTCACAACAAGAGGCCCGTAGAAAAGAGTAATTAAGAGTGTAACTTTATATCTTTTGAAGGGTGATAGAATTTAGATGTGCGATGATAACATTCTGTTATAAAAAAAAAAAAATCAACCTTCCCCTAAATTTTTTTTAAAATGTAAAAAGATAATTACAATGAACGAGCTATTTCCAAAATGTATCTATATAATTTTTTAACATTGCCATTTTATTTAGGGGTATCTTTATAAGTGATTTATTGAATTACACCTTTAAAGGAAAATAAGTCATAAAATTTATTAAATATGCTCCCCTGAAGTCACACCAAAAACACTTTATTATGATAGATAAATGTTGAGTTTTGATTTCATATGGTAAGTATTTATGAAATAAAAATGATAATTTATAAGATAGATCAAATAATAATGAGTATATGCATTAATAAATAAACTATAATATCAAGTATTTTCTTATGGTAATTAGAGAACAATCCTATCTATTAAAATGAACTAGATCAAATAATATAATATAAGAGATAATACTTTTATTAAAATATAATGTAGAAAACTTGTAACCACTCAACTTGGGATTATAAAAAATTTATGTTTTTTTTAATTCCAAAAAAATAGCTATAATATTTGATAATTTTAGTTTAAAATTTGTAGCCCTCTCTCCTTCAACCTATCACGATGAGCCTCTAGGATTGTATCCATGAATATGATAAGAAATAGAAGTAAATAGGGCTAAATAGGTGGCAATGAAACCAGCATCTTCCTGGCCATAAGAAAATCTTTAATAAAAATGATAGACATTATTCATGGAAATCAATTAAAAAGGTTAGAGAATATATGATAGGACATATGGTTGTCTAATAAGAAATTCAAAAACTAATCAACATAGAAACCTAAACCAAAATTGTCAAATGCAATTGCTTCAATATTATGCTATAAACACAATATTATAATTGAGGCTATTGAGATTTACCTTGAGCCTTATTGAATAATTAATGATGTACAACCTTCTAATACATTTTTTTTTAAAAAAATTATACTCATTCCTAGCTACTTCAAATTTTGATTTGTTTGATATGCAGAATATGGGTGAATAGGGACAACTAGAAGGGATGGATGATCAAGTGTTAAGAATACCCATTTTTGCATGAGATTTATAACATATATGATCAAGCAATAGTTTGCTAACTATAAAATCAATAAAGGGAAGAAGGTTGTTTTGAAGAATATTGTTGCATAAATTAAAAAATCATCACAAAGAGCCATAAACAATTGAACAAAAAAATCACACCTCTTCACAAGCAATATATGGAAAAAATATTTGAGATTAATTGATTTTGTATTAGTTAGTTGGTTCCATTGTTCATGATAAAATAAAACTCCTTGAAACTACTATTATTTTGTTAAAGTAATTTAATATCAATTTCTAATTGATATTATTTTGTAAAATTAGGCTATGTATACAAATATTACATATAATCCCAAGTCTCTTTTGTTAATATGGCAATGCACTTTTGTTAATATGGCAATGCAATAGAATTATTGATCTATGTCATGATCAACCTCCCAAAAATATAACTTTTTTTAAAAACTTTTCTTCATTTTTACTTACTATTTTACAATGAATCCTCAAAAATAACCCACATCTTCTTCCATTTTAAAAAAAATTTCATCATATAACTCTAATATAAATAAAGTTTTTGGTCCGTTTTCACACTAATGAATTGCAATAAATCATCTTTTTTACTAGCTATGTGGATAAAATAACAATAAAATGAGATGCAAGTATTAATAGAAATCAAGCAAAATAAAAAAAATAATAAAAATAAAAATAAAAACTTGACAAAGTTGTACAACAACTCTAAATATAAGTAATAAATTTAAGATGTTTGCACGAATATGAAAGTATATTAATGAATTAGAGATCATTCACATATAACAACAAGATGATATTTCTTTGGAGATGAAGATGATCATAAGAAAAATAACAAAGTTAAAGGACATTCATGAGTGAATCATCTACATAAAGGTCATGGGATGAATACCATATAAATAAAGTGGTCATATGAAGATGATCTTGATCTATATTGGAAAAAAATACAATCATTGAAGAAATAAATTGATATCATTAAAGATAAGCTTGATTTGCAACACTTTTTATGAAGTTAATGGTAAAGAAAAATAGAATTCAAAAATATCATCAATAAAAAGGATATATTACGGTAATAATAAGTATAGATTTCTGCAAAAAATAATTGACACACACTATAATATTTATATGATAAAAAATAATTTTAGTAACCCTTAACACTTGATAACATCTAAATAATGCAAACCAATATCTCAATGAGATAAATCAACAATCCCACGTCTTTTAAATTTGAGGCATCATTATGCTTAAAAATAATGAATGATCAAGGTTTTCAATTTCAACTATTTAATGATGTATACTAATTTCTAAACAAAAAATGACCGCTAACTAGATGTCCCATTTATAAATCTATAAACAAATCATATATTTACATATTCATAAGGAATTATAGAGAAGAGAATTGCAGATTTATGTCAAATTTAAAGCAATATAATTGGAGGATTGTTGTCAACCCTCATCAATGCTTATTGTTGATTATTGCTATTGCCCATTGTCAACACCTTTGATAGTCGTTGTCATTCACTGTTGATTTTTATCTTCATCAACTCAAAATATCATGACATGCCTCTGAATGGCATTGATGTACATCATATGTCATTGTATGCTACTTAATGAAACTAACATCCCTGTCTTTTCATCATCGACATTCAATCAACGCCAATATTTTTGGCTTGTATTCTTGCCTTCTTTAATGACAAAGAAAAGTAAATTAGTATAAGTCCCATTTTGTACTATAAAACATTTTCAACCAAGTATGTTTTGTAACATATTAATCTTCTATATTATTACATGTTAGAAAATTTATCAAAACAGAATGATAAGTCACTATCTTAGTATTGTATGGAAAGATCCAGCACACATGAATAAATATGTGATAAAAGTGAAGTTCTGAAAATTTTACGTTAAAAAATTAAAAAGCGAAAATATTACAGGGCCGCACACAGTGAAAGTAATTAACTATATATTTTGAGGAACATATTTTCATTCTTCTCTCCAAGTATAAAAGTTGAGGTTAAAAAACTTTGACTCAGTTGTCAGAATCAGGAAATAATTGGCTGAGAATCAAAATGAGTTATAATAACCGCTAGTGCTGCTTAACAAAGATCTCTAGTCGTCTGTGGTTTTCTGGTCTATCTAAAGCTCGTTAGATTTCACTCGTCAGTTCATTAGATTTGACTATAAGTCAGCCAAATTTAAAAATCATTTGATCTTTTAATTAATACTTTAAACCTTTTAATCATGCTTCAGATGCTTAATCCGAGCTCATTTCAGCTTGAATCAAATCACTTTTAGTATTATCGACTATTCAATTTGACTATAAAATTATTGCAATTAGAGCCGGAATGATTTTGAATTTAAACTTAAAAACTTGCATCTGCTCATATAAACTTTTTCAGTTACATATCATATTTTTTTAACTTTTCTAGTATATTAAATTATTAATGTGATAAATTCGTTCTCTCACCGGAAATAATCAGACACAATAATTTTAATATTAAAAAATATAAATTGCAATATATATATATATATATATATATATATATATATATATATATATATATATATATATATATCTGTGGTGTGTGTGTGTGTGCATGCGCGCGCATGTGTGCGAGCCTTACTCATTAGTAGACGGCTTGACGTAAGCACTTTAAGTCGTGGGTTCGAATCCTACTCCTTTCGGTAGGATTCAAATATCACACATGACTGGAATAGATTCAGCTCCTAAATCAATTCAACCTATAGGGATTGATTGATAGTCTCAATTGATATATATATATATATATATATATATATAAAAGATGTTGGGTTACATAATTTTATGACAGTTGTTGTCCTACAATCTTTTCTTTGAAGTTTTCTCCTGGAAGTTTGCGATTGAGACGACGGCCAATCATTTAATGGCTGGCCGGCGAGGGACGGCTTCCTTTCGCTCGCATGATTTGGATGCTTTTGCAAACATAAAATTCTTCGTAAAATATCTTGTGTCAAAAATGCCCTCGACCCGCATAATTTTCCATTCGGATCGGATTCTTAAGTACCCAGATCCGATATACCATTAACCTCTCAATTAACCGCCCTAAGAGTGAGCAACGTGCAAGTTACGAATGTATTATCCTATGCTTATAATTATACCACCTTTGACGGGTTGGATAGCTGTGATGGCAACATATTTGAAAAATATATCATATGTGTATTTCACCACTATGCAACAAATTCATATGAAATAATGGTCACATATGGCATCATATTTTTTTAGATTTATGCCATTGTTAGGCACGTCACTTCAACGATAAGTTAATTTTAGCAATATGATCCATGAAGATCATGCAATGGCAGCAAACGGAATGAGCTGAGCAGATGGTTTTGCAAGCTCTAGTTTGCTTTATTAAAGTTTTGTTTGCGGTCGGCTTTAGATCAATTAGAGCTTTTAGGAATGTGTTCGGGCTTGATAGAACCCTGATCGAGTTTGGCTTTAGTTAAAACTTATAGCAAACGTTTCGTTTAACAAATTAAATGAGCTATAATTAATCGAGCAATATACGAGCAACTTGTTTAGAAGAATAAACTAGTTGTTTCAAATAAGACTTCGTGAACCTAGAGAATTAATATATAAATGCTACTGTAAAAAATGAGTTTTAATGGAATTATCTTAACTAGCTTATTTATGAATTTTGAATGATATTGTTCATGAACATAAATGAATCAAATAATAAATTGCATATACTTGTCCATTTAGCAGCGGAGTATATTTATTCAATAAGCTAATCAATTGATCATGAATGAGCTTTACTCAAGCCGAGTCGTGTAATTTGTTGAAGACTGTTCATTTGAAACCCTAGACACACAACATCAATTTGATACTTATCATGAATCTAGGAATAAATGATCAAATATATTGCCAAAGTTTAGCTATTGCATTGATCAAAGCAATGTGCAATTCACCACGAGCCATACTATTAGAGATGTGTGAATAATAAATGAAAAAAAACATAGAGTAGTTAGCTTTAATTTGCAAGAGGAGATTTGGGGCTTCTTCGACTACTTTAATTAATACCTTATCCAAATAATTTAATTCAATCAAGTAAAAATTTTGGTACAATATTCGAGTTAAAAGCTTCTAAAATAATATTTAAGCTCATATAAACTTCACTTTTAGAAAATTGATAGTCAAAAAGATTTCATTGCAAGAAATTACATAAAATCGATGCATGTAGTCAATAAAAATATGATGCTCATTGACAATAAAATTAATGTCTGCCATCACTGATAATATCAACATTTATCATTGAAAACAAAGCTAATCCACGATATTAATTTAAATATAAACGCATGTCATTGCTAAAAAGATCAATGCATACTACGGACAATGATGTTGTCACTTGATCTTAATGCTCAGATTATCACTAACTATTACTAATAACATTGATTTACATAAACGTCAAAAATATTTGGCTTCAACACCAATGCTAATGGACTTCGTCTCTTCCAATGTGGATAATGTGATGTTAATTAGGTTCTTAATTAAGAATCCCAACTAACGCTCACCTATCTTCCCACATACCTACCTTCCCACCTACCGCCCACTTACCTCCCACCTACCGCTCTCCTGGTTTCTATAAATAGCCTCTTTTGGCTTAAAGATAAAGCCAAGCCAAGGGTCAAGCCGAGTCCTCCAAGAGAGAAAGAGAGGAAGAGAGAAAGAGAGGAAGGGAGAGAAAAAAATAGAGATTTTCTTGTAAACGTCGAAGTGCTCAACGGTGTAATTCCTCGAAGAAATAAAATCCTCTGCAGCTTCGTGGATGTATGTAAATTTATCGAACCATATAAATCTGTGTGTCACTCTGGTGTTTTTCTGCGTGCAATTTTTCTCGTTTCGTTTTCACTTTATTGTCTTCATTTTTCACAACAACTAGTATCAAAGCTTTGGGTTTGAATCTAAGAAAGAACAATAGGCGGAGACGAAGTGATGGTATATGGAATCGAGAAATTCAGTGGCACAGATTTTGGTTACTGGATGATGCAGATAGAGGAATACCTCTATGGAAGAAACTTCATCTTCCGTTACTGGGAAAACGACTGGAAAAGATGGACGAGGTGGAATGGAACATGTTGGATCGATGAGTTATGGGGGTTATACGATTAACCCTGTCGAGATAGGTTTCCCACAATGTCATCAAGTAAAAGATTACTTCAAATCTCATTGCGGCTTTATCAGATATGTATAAAAAGCCATCAGCAAATAACAATGCGCACTTGATGAAAAATTTATTCAACTTGAAGATGGAGGAAGGTGTGTCTATTGCTCAACACCTGAATGATTTCAACACTATCACAAATCAATTGTCGTATATTGAAATTGATTTTGATGACGAGATACATGCGCTGATATTGTTGGCTTCATTGCCAACTAGCTAGGAAGCTATGATAATGGCAGTTAGCAGTTTTGCAGGTAAATTTAAACTGAAATATGATGATATTCGTGATTTGATTTTAGCTGAAGAGGAGCACAGGAAAGATTCTGGCGAGACCTCAGGTTCGAGTTCGGCATTGATCGTTGATTTCAAAGGGAGATCACATAACATAAACTCAAACAGAGGAAGATCAAAATTAAAGTCTAGTCAGCAGGTAACCTGTTGTAATTGTGGCAAGGTTGGCCACATAAAAAGGAACTACAGGAATCCTTAAAAAAATGAGAATGATGGTGCTAATGTTGTAACTGAAGAAATACAGGATGCGCTATTGCTGGTAGTTCACAGTTCTCTTGATGACTGGATATTGGATTCAGGGGTTTCCTTCCATACCTCTTCCCACCGGGAGTTGATGTGAAATTATGTTGCAGGCGACTTTGAGAAGGTACATCAGGTTGATGGAAAGCTCTGAACGTGGTGGGTATGGGAGACGTTGATATGACACTCCTTAACAAGAACAAATGGACTTTGCAAAAGTTCAAACACGTTCTTGAGTTGAAGAAAAACATCATCTCTGTTGGGCAGCTCAATAAGCGTGGTCATTCGGTAGTGTTCTCAGATAGCGCTGGAAGGTTACCAAAGGAGGATTAGTACTGGCTCGAGGTAAAAAAACTGACACACTATATATGACTACTGATTTACTCAACACTGTTGTTACTACAGTTGCAGAAAGCACGAGAGATCTGCGACATTGCATGCTTGGACACATGAGTTAACGGTGCATTATGGAGAAGCAGAAGAAAGTCAATTTCTTGAAAAGTGGGAGAGCGTCAAAGGCAGGAAAACCTAACCTTGTACAGAAAAACGATCGAGAACCCAAAGCTATGAAAAAATCTTGCAATATGAGAATTCGATCAAGTAGAAGCTGACCAAGAAGGAGGACACAGATTACCTGCTATGGAATCATACTTTAGAGCTGACAGAACTTCAACCAAGGAAGAAAGCATTGCACAATAAGTGGGTGTACCGTGTGAAGACTGCACTTGGTAGCAGTAAGAGGTACAAGGCTGGACTTGTTGAAAAGGGCTTTCAACAGGGGCAGGATAGTGCTCATGCAGTGGGAGTCGTAAGCAGATACAAGAGTAACCCAGGAAAGAGTTTGGTGGTACAAGGCTACGTTGACGGTGATATGTCAACTAAGGGTATTACTCCTGAGAAGTTGAAGTTGTGCTCGACTTCAGCTGGTCTTCTAGCGTGAAATCAAGGGTTTTGAGTTGCAGAGGTGGAGAATATCATATTTGAGAAAAATGTCAGTACAGTTAGCAGATGATGCAGTTTGTAGGTGGTGCAGTGAGTGTCTCAATCTTTAAGTGGGTGAATTGTTGGGTAATGTAAAGACCCTGTATACCGCAATTTAATTAACTGTTGTTAATTAGCTTCCTAATTAAGAATCCCAACTACCGCTCACTTACCTTCCCACATACCGCTCACCTACATTCCCACCTACCTCTCACCTACCGCTCTCTAGGTTTCTATAAATAACCTCTTTTGACTTAAAGATGAAGCCAATCCAAGGGCAAAACCAAGTCCTGTAAGAGAGAAAGAGAGGAAGGGAGAGAAGAAAATAAAGATTTGCTTGTAAATGTTGAGGCGCTCGACGGTGTAATTCCTCGAAGAAATAAAATTCTCTGCAGCTTCGTGGACGTAGGCAAATTTGCTGAACCATGTAAATCTGTGTCGCTCTGGTGTTTCTGCCTGCAATTTTTCTCGTTCTGTTTTTACTTTATTGTCGTTGTTTTTCAATCCAGTTCAATGCTTGCCTTTTCAGTTTTTGTCGTTCTTTCCTCTTATAAGTAAAACGATAGACTAATGCACTACTAATCTTTGATGACAAATTTAATGCATCAACCATCCTCACTAGTTCTATCAAAAAGTCATATTCCATAATTTATGTTTGCTATATTGCCCCAAAATTTTCTTCAATCATGAAAAAATTTATCGTGTGTAACACAGGCGTATAATAGTTGAATTATTTCATTTGGATTAGGCTTCATAATCCTCCCTTTCCTGAGATTTTCATGAAAGAAAACTCATTTACTTTATGATGACAATTGTTATAGATGTCTTTACACAACATAATAATGACAATAAAGGAGCGCAGCGATGAAGATAATTTTTATTGGCCGTTCTTTTAACCATGACGAAGTTGAATGGGTTAAATATAATTTTATAAAAAATTAGTGTGTTAAGTCCCTCCTTTATATCAAAATATAATGTACCAAAAATATGACAATTAGCATATTTTATTATTAATTAAAATTTAAAGTTGCAAAGCTCCGTAAAAGCATCATTCGTGAAACCCCTCAAGTAAATTGAAGTTAAATTTTTAAACATCGAGATATCTTTTGGTGTAACAATTAGAATTTTGATAGAAACTTCAAAGTTAAGCATACTAATATGGGAGCACTTCGGGGATGGGTGACCTATTGAGGATAGAACTTACACCAATGGGATAAAATTTTGCGGCCATTAGGCCAAAGCGTACAATATCTTGATGGATCAGAGTTCGGGGTGTGACAAATGGTATCAGAACATTAGCATTATTACAAAAAAATACCTTAGCGTTACACCAGTTTGAAGGTGAGAATTAAGTGTTATATTAAATAAACTGTTAATTTAAGGGAGCCACCTCTTAAACTATAAATGGGACAAACTACTACATGATTGAGGGGAGCCACCTCTTGAATCTGTAGGGGCCACCACTAAAATCTTATTTGGCTCGTGAATGATTCTGGGTTTAGAACACTAATGAGGTTGCATGTTACTTAAATGGGGGAGATTGTGAAACCTCTTAAGTATAATGAAGTTGAACTCTTAAACATTGAGACACCTTTTCGTTTAACGGTTGGAGTTTTGATATAAACTCTTAAGTTAAGTGCTCGTGTTGGAGCACTCCAAGAATTGGTGACCTCCTCAAAAGTTACACCAGTGAGGCAAAATCATGAGTCAATCAAGTCATAACAGACAAATTTCGACTGATGAGAGTTCAAGCTATTACATAATAATGATTATTGATTTTATAGATATAATACATTTGTGAAATAATGAATATTTGTGAAATAATGAATATTTGTGAAATAATGAATAAAAAAACTATATTGTATACATTAGAAAGGCCTTACGAGTTACCCAACCGCCGAACTACCCAACTTCCAAATTGTTGAATTGTCCAACTGGCGAATTGTTGAATTGCCAAGTTTTTTAATTGCCGAGCTACCAAATTGCTGAATTGCCTCTATCAAATTGTCCAACTGCTGCAAACTACCAAACCGCCTAACCGCCAAAGTGGTTGAACATCTTAGTTTTAGAACTGGTTGAATTGTTTAGTAGAAGAGCTGGTTGAACTACCTAGTTGAAGACTGATCAAATTATATAACCGATGAACTATCAAGTTCAACTACACAGTGAGACATGATGTAAAACTGTAGGACATGAAAAAGTTGTCGGGCATGACATAAAACTACAATACATGATATAAATATGTCAGACATGATATAAAATTATTGGAAATGATATAAAATTATTGGATAAGTGAAAATTATGTACATTTATATAATTTTTTATACCATAAAAAAAAACACCCTAAAGCTTATAAAAAGATGTCACATGTAAAAAAAAGGACGAAAAACTCTTTCTTCCCACGAACTATTCTTTCTCTTTTTTTTTTACTTTTCTCGTCAATACTATTAAGATTTGGGTATAACTCTCCAATAATATGTGATCCTGTTAGGTATGGCCCATATACCGGAAATTTGGAGTTTCTTGATAAAGATGTGTGTCTCTTCATATTTAGTGGGTTGAGGGGAGCGATGGCGAGTTAGTAATTTATTCGCGGGTTTTATCTATAAATAGATATGTAATCTTATGAGTATGTTTGAACCGGACTTGTAACTCCTTTGAAATAGTGAATTCGCCGCTCTGCTCTCGATGATGTAGGCATCTTTGCTGAACCTCATTAAATCTCTATATGTTTTTTCTCATGATTTGCATTCTCTTCGCCCAAAAATTTTCACAACAGATCCCACGTCCTAAAACGACTCAATATATATTTTAGAAATTATTCTTTCAGCGGCCAAATATTATCGATTATATATTCAATCATATCCACATTTTTCCATAAATAAAATCTATTCTAAAAACCCGCTATCCGGTCAAATACTGTAAAGACCATTCATCATAAGAGCAATTTAGTAAATTACATATACATTAAGCCCCCACATCAATACAAATTTTCTTCCACGACTCCCTTTTCCAAATAAACGGCAGAGAGAAAGAGAGAAGATGGGGAATTGCTTCGGGTGCTGCCTCGATGAATCAGAACCGTACAATGGTGTGCGTGTGATGCACATCAACGGCCATGTGGAGGGCTTCGATCCTCCCATCACCGCCAGCGAGGTCACCGGCAAGCCACCGTACCGGCTTCTTTTCACGCCGATTCAACTCCTCTCCGGGGTCGCCAAACCGCTCCGCGGCGACGAACAGCTCGAACCGGGCCGATTCTACTTCCTTCTTCCACACTCCGCCCTCCAAGCCGGCGCGGTCGACTTGGTTGCGCTCGCCAACGGGCTCACCGCTAAAGCTCGCCGGTCGGCCAACTACAGACCGGTTAAAGGAAGCCGGCGTCCCGTGCTTGAGACGGGTAACGAAGAGAGTCAGGTCGGAGAGGGTTCGAAGGCTCGGCGGGTGAAGCCGTGGAAGCCGGTTCTGTCGACCATACGGGAGCTTTCGTTTCGGTTGACTTTGGAGAGGAGGGAGTCAATGAAAAGTCCTGTGAACTCCATAGCGGAAGTGTAATTCTCTATATTTCTTTCTTTCTTTTTTAATTATTATTATTTTTTTTATAGTGATTTAATAAAGCCTTTGTATTTATTTTCACATCGGTTGGGCTTAATTTGATCTTCTGTTATCTCTTTAATTAATTGGTTATGATAATTAAAATCTGGTTTAACAAGTCATTGAATGTGAACAAACCTAGGATCTGCTTGGGGTGCATGTTATTTTATGTAATATTTGTTGTAAAGTTGTTGCAGAGGAAATAACTAATTAGAAAATTATAATCAGAATTATAAATATATAATTTAGAAAAAAAATATCAGACATTTGCTTTATTGTCCAAAAGAAAAAATTAATTTTTCACTATAAAAATTTATGAAAAACAGTTTCACAAATAGAATTGTGATGATGGTCTGAAACATAAAAAACTAACCCAAATTTGACCTTACATTTCATCTATCATGTAGTTTTTATTTGTTTTAGAATTATTGTATAAAAATAAAATAAATGAAATGATTATATTTGTGATAGGTTGGTGTAGCTCTAGTGATGGAAAAATTAGAGAGAGGTGTCTTGGATGGTTTGGTCACATTAAACATCGACCATCTGATGATCCGATTAGGAGAATAAATATTTTAGATTCGACTTATGATAAGAAAGGCAGAGACAGACCTAGGAAGACTTGGGCTTATTGTATAAAAAATAACCTTAATTTATTAGAACTAAAAGAAAATATGGCACTAAATATGATGCAATAGAGAAAAAGGATCCATGTACACTCTGCGGGATTAAGGCTTTGTTTTTGTTGTTGTTGCTGTATTGTATAAAAATAAAATAAAATAAAATTCAACAAAGGGTTGTATCATTCTTTCCCCATTGATGCTAACATAAGCATTTGTCATGGTCCGTATCCCCTCCCAATGGCGAAGGAGAAGATAGATAATGGTGCAAGCTTGGGTTGCTCTTGTGCTTATCATGAAGATCAAACAAATGTTATGGTGGCTAGCAGTTATAATGTTTTCTACAACAAATTAGTGACTAGTTCTCTTGAGCCAAGTTTTCTTTCGGGTTTGAATAGGCCATATTAAGGAGCGATTTTTGCGTATGCTATTTGGACGGTGTTGCGTCTGAACAACGAAGTTGATACACTTAAATCGCCGCGTTTTCTTTTTTTTTCATTTCTGCCAAGATCTGAGAATCGTCACTGTTGTCCAAACGCAACTCTATTATATTGTTAGCACAAAAATTAGAAGTGAAGATAACTGAAGTAACAGTTAAATAAATATTTAGACTTTAAAAAATAAACAAAAAATTTCTAATGTATACTTGAATTTTCACTCAATAAGCTTAAAATCTCCTTTATTTTTTATTCATGCATGTTGTCGAGTAAATATCAAATATTTAGCATGTTGAAAAATCCATTGTCCATTAATAGCGCATATGGCTTGCTTAGAAGCATGTATTTGACTCACTCCTTTTAATAAGCAAGTCAAGCTTCAACGTATAATTTATACTCATTTTCTTAATGAGGCAAACATTAAACATGAAAAATAAGTTTTTGAAGTATAATGAAATATGAGATGAGCGAAGGGCGAAACGTTCGCATTAAATATTAAGCATTTACCAACATTATTTTTTATGTAAAATTGCCATTTTACATAACTGTATAAGAAAATAATATTACATTTTATTATTTATATGGAGAATCTCAATTTTCAGGGTATAAGTGTCCACATTAAACATAGCCTAATTCTGCCCCTCTAAGCTCAAATAGGCATTCCCAATTTATTATTTGAGTCCACCATTTGGTTTACCAAATCACAATGTAGAAAATGTTTTGCGCTTATATTAATGATGGATCTCTTCTTTTTGAATTTAAGATTGTCTTCTAAGAAACACACTCCGAGAGTTAGAGCATGTGAGGAGAGAAGAGAGAGAGAGAGAGCAGTGAGTCAAGAGTGTCAGAATTTCCCCTGTAAGGATCCAAAAAGAAGAGATCCCTTTATTGATGTCATGACCTCTTATTTATAGAGGTCTCAAAACACAGTTACATAAAAGGAAAAAAACAATTGTTACAACTGTTCAGATCGGCTAGCTCTATCGACCGACCACAGGCCTCTCCGAGAGATACGATAATTTGTTAGAAGTGTATATTCACTTGTGTTCCCTCATTCGGTGGATCTGCCGGTCGGAAGCTTCTGTCAGGCGAAGCTCCATGTTAGTAGATTTGCCATAAAATTGACTAGTTGCTTGCTCATAATTTTTTAGTCAGGAACTTTATTTGCACACTCCTATTCCTGATTGTTTGATCCCCTTTAGATTCGTGCTGACATTTTTTAGTATACATATTAGTTCCCCAATTTTCCTGCTCCCTGACGGTGATAATTACAATAAGGAAAAAAAAATTATTAAGCAGTAAATGACACATAAATCGATAAAATTAATTTAATAATCACCTCCCTTATTTTTCGATCCCAGTGGATTCTATAAATAGGGTTTGAAATTGCGCCTTTGACTCCCTTATCTGCTCCTTAAATCTTTTGATCGACACCATGGCCAACAGCTCGAATAAGAGGGATACTGAAGCCTGCCTTCTAGCTTTTGGAAGACTTTTGACTTCCTGCAACTCCCACAGTGGAGAACAAAAAAGAGGTTATATGGAAACAGAAGCAAAAGACACGTGAACTTTAGCCAGTTGACCAAGCAGTCTCTCCGGGTGCAACCATACCAGCACCAGTGTTTTGAATCTCATTAGAACTCTACAATTAAGTGTGTTTGGCAGTGAGGAGTATTAGGATGGGTGATCTCCTGTGAAGTTCCTGCATTGCACCCCTAAAAAGAAAATAATGCCCTATTTATTATATCAATTGGGTACTCAGAGGCGTCGAAACAAGGAGTCCACTTATGGAAAAACTAACGTTTGTTTTGATTATTTTCGCACGCAGGCTCCGATTATATTTCCAAATGCATCTGATTCAGGTTATTACTGATCATCCACTAAAGTCAGTTCAATATAACTTACATTCTTAGAACAACCATCAAAACCCAAGCGATCACTAATTTCGTGGCAGACCTTTCTGAAAAGAGGAATCGGTCAAAGGAAATCTTTATTGCGATCGAATAAGGAACTCGTACATTGATGGAGCTTCTAAATAGGTAGTTGTGGATTTGGGACTAACTTTAAGAAGTTCAATGGGGAGCATCTCTGTCAGTCGATTTCGGTAGAGTTTGATGTCATGAATAATCAAATGGAGTATGAAGCTTTAATCGTTGGGCTTTGCCCGATGTATGAAATTGGCACTTAAGATCTATTGGTAAAATCATACTTGTTGCTAGTTGTACAATGAGTCAGTGGAGAATTCGAGGCAAGAGATGAATTGATGGTTAGATACATCTCCAAGACAAAGAAGGAGATCAGAAGATCCAGAAACTTCCAGATTCAGTGTGTTGGTCAGGAGGAAAATCAAGTCGTTGATATTCAGTCTAAACACTTCTTTTTTGGGTGGGGTGCCTTAGAGGGTTACTCGCCTAACAATTGAGTAGCCCGAAACGATGGAGATAACAGTCAAAGGCATAAGAAGTTGGATAGATATGTCATCCTCTATTTGGAGACTGGTAAGATATCGAATAATGTTACAGACCCGAGAAATTTCAAAATCAAGTTTTCTTTGTATTTGATGATCGAATGAAAGCTTTTCTGGCGATCGATCACTTCAGTGTGCTTGAGGTGTGTCGGCATATTTTTAGGTTGAGTGTTGTATTTTTGAAAAGAGGTCGCCTACAGAAATTGTCGGCGAATTTTTTAATTTAATTTAAATAAATAATTTGAAAAGTAGTATTTTATTTTGAAAATAATTTTAAATTTGAAAATTTTAAGATATGAAATCAAACTGATCTCACATCCCGAAAAGTTTATATAAACGAGCACCGCACCACAAACTCGTATATCTATCCCGGAGAATAGACACACTCGCTCGATGATGGGGCTCGATTAAATAAACTAGAAGATTTGTGACGTCCGTTTGGTCTACGAACCAATTTTATAAGCCGACAAGTTCCCCGCTTAATATAAATGAATTAAGCGAGGTTTATATTACTCGGGTTCTTTAAAATTCCTATAAGGGCAAGCCCCTATAGTTAATTACATCTTAAGTGACGGGAATCACCTAAGAAAACTCTCGATAATAATCAATAATTCTGCTCTCAAGAATTTCAAAGTTTAAGTTTTCAAAGGATTGAATTTTTGAATCTCAATAGGGAATGGATCAAGTTTGGAACATTTTATTTTGGGAACTCAAAGGAAGAAAAGTAGGAGAAATTACAGATTCGAAGTGAACTTCGATAATCTCCCGACTATCCTATTGTTTGGCTTGGATTTAGGAAAGTCCTAATGTTCATTTAATGTTTTAATCTTGCCAATTTTAATTAGTTAGGGCTTATATTTATATGATAGAATCATACAAATAGCTTGGAAGATATGAGGGTTTATGTCGTATCGGACGACTACCTTGGAATCCTAAGACCGGTTAGGGCTTAATTTGCAATGCAAATGCCTAACGAAGAGTTGATGATTTATGTTGCACTAAGCGAACTACCTCGAAGTCCATGGCTTTGTTGTTTAATTCTAGGAAAGTTTTGCTGATGTCGACACAGGTTTGCTGACGACGATGGTCGTGCTGCCCACCATGCTCCGAGCTCCTTGTTGTTGCAGAGGTTTAGTTTTAGAAATCATAAATCAGGGGATGAGAAAAGTGTTTTGGTTTAGAGAAGTCTTAATTTCCAAGTGTTTTTTGTGTTTTAATTAAAACAAATCTTAAAGTTGATTATAACGACACCGGTTAAGATCCCACGGTTCCATCCTTCCGCATCATTATTTTTATCGGATTCACTTAGTCCGGATGAATTTGCTAAACTCAATTGAATGAGTTCCACACTTTCATTTAGACCGTGGGAAATCCCGTTAGCAACACGTAGGTTACATCATCCGAGGTATTCCCGATCATCCAACAAGACGTTTTAATTTAGTTATAATTGTAGTTTTGTGTTCCGTTTGTGATTAAATTTTGAGTTGTCTTATATTTTGAAATGTTGTAGAGGTGAATTTTATCTTGTAGTGTCTTTTAATTTAGTTATGGGTTTCGGCTTTGGTTTTCGTCCTAAAGGTGTCGGTTTTCATGCAATCGTTGTTTTATCATGCAAGAAAAATAAGTGCGATGCGATTAAATAAATTGCGATAAAATAAATTGCAATAAAATAAAAGCGTACTTGGAGGGTCTTCCCGTCATCCCAAGTCGCACTTAAAATACAATTTAGAGCATTTAAGCATTCATAGCAATTTCCTAGGTAAAGCTAAGGGAAAGGGTTATGGTTTTCTACCAAGTTCCTAATCCTATAGCTAGTCATTTCTTATGACGTCTAGGTTCCTTGTGTTTTTGGTTTGAGGACGATTTTCTTCATCAAAGAATAACTAAGTTCGATTGTTCTTATAAATATCCTATCATATTGAGGAAGTGCTTAAGAAGAACCTTAAACATCTTTTCAATATTTCTAGGATTGTTTTAAGTCCAAGAGAATTTAATTATGTAAATGAATCAATCATCCGAGGTTTTCGAGTTTTGTTAACTTGCTCAGTGAACTAGGACATTTGAATGTCCTATAAGTGAAGTAACATTTCATTTAATATTACGTTTAGGAGTTATGATAACTAAAGCTCCTAGAGGCAAAATGATATTCAATGATTTGTGATTCAAATTTAAGTTCAAATTAATGATTTAAGTTTGGAATAGTGTTCAAGTTATTTTAGATTTATTTTTGAGTTCTTTATGTCTTAGGTGATGTTATTTAATTCGACTTAATTCAATTTAATTTTAGTTTAATTTAATTCAATTTAGTTTGATTTGATTTAATTTTAATTTAATTTTATTTAATTTGATTTAATTTTTAATTTAATTTAATTTAATTTAATTTAATTTAATTTAATTTATTTAATTTAATTTAATTTAATTTAATTAATTTAGTTTAATTTATTTAATTTAATTTAATTTATTTATTTAATTTTATTTAATTTAATTTAATTTTAATTTAACTTTTTAATCTTAATTTAATTTAATTTAATTTTAATTTAATTTACTTAATTTAATTTAATTTTTAATTTAATTTAATTTAATTTTAATTGAAATTTTTGAAAGAGTTTAATGATTTAATTTTAGTTTAATGATTAAGTCTTTTAATATTTTAAATTTGAGTTATCATTTTAATTAAGAGTTGAATATTAATGAGATGATTAAATTTAGGGATCTTTTAAATTAAAGAATAAATCTCTTCCTAATAATATCCCTATTTTAATAATTCCAATTTTATTATTCTCCCAAATTTAATCAATTATTTAATTAAGGTTTAATCATTTTAAATTGCTTAATGGGTTTCTACCCTTTAATTATTTAAATTTCAATCATCCAAATCAGGTTAGAATCAAATATTTTACTTGTTAATCTTTTTTATTAAACCTAAAGTTTTAATTAAGGGTTAAAATTTTAATTACCATCTTGCCCTTTAAGCTTAATAATTTTATAACTCACTAAATTGAACTCAAATGAACTTGAAATTTTTATGTGACTTCACTCATATGTCAATAAAGACATGAGAGGAGAAAATGTGATTTTTCTGTATTTAATTTATTTATATAATTATTTTTAGTAGAAAATAGAGATTTTCAAGGAAAATTTGATAACATGACCAAGGGTAAGTTTCTGTCCTTAAGAAAATTAGGGGACATTCCTAATGACCAGAGGACCACTTGGACTAATTTTGGAATTTTTTTGAATTATATTTTATTTATTAGAATTATTTTAAGTTCTGGAGTATTAATTAATTTAAAAATAAAATAAATGTTGAAAAATGAATTTTATAATTTTTAAAATTCTCTCTGATATCAAGGATTCCAGAGAACCAAATTTTACAATTTTCTGATTTTTCTTTGATTTATTATAATTATTTTGGTGAAAATGCTAGAAAATACATTTTTTTTAATTTTAAAATTACCCTAGAGCTTTAAAAATTAATATCTCACCAAATAGACCTAAGAAAAATATGGGGTTTGTTCCTAAGTGATTAAAATTCAAAATGTGACATTTTGGTGAATTTTATTATTTTTGTGATTTTTATTATTTTTTAATTATTAAAATTATTAAAATAATATTAAAAATCAACTTTTTTAGAAAATTGAAATTTTAATTTTCTTAAATTCCCCTGATATCAAAGAGGCTCCAAAACCAATTTGGTAAATTTTTGAAAGGTATTTTGAAAGTTATGATTTTTTAAAGTTTAAAATGACTAAGTGGCTTAATCAATCCAATTAGTGGGGCTAACCAAGTCCAATTGACCTCAAATTTTTATGGTGGGTTCCTCTGATCCTAAAGGTCAGTGGAGAATTGATTTCAAGTCAATTTGATGTATGGTTAGCTCTAATTAATTAGGGGTCTATTTTGGTCGCTTAAGCCAATTAGGGTTATCTTAAGTGAATTAACCCAAGTCCTATTTTTCCTAGGGTTCTCTAGTCATAAGGAACATCACCAAATTTTCCTAGAATTTATTTCACAACATGCTAATTTTTGAAATTAAAATACTTAAAATGAGCAACATGCATTTGAAAAATCAATAACTTTTCACAGAGATGGCCTCGACCTTGGAAAATTCAGGGAATGTTCCTAAGTTCGGAGGCTTCAAAGCCCTATAGTCTCATGCCATGGTGAATTGTATGAATGCATGGAGAATTAAAACAATGCAGGGAGTAAATAATTAATTAAAAATAAAATACTTGGACAAAATTAATTAATTTCTTTTCCACATTATTCTCCTCTGTTCACCGAGCAAGAGGGTATTTTTATTTTATTTTTATGATTTTCCTACACAAAGTTATGAATTTTTGAAGTTTAGGGAATTAAATAAATAGAAAATACCCCTAATTTTCTACTTATCCACGCGGCGCCAACGAAACATCGGCAGCTCCGAAGTGCCGCGTGGCGCGCTCCCATTCGACGCCGCCATCCGCGTCAGCGCTCCCGGGACCCGCTGTATCGCTCCGTCCTCTGATCCGACGCGATCCTGGCCGTCCGTCCGCGCGTGTATTAAATGGACGGCATCCGTTCATCGTCCCCAAGTGTCCTCTCCCGAGAGCCGTCCACACTAAATCCTTAATATCTCACTCGATACTCAATGGATTTTCATGTTCTTATGCTCTATGGATTCGTCTTGAAGAGACGAACACATCTATACGGTTATCATGCATTGAAGTTAAGGCATTTGAAATGGAGAATCTCCGGAAGCTCGGGATGAAGAATTAGTTCATACCTTTGCTCAGAGAAGTGTGGCTTCGATCCGAGAGTTGTTGCACCTTCGATTGGATCCCGCAAGCTCCGGATGAAGTCTCCCGGTCCAGTGAATTGTCTCAGATGTGATTTTGACCAAGCCCGATCACAAAGCTTGGAGGCCGGAGCAACCGGGTGGCCTCGGAGATGGGGCTTTTGTCGGTGGACACCTTCCCTCGGTCCGGTGAAGGTGTAGAACCAATCAATTTGGGGATTGGCTCACCGTGGAGAAGTGTCCCGGTTTTGGGTGGAATTTCAACTCTGAAATTGAGCTCACAGAGAAGAAATGGCAGGGGGATCTCACTGGTGATCAAGTGCTCTGAGTATGGAGAATGATCTGGAGCAATTTTGGCAGAGTTTCAGTAAGGTCTGGTTCAGCACTTCTCCATGGCCGAGAGGGTGAGGGGTTTAAATAGGAGAGGGTGGAGGGCCTCCTGGGGAAGTTAGGGCTTGGGATCGAGCTGCTCTGGTGAGGAGAAGAACGGCCATGGTGACCACTAGGCATGGGGCGGCTCGACGAGGGAGAATTCCAAAGTTTGGCTCCTCCCAAGGTCTCGGCCATGGTGTTTTCCGGCGGCTCGGTGGTCGGCCGGCCGTGCACTCGGTCACCATCTTGTTCGGGTGGGTCGGGGTCGGGGTTTGGTGCATTCGATCGAGGTTTGACATGTGTAAAGTGGTTGAATCAAAGTAGAAAGGGGAAGGGGCTATTTTAGCTTATTTTGGTCAACCCATGCAAATGGGTTGGGTGCACCTCCCCAAGACTCGGTTTTGGGCCGAGGAGGTCGGGTGGGTCAATCTCCCATGTGTGGTGGAGTCTCCATCAAGGATTAGGTGGCAAAGCATGGTTTAGAGTGTGACATGCTTAAGGTAAAAAAAGGCTTAAGAAGGATTAGGAAAGGGGGTCCTCCTTTTTCCATTAATGGCTTGATCACATGTCAAACTCTCCATGGCTTCATGTGGCTTGTCCATGGCTTGCATGGCTTGTCTTTGGCTTAGGGAAAAGTTTAGTCAATTTCATAAAAATGGGTTTTAAGAATTTTGGATATTTTGGTGAAAATTTGTATGAAGCTTGATTTGGAATGGTTTAAATGATGATTTTGAAACTTAGGGGTGATTTTGATTAAATGGATGATGAAAGGAAGTGTCATGTGGGCTTTGGATGAATTTGGGCTTTTGAATTTGAACGGAGTGGGCTTTTAGGAAAGTTTAAGGGAAATGGGCTTTTTGATTTTAGGATGGGCATTTGGGTAAAGATTTTGTGAAAGGACTTGTCAAGTAAATGTCATAATTGGTTTATGGATGTTCTATGAAGGGCTTGGAGTCAACTTGGTGTGATTTGGAGTTGAATTGGTTTGAATTTGGGTTTATTTGGTAAGTGGGCCTATATGGGTCCAAGTGGGCTAACTTGGGCTAATGTTGGGCTAGAGTTGAAATTGATGTAAAATTAATGTTGGGAAATGTTTATGGGAGTGTTTCAAAGAGGTTTTGGCTTTGATGGGTTTTGATTTTGGGATTTGGGCTCATTTGGGTTAGGTTTGGGTTTAGGTCAAAAATGGGCCTTTTAATTTTGGGTTGAACTTGAGTGGGGTTTGGATCAAAATCTTGGGCAAATCATGTTAGTGTTTTGTTTATGGGGATGTCAAGGAAGGTTTAGAAAAGATTTGGGTTTAATTGGAGTTGAATTGGGTGAGTTTGGGCTAAGTTTGGGTCATGGGTCCAAATTGGGCTTTAAGGCCAAAAGTGAAATTGGATCCAAATGTCAATCAAATTAAGCTTGGATTTGGTCTAGATTGGTGTTGGGAATGTTGAATTGAAATTTAGAATTGAATTGAACTAGAATTTAGGTCAAATGGGTAGGTTAGGTTTGACATTGGGTTTACTTTAGGTTAAAATGGGTCAAATTGGGGGTTTTGATAAAAGTGGGGTAAATTGACAAAATTGGCCCATGGTGTAGTTGAACAAAATGAAATTGGGAATATTTGGGATTTTCTGGAATTTTCTGGGAATTTTCTGAATTTTTGGATTTTTTGGCTAAGAGGGGTATTTTGGGTATTTGGAGGGTATTGGGAGGTATTTTTGGAATTTTTGGTATTTTTGGTTATGGATGATCAGTTTGAGTGATGTGGAAATGTTTGGGAATGATTTTGAGGAATTTTGGGTGATTTGGAAATTTTTGAGAAATTTGGGCTATTCAGGGCTTTGGGTAGGTTGGCGGGTGTAGGGTCCCGGGGGTCAAAAATTAAAAATTTGGAAAATGGAAGATTAGGTGAATGTAAGTGGAATAAAATCATTTTGGTTGAGCCATGAAGCCATATCAAGCCCACATGAGCCATGAAGGGACTCATTTGAGGCATTCACTATGTTGTTCCTAACCCTCTTACCATGAGGCTTAGGGGTTAAGGACCATCCATGTGAATCACCTACATGAGTCGGGAGGTCAAGTCGGGTATGGGTGTGTTTTTAGGAAGTGTGTGAAAGTGTAGTGTGTAGGTGTAGTGTGTGTGCAAGTCAACCCTTCACTGCACTGAGCCACCTGCGAGCGGTCCTAAGGCCAAAGAGTCCCATAGGAACTCATCCTTTAAACTTCCACATTCGATTTCAACCCTCTAGGCGATTAGGGGTCTACGGTCAAGTTTGTGGAGTTTGCGGGGAGTTTAGAAGTGGTTTGAATTTCTAAAAGGTGGATCCCAATTCTAGTCCTCTAAGATAGTCAAAGGAAAAGCCTAAGGCTAGATCCTAAGTACTAAAGAGAAGAAGAGAAGACCTCATCAAAAATGAGGTCAACAAGGTGCTTCAGGGAAGACGAGCGCAAAACGTCCTCCGGGAAGAACACTCTGGAGAATGTGGGAGCCTGTATGGAGGAAAAACTCTGGCCAATCGGGTGCAATGACAATGTTACTTCTAGCCTATGTTTTTCAAAGATGCTGAGAAATTTTTCAAAGAAATGAGAGCAATGACAGAAATATGTGCCTTTACACCATCAGCCTGCTTGGAAGCTTCAACCGATTTCCAACCCTTGGCCTTTCGCCGCCTGTAGGTGGAAATCCTAAGCTCTTTTCCTCCGTCAAAAGGCCAGCAAAAGTTCCTCTTGGCAGTGGTCGACTACTTTTCAATGTGGATGGAGGCCAAAAACCACTCGCTTGAATCACAGCCGAGGTGGTCAGAAATTTTATGTGGTCAGATATCATCTGCAGCTATGGATTGCCTTGATTGTTATCACCGATAACGAAACACTGTTTACAGATCAGCAAGTGAAAAAATTTGCACAAGTCAAGGAACTAGTTTAAAGCTCGGTTCAGCTCATCATCACCATATGAATGGGCAGGTCGAAGTCACTAATAAGATCACTTTAAATTTGTTGAGAAAAAAAGTCAAGGGAGACAAGGGAAATTGGGCGGATTTACTTCCGCAGTACTTTGGGCCATTCAAATGACACCCGCAATAGTAATCGAGCAACCGTATTCATGGCAACGCTACTGGTTGAACACAATCACAACAACCACAAGGTCATCACAACTTCTTCATTCACAGAGGAGAATTAGACTAAATGGCAGGAACTTAACATCGAGGGTGCTATGCTAGCTCTCAACCTCATAAAAGATAAACAAACCGACTCAGCCCTTTGAGTTGAAGAAGTGAGAAGGAGGGATACCTCAACAAACATGTCCAAGAGAAAGTATTCACCCTGGAAGATCTGGTTTTGAAGAAATTCAACCCAACCGCTCGTGGACAGGTGGTCATCAAGTTGGATCAAACAAGAGTCTCTTCAGTTGCTTACAATTCGATGACATATTTTGGAAAAAAACTCCCTCGGACATGGAGCGAATATGACTTGAAGAAATTTCTCCGCCACTAGTGCTACGGAATTGACTCTTATGGCAGCAAATGTCAACGTAATTATTGCGCTCCCTACGAAGACGTGCCCCAACGCCATTGTCCCTAAGAATTCACTACATATGTTCGAGGAGTGAATTTACCTAGTGTCAAATCCTGATAATGTTCTGTTTGACACTCGACTCGGAGAAAGTCTCCTCCTTCAACACTCGACTAAAGAAAGAAGTTAATAAATGGCATTCACAAGGCTTGTCACTCTCGTCGAAGAAAGCTCACCTCCATCTCTAACTCCAAGTAAAAATCAAGAAGATGCTTGCATGTTGTACTAACCCGCTAACTTCCCATGAGTATAGATGCAATAAAGAGAGGCCCGTTCCCCCCTCTTTATAGGAGGGAGGATCAACAAATACATGGGATTCTCTTGACAAAAGCTAGCAAAGGTCTCATCTCATGACAAGAGCCTGCACCACCATGACAAGACGACTCAACAACTAGTTCCCATACAAAAGAAGGAAAAATCCAGTCATCATTAAAGCGACCTTTAAAGTTAGCCCACCCGAGTTCGTAGGATGGGAACAAGCTCGTCGGTCGAATGCAACAATAATTAACAGTCTCCCCAAACACTCGGGAAATCTGATCTGATCGAATGACATTTGATAATTGTGTTCAATAAGCGAGGGACTCAAATTGGTCAACTAAAAAGGTATGAATCCAAGACGATCGATTATGATAAGTCAGTTGGTTATCTACAACACATTTAAATTGCAAACTCATGTCTCTAAGATTGAAAGCATATAGAGATTGAAAGCATGAGGTATCTGGATCTTAGATTGTCTACTTGAAATGCCCTAAGAGTTGGAACTTGTGATGAGAAAAGAGGGAGAGAGAGAGAGAGGATTGAGTCGAGAGTGTCGGGGAATTCCCCGTGTGAGAATCCAAAAAGAGAATTTTGCTTTATTGATGTCGTGACCTCTTATTTATTGAGCTCTCAAAATATAGTTACATAAAAATAAAAGAATATGTATTATAACTGTCCAAAATATCAAATCGACATGTCTATTGAGTAAAAAAGTACATTGTTATGAAAGTAAAAATCTGATGTCGGCCGACTGTCCGATGTGCATGTCGAACAACCATGCCAACTAACTGATGTTCGGGCCAACTTACTCTATTGACTTATCACAAGCCTCTCGGAGAGATCCGGTAATTTTTCAAAAGTTTACTTTCACTTGCTTGTGTTATCTTGTTAGGTGGATCTGTCGGTCGAAAGCTCCAGTCAGTCGAAGCTCCATGTCGGTCGATTCTGCTATAAAATAGACGAGCTGCTTGGTGATAATTCCTTAATCTAGAATTTTATATGCATTCCCCTAATCCTAGTCATTCGATCCCCCTCAAGATTCGTGCTGGCATTTTATTATGATGCTATATATATGTGTGTGTGTTTATATTCTTTATTTTTTTTCAAAATTAAATAAATGATAAATGTTACGTTAAATTGAAGCTTCTAGAATATTAAGATCACTTTCAACCAAAGGTTGGGTTTTTTAAGTTCATTGGACGCCACCTGCATTTTGATCCGCGTCAGGCAAGGCAATCAGCTGGAAAGACAAAAGGTCAACTTACCCAGAGCTTTGTTTGAATTGCACTAAAGCACGAGAAAAAAAAAATGAAATATAAATTTTAATAATTTATAAGTAAATTATATATTTATTGCGTTTGAATTTTACATACCACACAATTATTTTGTATTTGCATATCTAACCCTTGAAATTTGATATTTATAATTATCTTATTTTGGTGCCGTTGGATCCGAATTTGTTCGGTAGTCTGTGCCCAAAGAATAAAGTGTTGGACCGAGAAGAGGTGACCGAGAAAAGAACATAAATGATAAAGAAAGAGATAGAGAGAGAGAAGTGTGCCTCCAGAAGAGGTGGTAAGAACTATACAAAAATTATATATTTGGTCATGTCTTGAAGAGGGAAGTGAAAGACATTTTAGTCCTTTTTATTTCAACCATTGGATCATCTCGAGATCAATGCAGAAGAGAGTTGGTCGACGTACCGAAATGTGGTGGTCGAAGGAGATAGTTTGGCTAGTCGACTAAAGGGCGGTGAATGAGAGAGAGAGTTTGGCCAGTCGACTGAAGTGAAGTGATCGACTACTTGTGATCCGTGCAGACCATTATTTGAGTATACAGGTGCTAATAATCCATCCAAAACAAGGTGTATCATACTTTTAGAAGTTAAAAATAATGATACTTATGATATGATGCCTAAAGTTGTCGTTGCATTAATGTTGATATATAAAAAAAAGAATAGGCTCAACTTAACTCAAAAATTGATTCAAAATTAAAAGTTATTTTTTTTGGTATTAGGGAGCGTAAACGATTTGAGTTTGAGCAAGCACAGTGCATATTTTTCTTTTTCGAAGAAGACTCCTATTCAAAGTGTCTCTGCTCGATTTGAATTTGTTTGTTGTAACTCATGTTGAGCACAAAATTAGCTTGAATAATTCCTAAAATGATAAATTTAAACTTTTGTTAAATACAATATAGAACTAATATAAAAATATCATAGAAATATAAACTAATTAATTATACAATAAATTTTAGCTAAAATGAGCTAAACACAGTCAAACAAAAATTTGTTCGTGTTCAATTCATTTATAAATCAAGTTAGAAAAATTATTTATAATCGGCTCATTTACTGAACTAGTGAATCGAATATGAGTTACTTAGCAAACTAAACATAAGCTGTTCAATAAATGAGAAGCTTTTTTAAAATCCTTATTTGTGTTCTCAAGAAAAGAATGAACTTCTTTGAATCCAAGGGGAGTTACCATCTAAAGCCCTTAATCAACCAGTTGTTTGGGGATTATTAATTATTGAATTCTGATATGTCCGTGAATCACACCCAAGGAATATTGTGTAAAACAGGAGGGGGAGAGAGAGAGAGAGAGAGAGAGAGAGAGAGAGAGAGAGAGAGGAGGGAAATGCACAATAATGAACATTAATATGATTTGTTGATTGGTCATTTCTAATAAAATGATTCCCCTATTTTTTAAAGATGGTGTACAATATGTGAAATTACATGTTTGTCCATGCTTGAATGGGCAGGTTACAATATATTTTAGGTTTTACATATATGGCAGCTCTTAGGCTTGGTCATATGAAATTAGTGAGCCTTGGTTCGGTGAGACCTGTTTGCCCAACTGTGTTGAATCGCAGTTGTCGTCCGACCTTTAATGGTCTTGAGTTCGGCAAGACTTGAATCGACCGGCTTCGCTTAGTTGGTCAACTACTCTAGTCTGGTTAACATCTTTTGATCCCTTGATGAGGAGCACCTATCGCTAGTAACAAGACTAGGTTATTTGGCAGAAGTTGAATCAGTGTAATGCAATATATAGCTCATTCATTGATGAGGTTATCCTTAAGTATGCTTTGTTGATTGTGTTCTTGCCAGTTCTTAGCCCCTAATGAGGAATCACAAGGGCGTCTATGTGATGATTGACGATACTGAACTCTTCCCTTAAGTTGGGTCGTGGCGAAAATTAGATCGACGCCTCTACTTGGCTCGATTAGTCTTAGTTTTTAGTTCGGGTGGTTTGCTATTGGTCGGCCCCTAACCCCGGCTAAGGAGGTAGCATCTGCTTAATTGGGTCTTTTGGTGTTCCACTAGTGGGGGCCTCCTTAACAGTTCCCTTGTCTTTTGGTTATTTGGATCTTTTGAAAATTCATGGCAACGCGTTAAGTTCCTGAGGTAGAGAAAGAATATTGGATTATTCAAAAAATGTCTCATTTTTTTCATCGAGTTGACAAATCATGGCATATGGAATTACCACAAATTTTAAAATTAATTAATTATCAATTAAATGCATTAACATATTATCAATAAATGGCCCAAATTTCACAAAGATAATTGTGATTTCTAAGTTACAAACTTAGAATGCATAAACTCAAATTGTATTTTTATTAATGGCATCTAAGCTGCATTACTTTTTTTTTTATTGTTGAAAGAGGAATATATTAGATTTTTAAAAGACTAGTAAATGTTAATATGCTATGGATAATTTATGTTTATTTATTTTTGCTGTTTAATGAATGAACTAATAATAATAAATATTATAAATTTAAGTCAAATTAATTTTTAAATTTTAAATGACAATTATGAACTTGCTTCTTTTTTTAAAGGTTATCTTAAATATTAAATATAAAAAAAAGGAAGAGAATGGTCATCCGTTTTAAGAGGAGAAGAATTCAAAGCCTCGGGCTTAAACAGATAAATGCATCCAGTCAAACCCAAATCCACTAGCCCAAGTCTGCAATAGACCATAATGTGGTCAGTTAAATGGGCTAATACTACTAAACTAGCCCAATTGTCAATTTATCGTCCCATTCAGGCATTGACAATTTTGATTTAATATTGCAATATTTCTTTTTGTTTTTTATATACATTTGATGCTTTGAAAACGATGGAGCAGATCAAAAGATGAAAATGAAATTAAAATGGTAAAATAATTGAATTCAAAATTTTCACCTACTTATTTGAATGAGGTGAACTTGAATGGTAAAATAATGTGTGTGTGTGTGTGTTTATTTATTTGGTTTAAATGAATAAAAATAACATTAAGAAAAAAGACAATATAATGTTATTCACAATTAGTGAAATTTACATGGCGCTCGTATGATCCTTATGCTGTCTAACTATTTAAGCGACCGCCGTCACTATCGAGAACTCATTAAAAGCGAGATTCAAACTCGTGACCTTCAAAGAGGCTGCTATGTCAAAAGGTTACGGATGGAAGCACACACGCGCGCGCGCACACACACGAATATATATATATATATATATATATATATATATATATATATATATGTGTGTGTGTGTGTGTGTGTGTGTGTGTGTGTGTGTGTGTGTGTGTGTGTGTGTGTGTTTAAAGTTATATTCTTATGAATTGTGAGATAAATAATATTTGCATTGCTCCAATTCTTCTAAATAAAAATAGACTAAAGTGTCTTTTGGTTTGAAAATATAAAATTAAAAGAGATCAATGCATTGTTTTGTTGAAGAAATTACTTGAAAAAAAACAAAATTTATAATAAATATAATGAGTGAAGGGATTTAAAGTTTGCTTTGCCTAACTTAATTGGTTGAACCTAAGACATTTAGTGATTTGATTTATTATCAATCAAATGCATATTACTCAAAGTGATAATTTGATCATTTTGTATTCTTTTTTTCCTATTTCTTCAAACTAAATTTACCATTACTGTTCAAAATTTTTAAACCCTAATATACTTATAAATACACCATAAGCGAAGATTTTATGACTAGTTAGACCCAAGCTAGCTCAACCAGCAATACATTTAACAAATAACATTGTAGATTTTGCTAGAGTTGGTATTGAGAGAGTTATCCTTGTGGTTAATTGCAATAAGTACTACAATATCATTTGGCTAAGATTAAGTACTTTATAAATGCTATATTAGGTTTTATTTGATTGGTTGTGAATTGAAATTAATCTACAAGAAATTAAATCATCTTATTTAGTGTTACCATCAATAAACATTAGCGTGGTTGTATTTTCAAATTTACATTTTGGTTAAAAGTGATTTTAACCTACTTGGTTGTTATTCAATTTCACTAATTTCTATTTGAGAAAATATTTAATTATTTTTTAAAATTTTATTATTTTTAATTTTTATTATATATATATACATTCAAATGATAAAAATTAAGCCATCCTAAACTACACCATCCAATGTATGAATTGAATGAGTCGGTTGAGGCTGCAATTCATATGTTCCACCAATTAATCTGTGATGGAATAAACTTAATACGGAGGTTGTCTGCTTTTGCTTAAAAAGAAATGTAGTGTAAAAGCAATATGTTATATCCAGAATACGTTGGAGCTAAATGCAGCCATTAGAAGCGGCGGCAAATGACAATAGGTTGCAGGCGGCGACTGGTGGCAGTGGCTAATTAGGGGAGAATTTATGATATTTTAGAGAAAAAATTTGATAAATTTAATCAAAATTCTAAAACACTCAATCAGACACAGTTCATGAAGATTTCTCTTTCGGTCTTCTAGCATTTATGTGTCATAACAATATCAAAATTAAATGGACTTGAGTAAGTGGACTTTTATTGTTGAGCGATTTGATTCGACTATAAATTTGTCAATTTCAGATATTGTTTGGCTTCTCAATTAATGCTTTAAATCTTTCAATTACTCTTGAAGTAGTTCAATTATGCTTATTTGGACTTAGCATCAAATCACTCATTCTATTAGCACCATCAATATGTTGAATTTAAGAGTAAAAGTTATCTTATTCAAAAAAAAATCAAGAATTGTGTCTTATCATATAAATTTTTGACCTCAATTATATATAGCTAAGTTTTGTTTAACTAAAAATCATTTATAAATCCATTCATAAACTCTGAATCACAAATGTGAAAATAATTAAAATTATTATCAATTTTCACTCAAATTAAAATCAACTAGTGAGTCACACTTGCTTGCATTTAACTTGAGTTCAGTCAGGTCTAAATCAAATTAAGCCACCATAAAATGGAATGTAAATGTTCATACATGCATATATCATGACATGAATAGGTACATTTAACAGGGGCATACATAAATACCACAAAATTCTTGTATATTTGAATATCTAACACCTAAAGTTTTATATTTACATTTAGAGCACTCAAATCTTTAACTCAAAGATACCATCATTAATTACTTGTTAAAAGTGAAGCTCAATATTCTTGTATGAGTTTATGACACTAAAGTATTTGGAAATAGATGCTTGTATACCGCTCAATTCCTTATGTACTTATATATATAACATCTAAATTATACTTGTTACATTTATACCATTGTTGAATCTTTTTAGGACGTAGGTTGTCAATGGATTATGCCCAAATACTACAAGCATTGAGCAAAAGAGGAAGGCAAAAAAAAAAAAAAGATATGAGGAGCAGCCATGGAAAGAGAGGGCCTTTCTTTTAGCCTTTCATTTGTTTTAAGAGTTGAGCACTATTTATAAGTCTCGGGTCTTCTTTTTTTTATGGTACAAAATAAAAATATAAAAATGTACATAAAGATATGTCACATCTTATAGTTTTATATCACATCCTGCAACTTTGTATCATGTCCCACATTCTTATGTCGTCTCTTGCATCTTTATGTTGTGTCCTATAAACTTATGTCAAATGTTGCAACTTTATGCCATGTGATAGGTATTAATTTTATCAGTTTGTCAGTTCACCAACTAGGCAGTTTGGCAATTATGTAGTTCGATCGGTTCGATGACTAAGCAGTTCACCAACCAGTTTAACAATTTGACAGTTTGGTTGTTTGGTGTCTTTATTTGTATACTTTTAGTTCACTAATTTTCTTATCTATTTGACAAACAACTGTGACAAGAATAAGAGATTAAAAAATATGAAGCTATTCGTCATCTCTATAAAGCAAACATATTTTTCTATTAACCAAAAAATTAACTAGTTAAAATGAATTAAGACAATTTTGATAAAAATGGGTGATGTATTTTAATATGGACGGATTAGGGGGCTCTTTGCACTCCTGGATATAATCATCTTGGGGGCACGTTCACTACACATACATGATTCCATTTTGAGGATATTCTGACTCACCTTCAAAGATTTTATGGTTGATTTGAAAAACTTGTAAGGAGGGTTCCCCAAATATTATTAGTATTTTTTTTCCTTTTTCTTATGCGATGACATGAACACAGTTTCCTTATAATATAACTTAGTTATGAATGAATTAAAGTAGTTTCATCAAATTCATATTATCTTTCTTCTGTCGGCACTTTGGCTAAAACTACAGGGAGTAGTCGCTGTAATTTTTCAACTTTTACCAATAGTGAAATCTCGTAGTCAGGTTAACTAACTTCATCATTTATTCAACTGAGTTATATTTCAGAAAGAGTTTCTACAAAGTCATCCTTAGCATTTGACTATTGAGTCTGCTAGGGTTTAATATATGAACAATTTTCATTTTAGAAATCTTGCTTATGAGGGACAAGATCCTTGATTTAGAAAATGGAAACACTAATGAAAAATTAAATAGATGTTGGTTGTCCCAACGTAGATGTTTGTGAACTTTTATATTCAAGGCATACATTTCAGAATGTTGAATCTTTTTAGGACATAGGACTCATAATGTCTGCATGTTATATTTAGGTTCTACTAGCATTGAACATAACAAGGAGAAATAAAAAGAGAGTAGGGGAAGCCTCTGGGAAGAGAGATATCTCATTTTTTTAATCTCTCTTTTGTTTTAATATTTCACTCTTATTTATAAGTCTTGGGTCCTCATTTTTTATGGTACATGAAAAAAAATGAAAAGATACATAATATCATATCCAACTTTATATTGTGTCCTGCAACTTTATGTTGTGTCTTACAGTTTTATGTCAGGATGGGTAGTTTGGCAGTTTGATTACTTTGGCAGCGAAACAGTTTGACCACTTTGACAGCTAGGCAATTCCCCAGTTTGTTACTTCGCCGGCTCAATTAGGCAATTCGATCACATTAGCAGCTAGGCATTTCTCGAGTTTGCAATTTTCCAGCTAAGCTTGAAACACCTTTTTAGGTGCATATAACCACTTAATTTTTAATAAGTGAAATATACATTTTTAATGTACCATTAAGGCGTCTTGTTAGTAAAAAAATGAAGTTTTGATATTAGATAAATAAATACAACGGAATTGAGTAGTGTGTATAAATCTTCCCAAACTATTATATATGTAAATATAAAATTTTAAGTGTTAGATAAGTAGATGAAAAAAATTTATTAACCATTTATGAAAGTTTCCCTTAAAAAGTATTTTATTTATATGTATATTAATATATATACATTTCTATGTCGTATAAATTATGTCAGCTGCATTAATTGTGGCCACTTGGCGTTGGGCTTTCTTGAATAATTAAATAGTGCTTCGAAAACCAATTAACTGTAATTGCATTTAGTATCAATTTAATGAGACCTTTAATTATTTGGCTATTAAGAAGAAATTTTTTGTCGAGTCAGTGTCTTCTGCTCGCGATTTTAGGTCCCTATGACTCTCTTGGCTGGTTCGGTTAAGAAAAAAAGGAGAAAAAAGTATTTTCTCTATTAATTCCCGCTGCCAAATTCTGTAACAAATGTTTCAAGTATTTGGACACCATATTGTGTCAATTTTTTATTGCACACATATTGGATGCTCTTTTGAATGTTATAGGTGTGTATAAACATGCATATCTAGGCTTCCATAACTCGAGGACTCCATAGAACTTTCCCGCACGTGTTTCCTAAAAGATTAGGGTGTTGGGCCCTCAGCCATGTAGTGATTTGGGGCGTCCATTGGAATTAATGTCTCTAGTGTGATGCCCATCAAAATACTTCTTTGAAGTTATGGGACGATATTTTACTTATATTTAGTCTTTCATAGCTTACAGATCACTAAAACCCTTTGCTAGAAATCTTGCACGGAAATGGGAACTTTTTGGGGCCAAACCGATGCCTAAACACTACTCCACACTGCCTAGACGCCCAGAACAGCCCCCACAGGGTCATGAGATAGATGTCCAATCTGGGCAGCTAGGCGCCCAAAACAGCTCCAAAATGTCTCAAAATCGAGAGCACGGAGTAGGTGCACAGGCAAGCTTCTTCTCCTTTATCATCTCCTTCCATAAACTTACTCTTCTCTTTCCACCAAAATTCCACCGACTCATTCTTCTCCTTTCTCCACAATTTTCTTTAGTGTGTGAGGAAGTTTCTTTTGAGGAGCTGTATCGTAGAGGAAGGAGAGCTTCATCTCTCCTAAGGAGCAAGTAGAGCTTCGTCCTAGCAAAGTCAGAGCATGGACAAGCCCAGAGAATGTTTTGCCAACCATCGCGTAGGAGAGAAAGCTTCTAAAACTCTTGCATTTTCATTCCTAGTGAGCCCATTAGGTCTGGTTGTTGGAGAAGATTAGGGCTAGGATCTGTGATAGAGCAAGCCTCATAGATTAGGAGCTTTATTCATTATCCTCCATAGAAATCCCAAAGCAAAGCCTACCTAATTCTAGCTCCCAAACCTTGTACAGTAGAAATTGAAACAATCTTGCGGTTGCTTTAGCTACTTTGTCCTTATGTGAAAGAGTCTTTGTGTCGCAACGATTCTTCCTACAAGGGGTTTTCATGGTTTAGCCAAGCAATCAAGGGCGAACCTTTATCGCTTTATGTGGATAAGACAGTTTAACACACCTCTCCATCACCTATCCTATGCTTCACGTGAGATCGTTATGGTGAGTCAAATTTGAAGTCAAGCTCAATTAAGTTTCATTGCTTCCATGTGATTGCATCCACGTTGTGCGCATTGCATGAGTTTTGAACTGTGCATCAAAAGTATCAATTTTTTCATGTCGTTGATTGGTCATCCATGTCATCAGCTCAATCAGATATTCCCCCATCGGTTCGACTGATTGGTCACCACCAGTCCGATCAGCTTGACTTACCGTTTCTATCAGCTCGAGTGATTGGACGTTAATGGCTCGATCAGCTCAATTGACTATTTCTATCAGTTTGACTGATCGGCTGTCACTGGCTTGATCAACCATTTCCATCATTTTGACCGATTGCCTCAATCGACCATTCTCACCAAAGATCGAAAGCCAGGATCTTTCATAAAAGGGATTCCTATTTTAAGAGTGCAAAACCTCATTAATGAGCTCACACTAACCCTCCCATTTTGGATCCAATTCGGCATTTTCCATAGGAGGTATCGGGAAGGAATTGGAATCCATCAAGATTGAAATTGTCTCTTTCGATCTCGGTCGATTAGCCATAAGCACTTCCATTCCAGCAGCATGTCAATTCGCAAGGGAGTGTTAGCAATCCAAAAGAATTTCTCAAAAAATCCCATTTGACTAAGAGACGGCATGGTTAGATAGTATTCTGACTTTGATCCGTTGGCTCGACTGATAGACCACCACCGGCTTGATCGAGTAGACTGACTATTTCTGTCGGCACAATCGACTGTTTCTGTCGGCTCAACTGATCTGCCGCCATTGGCCAAATCGAGTCGACCAACTCTTTCCATTAGTTAAACCAACCGGTCTCTACTGGCCCGATTAGCTTGGCTAACTATTTCCGTCGGTTTAACCAATCAGCCGCCATAGGCTAGACTGGCTCGATCAATAGTCTCCGCCAGCTCGACTGATTGGCTGCCACCGACCTGATTGTCTCGATCGACCGTCTTCATCAGTCCGAGTGATTGAAAAAAACCAACACGATCTGCTCGACCGACCATTTTTGTCAGCTCGACTAATCGGTCGCCACTGATTCAGTCAGTTTGAAAGACCATTCCCATCGGCTCGACAGATAGGGCGCCACCAGCCTAATCGACTCGATCGACCATTTCTATTAACATGATCGATTGGTCATCCCCTGGCCCGATCATTTTAATTGATTAATCTCAATCGAATGCCTCATTATTACATGTCTGTTCCATACTACCAGCATGAACACATTCGAACCAGCACATTGATGTGCACCTGCAAACATATGTCTTCATATGCTCATAGTGGGTATATGTGCCACTTTGGCACGATACCTCGTGCATTTGCTTTCTTGACATTATCATTTCATTTTGCACCACGTCAAACGCGCATTTGCACTATCACGTTTCACCTTTGCATGTTCTTTTGCAGGACATCTTGTATGTTTCTGTGTTGCATGTTTGAGGTTTGCATCTGAGTTCTATTCTTACACGTTCATTCTAGACACTTATGTGTTCTCTACGGGGATGGCTTGCACATCAAGCCAACCCGGTGTGTAGTTCTTCCTAACAATGATTAGAATCCTTGCTTCCCTGATGCGCCACTTTGGAATGTTATAGGTATTTCACGCCGTACCACTAGGTACGGATCATGCTTATTACGCTTTAAACTTGCCTAATGTGTGATTTGTCTTCCCCCCATGACAGCACCCTACACTATCATGAGCACGTCTCTGTATGGAACGTTTGTTTGTGTGTTTGCATGGTTCATTACACTTTATATGTTCCTGTCATTTGCATGTGTGCTTGGTCACTATTAAGGCTTGGTGTAATTTTATCCCATGGCATCTTATACCCTAGTTAGACAAGCACAACATCACTTGTGCAATGTGTCTTTCATGTACTCAGTTGCATAGGATCAAACTAGGTCACCGGCATGACAGGTGGGAATACTCACCACTATACTATCTCGACAATGGAATCAAAAAACTTGACACGCTAAAAGTGCGGTGAAGCGCGAACGACTAACTGAATTATAAGTGACATATTAGTAATATAAGAAATTGAGTTTCGTGTGTCGATTCCACAACGAACAAGATCCAGCGAAATTTATAAAAGTTCTAGTTTACTAAAAATTGTCTTATCCTGAAATGTTGAAGTTCTCAAGTTTAAAATAGTTTTCTATTCTAAATTTTGAAAAGCAAGTTTATTATAGCAAGCAAGAGGAATTTTTAAGAAATTCAAATGATCAAAAAATTCTCCCTTGAATAAGTCAAGTGGTGGATAGAACTAAAGATTTGATTCAAGTATAGTTCCAATCAGGAGCGAAGTCTTTCTTATCCCCTTCCGGTAGTCTAAGAAAAATTGGTTGTAACAAATTTAGTTCCCTAAATCTCTTGATAAGCCTAACAGATAATTTCTCACAAAAAGATTGCATAAACTCAGTTGTAATATCCATATTCTAATGAATTTATGTGGCTAACCATTTCGCTCCACTAATTTTCCTTTCGAATCTCATAGTTCACAAAAGATTTTAACTTTTGTACTAGTTAGGTAGTATGTAATTGAAGATTGTAAGTTAACACAACACTTTAAAGATATTCTAATTCAAATTACAATGAAGTTCTCAATTATATCCTACCACAATCCCAAATCAAGAAAGAATCAAGAAAAACTATTCACTACTCATGATAAAACACATCAACACAAACTTTGAATTAAGAAAAGCCAACATACTCCAAGTCTTTACAAAGAAATCAAAAGAAAAATACAACTTGAATGTACTTATTTCCTTCCCTAACAAAACAAGGTGATGAAATCAAATGCAATAAGTTTAACACTCTCTTGATCCACACAAATCTCTCCTTTCCTCCCTTAAAAGTTCTTTGCAATGCTTCCTTGATCGTCTCCTTAAGTTTTCTTCCTTCAAGAGTGACCGAAAAGACGGATAGAAGCCCCCAAAACTTCGCATTCAACGTTTTTTTAGTTCTCCCGGAGAAGAGGCACATCCCAACTGCGGAACTATCATTTTTCACAAATAAGCGCCTAGACACCATTAGTTGGCACCTAAGAGCCTTATACACTTTCATCTCCAGGGCATAGGGTGCTTAGGCTCTCCGATCGTGACACCTAGGTGCTGCAAGAGCAGTGTTTAGTTTCCAGGCTCTCTGATTTTTCTTGGCAAAATCAGGTTAACTTGGCACATAGGCGCCTAGTCTCTAGTGCCTAGTTGCCACTATCACGGAGCCAACTTTCCAAGCTCTTGGTTTAGTGCACGATTCTGACCTGAATCTGACGCCTTAGCGCCAAAACACCACTTTACTCTAGTTAGCAATGCTTCAAGCTACATTCACTCCTCTTCCTTGAATGTTACAACACAACACCAAAAACTTTCTCAAAGCATAAATTAATCATATACACTAGTAGAATTAAAGTACAAATTAAACACCTTTCATACACAAGTCAGAATCTTTATTCACATGGAATGAAAAATAGCATAATTGGTTATGATACAATTGCATTGTTTGCTTACAAGTTTTATAACTTTTCTAAAAATTTTTTGCATGCTTGCAACCCATATTTCACTGTATGCATTTATATGAATTGACAATGACATGAACTGCTACACATGCCACTTCATAAATATGAACATGATACACATCATTGATATGACTTGTAAGATAAGTTATAACATTATTTCTTATGTATTAAATTATATATGTTGTAGTTAATGTGTCCGATGGATCATATGCTAGCCATAGGGTGGAGATGATGATGGTTGAAACTAATATTGAATAAGATTTTAATTTGAATTCCTTCCTTCATTATCATGATTTATTGCATTTCTTCGATGAAGTACACAATAATGCACGTTTTGATCAAGACTGTTTGTCATCTTTTTATTGTAATTATAATCATCTTTTTATTGTGAATATACATCTTTAGAGTTGGTTTTTCTAACATATTTTTCTTCAAAAAAAAAAATCTATCATTATGCATTTTTATTTGCCTAATATGCTTTTATAATTTCGATTAAAAATTTAAATTCTAAATGAATATAGTCAGATGAAAATTAATGAATATAAAATAGGATATCTTATAAATTAGGTATCTGAAAATAATAGCTCCCCTCAGACAAGCCGACATACATCCCTAAGCTACAGTTATTACAAATTATGAGAGTTAATAATGAGAATAGATGTCACATCCAAGGAAGTTCTAATTAAAACAAATAAATTAAGAAAAATTTACATAAGTATCACACAATTCTTTTGAATTTACATATTTACCATCTTGATGCTATCATCCTATGCATAAAATGGTGCATTTAAATTTTAAAAGGTTAGTGAAGCGAAATTTGTTTGTGGCTTTACACTTAGAGATAAAATGCGAAATGAATATATCCGTGATAGGATTGGTGTAGCTCCAGTGACAGATAAAATTAAAGAGAGTCGTCTTAGATAGTTTGGTCACATTAAACGTCGACCATCTGATGATCCAATTATGAGAGTAGATGTTTAGATTCGACTTATGTTAAGAAAGACATAGGTGGACTTAAGAAGACTTGGGCTTATTTTATAAAAAATGATCTTAATTTATTAGAATTAAATGAAAATATGACACTAAATAGAATGCAATAGAGAAAAAGGATTTATGTAGCCGATTAAGGCTTCGTCGTTGATATTAAAAAATTTTAAGGGTTATGAATGTAGATGGTGAGGTTTTGATGTTAGATATGCAAATACATGAGAATTTTGTGGTATGAATGTAAATGCCTCATACATTTTGTATAAATTTATTATAAGATATCAATATAATATTTCAGGCTTACTGTTCAATGATCGTTCATTTTGACTTGCGCTACTGTCTGTTAACCAGAAACAACCCCTTTGTCAGATTATATACCCATCTGGCCATCACAATCATAATTAAATGTTCTCCTAAGCCCATACTGTCGACATTGCTTTGATTTTTGTATTACAATCTTTCATAATAGTATTTTAAAATATACATGATTTGACACGTACAATATGGTCTCCTTTAATTTGCTGCCAAAATATTTTCATATATGATCAATTTAACTTTAGATAAATTAATCTTTAAAATTAATAAAATAAAAAATAAATTTTTAATACTTTTAGAAAATTATTTAAAGAAGGGAAAAATTATTTGTTTATTGTACACTATATTAGAGGAAAATTTAAATATTTGGATACTAATATAAAAATAAAGATTTGTAAGGGACTAGTTGGGATTCTAATGCACCCATATTTCAACTCATATTACGTATATAAGATTTTGAGCTTAAAGCTTTTGCTTGAGATTTTAAATTCTCAATGAATAGGTTAAAGATATGTTTGACTGTTTGAAGAAACGGTTGTAAAGTTGCTATAAAATAAACTAATATTTAATAGTTGCGGTACCCATCATAATTTTTTTTTTTTTCAAAAAATCATATCGTTGCTTTCTGGCAATCACAGCACCTAGATATGTTAGGTTGAAAAACACAACTTCCCACTACAGTTTTTTAATTGAAAAAACAGACAAATACAGTTTTGTCGAACATCATAAAATATGATTGAGCAGCACAATAATAACACTACACCGTTGTCCCAAATGCACCCAAATATTGCTTGCATAGCTTTTAAATTGTCCATTCTATCTATCTTTCGCTATAATAATTAGGTGTACTTAATTTTGTCTGCTCCTCTTAGTCTTAAGCTGACCTAACCAATTCATGTGCAGCATTAAAAACCTCCTCCAACATCGCTATCATAATAGTCTATTGGATAAGAAAATAATTACGTTCTATATGTATAGACATCACTTTCGGAATACATAATATATAATTTTACTTGAATGCCACTTAAAATTTTAAATACTAACATATAGTTTTAATCTATTAATTCATGTATAGTTGTTTTCATGTAATCATGTTGAATTTGTGTTAATTTTAGAGATATGCTTTATTAAATCTGTAGAAAATAACTTAAATTCACTTAAATTTTAATTTTGGTCTATAAATACAATTGAGTTGGGTGGGATGGGTAGATTCTTTAGGTTATTAGCTTTACCGGACTCAATTCCATGCCCTTATTGTGATCATGGTGTAAGTAAGCTCCTTCGTCATAAAATTATATATGAAAAAATATATTTTATTTTTAAAAAGATATACCATCGACCTTCAGCAGGTAGCGCATCCAGAGAAAGAACGAGTCATGATTCAAGGATAAATTCGGCAAGTCAACCATTATACAAATTGTTGGTTCTTAGGGATTACTATCTTCAAGTGGTTCCTACGCCACTAAGCCGTCACTTGAAGACTACTCCCTGCAAACAAAAGTAAAATAAACGCTAGCAGGAGAAGGATAGTCCTTAGAACACTGATACTGTGGTTAGTAAAGGAAAATAAAACCTACTACAATCCTCGCAGGACAAACAATAAGAGCTGACGACACATATCGGAAAAAATCAATTTATAAATCATACCCTTATCTTTATCTTGAAAATCTTAAGGGATCAGTAAACTATCAAAGAAATCTTTCTTCATTCCCTCTCACGGAGCATTACAGGCGCCCCGTCGAAGAGTTGAGGGAATATGAAAACTAAATGTATACTTAAATACCAGGTCTCGCACTCAGGCATTTTTATCTGAAGAATCAGACCGCTAATCGCCCGAACAGCTTGAACCGGTCTATCCACTTTTCGGATTTCCAACATATCCACCCACCGAGGACACGAATGTTATACATTTGAGTTGTATGCGAGTAAACATGAATGTATAGATCTTTGATACCTAAATTCGTAAGAATTGTGCGGCATGCACGTAAATGCCCCAATACATATTTGAGCATATGCCTCTGGGCCCTTAGGCCTACTAGCATCTTCTCCAACCCACAATCACAAATTATTTGTATAAAGTGGTGAATTTGAAAATCATTAAATTTAAATTTTAAATTAGCAATATAAAATTAAGTAATGATTTATATGTTATATTTGCGTCAAAATAAGTTCAAAATATTTTAAAATTGTGACTTAGTTATGCGTCTATTTCTCTGGCGTCATTTATGCGTTAGCGTATAAGCTGAATTGTTTCTATATGCCTCATTTTATTTATTTTTCTATTCCCAATAAAGTGCAATCCAGCGGCTGAATGATATTGCGTGAACTCATATATATATATATATATATATATATATATATATATATATATATATATATATATATATATATATACACAACTACATAAAAAAATAATTAATTATCAAAATAGTTCTTAATGTAATTAATAATCTGATTAATTATATTGATTTTATACCATATCTATATTACAATTTAAATTCTAATATGGTGGTAATTAACCCGTTGACTTGCTTGACTTCGGTAAGTTGAGATGACTGGTTGAGTAGCGATCTTGTCTTATGTTGGTCGGCTGGTTAGCTTTGGTAGAGGGTTCTCTCCTGCGCTCTGGTCGATCGGTTAATCGGCTGACGGGTCGATCTATTTCATCAGATGAGTCGTAGCTCATTTGTCGTTTGGCTCAAATCTTATTGGGCCTGCATCTTCGTCTACCTAGTTGGTTCTTCACCTCAGCCTGATATTCATTTTCGCAAAGTCTTGGGTGGATCTTATTATTGTCTATCAAGACCAAATCTTATCATTATCTATGTGGAATATCGAATGAGACTCACTGTCGGGATGATTCACATCTCACTCTTGGGGGACTATCGAGTGGGGAAACATCTCCAGAGTTGGATCTATCCCGGATTTAGAGACACTGCTTCTCATGCTTAGCGTCGAATTATCGATCGATCACTTACCATCGAGGGAAGCTTTTTACTCGTTCTTTTTCATTGATATTCGTGATGGCAATTTTGTGTATACATAGTAGTTCTCTCAGTTTTCCTGGTCCTTGGTGGCGACAACTGCGATAAGGACAGGAAAATTATTATTTTATTGTGTCACAGAAATAAAGAAAATTTAATGATTAGTTTTCTCTTTATTTTCGTGCCCGGCGTGTCTTATAAATAAGACCAGAACTCGGGTTGTTCATTGTTTGCCAATGTTTCCTGGGTTGTTGGATATGCTTTTTGTTTGGCGGCACAAGCAACAAGACGGTAGACCCGAGCCTATTGGCCTTGGCGGGGTATCAACTTACTCTGACATCTGTCCTAAAAAAAGAAAAAATGTGGTATGAAAAGAGAGAAGGCGAGAGACGGTCGGTCCTAAGTTAGCAGACTAGGTTGCTTCTTCCAAGGGGTCTGAAGGATGGTCATCAAAGAGGCTTCGAAAAACTTGCAGGTTCTGTTCCAAGCCGGGTCAGGGTTGTGGTTGACCTGTCGGCCCCGTCCAGGGTAATGGCTGCCGACGGTTGCCTTAGTCTGAGGGCAAGGGTGGCGGTTGACCCTCTGTTACTGCACTCGGGGGAAAAGGAAGGAGGCACCATAGTGGGAGAGGACTGTTGTCCCTTGACTGGGTCGGAGCTTGAGAGGCTCATGAATATGTAAGGAACTTTTTTTTTTTACTATGCTTGATGCACTAAGTTAACCTTCCTTTTAAATGCAAATATGTTGGTCAGGACAGAGGATGTCGAGGATGGTGGGCCGCCAAGAGATGTGATCAACTCGGTTCCTATCATTGTTGTTGAGTGCAATCATCCCCGCCTTTTTTATTCAAACAACGTGAGCGGAAGTTCTCAGTAGGACCAGCCTGTGTACCGGAGACTCCCTCCTGAGTCGATGCCACGTCGGGTGCAGGAGATGACAGAGGTTCTGCACCAGACAATGGGAACTCATTTTTGGCATCAAAGTTTGATGTCACGTACAAGGGATTTCTATTTAAAGAGCACGGGACTATGTCCAGCTTCCCTCCGTCCAAGACAACCAATCAGACCTCCTGGTACGTGCTCCGAGCACGAGATTAGGACTGGTACTGACTTGACTCTACCAGCGAAAATTCACTTTAATGTGGCGTCAGTCTTGCCTTCGGAAGTGTTTTACGTCCATTCTAATGTTAAGAGACCCAAGTTCATCAATTCGGACTCTTCTGAGGCCAGGGATAGTCATCAGGATTCCCTACGCACATTTCAGAGAAATGGGTTCGGACGCGGGGTCCAGGTCGCCCGTTAGCACCAAAAGTTTGAAACCCATAAAATGTTCATCTCTGAGTTAAGGGGTTGTATTCTAGCGATATGCAAGTTTTCGTGGCTTCCAGATCAATGAGAACCTTCTGACGGTCAACCGGATGAAAACTAGGTCTGGTACACCCTACCTGCACTGTGGTCCAGGGTGATCGCTAATGGCCATTTCCCTTATGAATAACTGATAATAATATATATTTTGAAGTAAAGGGGATAATAATTTACCCAGATGCGGTCTTTCATAGACTTCGGATCGAGAAAATCGTCGGCATGCACTCCCGATGTATATCTGGGATTTTGGGGCTAGACCAGCACCTAGGCACCCAAAGTGCCCTCCTGAATGGTCAAAACCGAGCCACTGGAAGTCTGACACCAGTTTCTGCAACTAGGTGCCCAAAACTGCTAAAATGATCATTTTTCTGAGTTTTTAGAAAGTAGGTGCTACTTGGGTGGCGTCTAGGCGTCAGAGGCCTGATGCTAGGGTCACGGCACCTAGGTGCCAATTTGCTTCCAAAACCATATTGTTTACGTGAATTAGACCCTTTTGACTCTGGTGCCCTTCTAAGCATTCCGAAAGCTGGACTTCCTAGAACAATGAGGGGGTTTGCTCTGGGCATGCATAAAAGGGATCATCTTGCCCTTTTAGAAGCTTCCTAAGTGTGTTGGCAAAGCCACATTTCGCGAGGAGTCCTTAGCTTGGGAGGAGGCATTGCCTCTTTGATTTGGAGAGTAAAGGCCCCTCCTTCAAGTGGTCAGATAGTTACTCACATCCGTTCTTCCCATGGCATGTTCTCCAATGCGGATGTGACTATGTCAATGTGTTGGGACTCGCCTGATCCCCTTATATGCTGGTTGTTGACTTGGTTGTGCAGAATTGGTGGGTTCCTTAGTGAGGGCCTTTAGGGACGAACCCCTTGTGGTTCCGCTTCCAAGCGAGGCGTTTAGTCATTCTTTTAGCTGATTGCTGCACAAAGCACCTCGAATTGCTCCATCATGAGGGTCATTTGGGCTTTTAAACCTTGGATCAGTGTATGGACGTCTAGTTGCATAATGTCTCTGTTGGGTTTCATTCATGCTATCTCTCTTTGGGAAGTTTCTCTTTCGTAGTTAGCTATACTTTTCGTCAGGGGAATGTCCACGCTCACTTCACCACCTTTCGAGATGTTGAATTCCATATTATCTTTTTGTGACACGCCTCGAGAGTTAGAGTCGAGTGAAGGAGAGAAAAGAAATTAGAGTGGGTCAAGACTTTACTGTCGAAGGAGCCAAGGGAGAGCCCAAATGACCTGTCTCCCCTTTGGTCGTCATTTTTCTCTTATTTATAGAAATGTATTTTGTACAATTGCAAAAAGAATGGAACAATTATGGAAACTATTCTTAATGTAATTAATGTTTTGATTAATTATATGAGTTGTATACCATATTTATATTACAATTTAAATTCTAACATGGAGGTAACTAACAGTACGACTGGTTGACTTCGACGGGTTGAGACGACCATCTAAGTGGTGACCTTGTTTTGTGTTGGTCAATCGATTAGCCATGTTCGAGGGCCCTCACCTGCGTCTGGCCGGCTGGCTGGCTAACTGGTCAATCTGTTTCATCAGGTGAATCGTGGTTCGTTTTGTTTGGCTCAAGTCTTACAGGGTCTGCCTCTTCGTCTATCTGGTCGGTTCGTCACCTTAACTGAATATTCCCTTTCGCAAGGTCTATGTGGCATATCTCATCAAACTCGTTGTCAGGATAATTTGTGCCTCACTCTTGGTGGATCTCGATGATATAGTTAGGGAAAACATCTCCAAAGCTTTTGACCTTTCTCAGGTTCAGAGACGTGACTTCTCATGCTTAGCGTTGAATTATCAGTCGATCGCTTACCTCAGAGGAAAGATTTTTACCCCTCGATTGTTTGTTTTCTTTGAGATTCACGTCGACAGTTCAGATTTATATATTATTGTTATCATTACTATTATTATTAGTTTTGACCTCGGTACTGCATAATATCTTTGAGCACCCGAAAAGAAATCATAATGTTGATCTTTTAAATAATTAAATACATTTAATTAGAAATATTATAATTTCTTACAAATAAATATATTTAAATAGTAATCGGTTGCATACAATATATTTCATTTATTATTTAATAAATACTCATTCCCTATGCAATAACTTATTCTATGTTTTTATATTAAATTTAAAATCTATTAAATATGTTGTTAAATATTTAATGACAATATTAACAAGCAATTTAATCAATATAATCATACTTTATTATTTTTTTAACAACATTGACTATCATATCAGAAATTAAACTCAATATATATAATAATTTTTTGGTGAAAAAATATGAATAAATTTATAATTAAAAATTTCTTAACAGTCCTACTCAATAAAAATAAATAAATAGATTTAAAAAAAAGTCAAAATAAAATTCATGTTCATATTCAACTAATACTTAATTTTTAAAAAAAAAAATATCAACAAGCTGGCCAATGTGTCAAACTATAATAAATGGACCAACTGTTTTCTCTGACCTAACTAAAGTATTTATGAGTATACATGCCCATATTCATCTAATTTATATATATATTTACCCATAAATTCCAGGCCTCTAAAAATATATATGAAATGATAAAAGCTTAAATGTTAAAGATTCGTCACTATGAGAAAAAAATATTGCGTCAGGAGTCCTGATGTAGTTTTTGCATCATGATTCTAATCAGAGTTTGTCACGTGTACAAACAGACCCCCCCCCCCCCAGTTTAAAAAAAAAAATTAGTTAATATCTGGGAGAGTCTGATAGTACACGTGGCAGGTCCTGATTGGAGTTCTGATATAAAACTACATCAAGACTCCTGATATAATATTTTTTTCACACTTAATGTCATTCAAATAAATGAATATATGGAACATTTCTTATAAAATGCATTTTATAATCAAGTGTTATCGATTATTTGGGCCTATGGCATATGAGTAGATTATAATTAGCATATATAAGCTTTATTATTCATATAAGAATTAAGAAATTGTTGGATTAATTAAACAATGGTTAACTAAAGTGACCTTTCGTATTTGTTTTTGTTTATATTTTATTTTATATAAATTTTTATTAGAAATAAAATTAAGTTATTGATTATAGTTGTATTTTTAAAAAAATACATGGAACATATACAAATTATTTTGTGTATTTTTAAAAATTAATAAATGATTTATTTTTAGAAATAAAAAATAAAAAATTATGTACTGAAGCCTAAAAAAATATATTCTTAAAAGGAAAAACAAAAAAAGAATGAGTATATATATAAACCAAAAAGGATCCCAAATAAAGCTCAAAAGTTCATGATTCATCACTCTATGGAGATTAGATTAGGGTTCTCAATTTAGCTTAAAGATCGTGATCAAAAATTGATTTGAATTTAGTTCGGGTCAAGATCGGATCAAATAAATGACTCGAGCTATGAGTCAAAACTTTGGATCAAAAATTTTTTTTTTCGAATAGTACAAGAATCGGCTCAAACTAGCTCGAGATTGACTTGAATTATTTTTAACTTATAAAAGTTATATATATATATATATATATATATATATATATATATATATACATATATATATTACTAAACAAAATCAAATACAACAAACTACGATCCGATTTCGAGCTAGAACGGATCCAAATAACTCAAATTTGATCCTGTTCATTTCGACTTTGAGTTGGATCGAGCTCGATTCAATTTCAAGCCGAACAGGCTCAAAATTGACCATAACTAGTCACAAGCCGACATCGGTTCAAACTAATTTAATCTCGTTAAGACCCTAACAGAGAATTGAAAGAACTGAATCTATGAATGTGTTCCAAGATGCATGTTATCACCCACCAACTTTGAATCAAAATGCTGAATTGGGCTAGCAAGCTTGGCTGAGATCCAACACTATATTGACCTCCCAAAGAAAAGTGCAAAAAGCAAGCTGCGCAAATCATATATAAGATGATTTTATATATGAACAACACCAAATTACTATCCTTAATAGTGAAGCAGATTACCATGGCACTGTATTTGATTAGAACTTCTGCATCATGAGCAATAATAAGCTAATTGACCACCCTATATTTTATGTGTGGAAGAGAAGGGGAGCTACGTGCATGGATACAACACAAGAGATTCTAAGAGACACAGGGATATTGTAAAGTTCCATCACATAAATGCTTCGAATAGGATTGATAGAGATTGACACACTTTCACATAAATGTCATGAAAAGATTTACATTTCTTAAGGGAACACATTCTCTAATTAGGATTAAAGTTTGATTAGACAATTTTCTTTTTATGATGGCGAGTGAATGATAATATAATGCATTGGAAATTTAATATAATGTTTTTATAAAAAGTTAGAAGAATTTATAAATATATCTTCTTGTTGTCCTCATGGAGCATATATTTGATCCATCACTATGATAACCTTTTCATGGAGAGAAGGATATGATGGTTATAACATCTTCAGAATTTAAGGAATGAAATGCTTGAGTTGAGCTACTTTTGGCCAAGAAGAGTAATTAATGGAAGCACTATGACAAAATAACAACAATGACAACACATGTATTATAAATTTATAGTGATTTTCCTTGAGCTTTTAAAGGCTTATTTCTACTTGGGCAGTAAAATAGAGATTCCAATACATTAACCAAGTAAAAGTTTAATATAGTTTATGTAATAAAAATGAAAAGTAATAAAAAGGGATTAAAATTTTAGATTGAGGACTATGGTGTTAACTGATAACTAGATAAAATTATTGAACTAAAAGATATTTCGGCATATGTGGTTGAAGGGGTTTAAGCACTTTCTCTTAAAATAAGAGTGCTCTGAAGTTAATATGTATTGAAATTTACGGCAAAAAACACAAATCCAGAAGAAGAACACAAAGATTTAACGATGTTCGGCAAAGATGCCTACGCCCTCGGGAGCAGAGAGGCGAATTTTTTCTCACTTTCAGAAAAGAGTACAAAAAAACCCTTAAGGTTACAATAGGCATATATATAGCCCTGTTGTACAATATGTAATTACAAAATTACCCATATATCGTACCGTGGGGCCGTTGCCCCTGCACCCCCAACCCACATAACAAAATTTTCTCAATTGGACAGATGCTATCACTCCATTCCACTCGCGAGCTCCGCTACACTTCCTCACTCACTCTATTCGCTCTAGCATTTGTCTCTTATCTGGTAAATGAGTCATACCTAACAAATCTTCACCTTCGTGAATATTCAGCCCTTTAGGAGAAAGATACGTGGGAGTTTCACAGGCACCAATGTGGCTTGGGCACCATGCTTCTCTAGTAACTGTGAATATTCAACAAGTCCAAGCAATGCAAGAACTTGTTGGTATTAACTGGCTTGATCAACATATCGACTGCATTCTCATTAGTACAAACCTTCTGCAACAGTATCTCACTAGAAGCAATCAATTCTCTGATCTTGTGATACCTAAAATCAATATGCTTGGCTCCTGCATGGTATACCTGGTTTTTAGCCAAATAAATAGCACTTTGACTATCACAATGCAACTAAACTCCACCTTGCTCAATACCTAGTTTCTTTATTAGCTCGGTAAGTCATAAGGCTTCTTTAGCAGCTTCAACTATTGTCATGTACTCAGCTTCAGTAGTAGATAATGTCACAATAGATTGAATTGTTGATTTCCAACATATAGGCCCTCCACCAAGAGTAAACACATATTCAGTTGTAGACCTTCTGCCATCCAAATCACCTGTATATTTTGCATCAACATACCCCACAACTGAAGGATCATTTTGCTAACTGCCAAAAATAAATTCATGTCCTACAGTGTCATTCAGATACCTAATAATCGACTTGATTGTTTCTCAATGTCACTTTTCTGGTTTATACATGTATTTGCAGACTTGACTAACAACAAGAGCCAAATCAGGATGAGTACTTACTATTGCATAAATCAAGTAGCCAACAACACTGGCATATGGAAACTTTGTTGTATCTTCGATTTCCTTATTTGTCTTAGGACACTGTTTTGAAGAAAGCTAGAAATGATTTTCAATGGAGTGCTCACAGGCTCTGCTTTGCTCATCTCAAACATGTCTAGAACTTTCTCAACATAGCCTCGTTGACATAAACACGATTGCCTTGAGCCTTTATCCCAAAGAATCTCCATTCTAAGAATCTTCTTTGTAGGACCAAAGTCTTCCTTGTAAAATTCCTGGCTCAATAAAGCTTTCAAACCAAGGATATCATGCACATTCTTTGCAGCAATCAATATATCATCAACATACAGTAGCAAAAAAATAATAGAACCATCATTAAGGCTCTTAACATAGACACAATAATCATACTCACATCGTTTGTATCTAATCTGAATCATGTAGGAGTCAAACCACTTATACCCTTGTCTTGGAGACTATTTCAACCCATACAATGATTTCTTTAATCTGCAAATCAAATGCTCTTGTCCAGGTTGAGTGAACCCTTCTGGCTGCTTCATGTAAAACTGCTCCTCCAAATCACCGTCCAAGAATGTACTTTTAACATCAATCTACTCCAGATGCAAATCCTAAATAGCTACTGATGCAAGAACTGCCCTGATTGAAGTATGTCTGACCACAAGAGAAAAGATTTCATCACAATCTATCTCCTTCTGCTGTGAAAACCCCTTTGCTACCAATCAAACCTTGAACTTTTTCCCTTCTTTTTTGATACTGTTGGTTTCCTTTTGTACACCCATTTATACCCAATAGTATTCTTTCCCTTGGGAAGTTGAACTAGTTCTCATGTGTGATTCTTCTGCAAAGACTCCATCTCCTCGACCATTGCACCCAACCATTTATCTTTCTCATAGCTGGTGATAGCTCCTTGAATGGTGGCTAGATCATCACTGTTGATGAGAAGTGCACAAGAGCTAAGTCTTCATAACTCAATCTGTTATGAGGCCTTATATTGGTGTGTCTCTGTTTATCTCTGGCTAGATTGTAATTCTGTAAGTCATCTGTATTAGAATCACCAGGTGTTGGATCTGAACTTTCAACTCTCTTAGTTGCTACTGAATGATGTTCTAGATCCATATGTACTGTATCTGAACTGGAATCGTTCTCTGACACCTTGCCTTGATTATGCTGCAACATGGATTGATCATCACATCTCTACTGATCACCATCTATTTTGCAATCGGATCCCAAAACTTGTATCCTTTCACACATTTCTTGTAGCCCAGAAAGATGCACTTCTTGGATTTTGGATCAAGTTTTCATCTATCATCTTCAGGTGAATGCACATAAGCAGGACAACCAAAAATTCGTAAGTAATCAAAATTAACTGGATTATCTGTCAATACCTCTTCAACAACTTTGCCACCCAATGATGCTCGAGGTAATCTGTTGATGAGATAGCATGCGATATTCACAGCCTCTGCCTAGAAGCTTTTAGGATGTCTTGCATTCAAGGTCTGTTTGGGTCAACTGCAGCTGCGCTGTCCTAGGAAGCTGCTGCGGGAAAGCTGTTGCGGTGAAGTTGACTGTTTGTTTGTTTCAACTGTGTGAAAACAACTGTGGGGCAGCTATGTCTGTAAAAATGACCATTTTGCCCCTGTTTATTAAAACTGTTTAAAACAGACTGTGATAGTCACATATTTGATACTTCAAAAACAAAATTCATTTAAAAATTGAACAAAAGTTCAAATACACAACTCACTTAACAGTGAGTACTGAAAGCGATAAAGTAAAAAAGAAAAAAATTAATAAAATTATAAGTAAGATTTTTGGGGTCATCCCCTAATGATTTAGTGATCAAAATTAAAGGAAATGATATATTTTGTTGATAATCTCTATTGCCCAATTCTTCTTCAGGCACATCCATTGTGATCAAAGGTTCAACCTTATCATCAGAAATAAGGATTGCAGTAGCTCCTGCGTTTTGTGCATTCCACTCTTTTTTTGTAAAATAACAATTTGTTCATCATAAGGACATTGATAACCCGTAATCTTAACATGTATCAACACGTTAAAATGCTAAACAAAATGCATCAGTACAATGAATAATGTTACTACTCCATTACATATGCATAGAGATGGGACAATTGAAAATTCATCCATCGCTCACAGATCATTGTCTTACTGCCACACTCATATCCCTTCTAAAGACATGACACATTTAAATGTTTAATCCCACTCCACAGATAGACCAATCCTAGCATTAGTGAAAAGTATTGAAACAATATGGTAAAATAGAGCTTCACAATGGATAAAATGGCTCCTCATAAACATCAGCAATTCTACCATTTGAATTCAATCGTTACTTTTTCAACTGCTACATTCCAAGCCTTATGACCTAAATATTTGCATAATGTGAAAGATTGACCAATACAAACAAATAAATCATTAAAGTTGATAGAATCCAAGCTTAGAACATTACATGATCAAGCAAGAACATCCTGAAGTATGGCAGATCAAAAGCCTAACTCCTTATAGTTTACTACAATAATTAAAATCTGAAACATTGCAAAAAAAAATCTTATAACTCAATAAAACCTAAAGTTAAATGCATAAATAAACTAATAAAGTCTCAACTTTCATAAAATAATTTGAAGTAAATTAAACCTTCATTTTCATTTTGTTCACACAATCTCTTTTTTCTTAAGGTTGAAATTCTTCATCTTCATCTCCGAATTGTTGCTCACCAACATCCTCTATTTTCTTCTATCAACAACCTAGCTATGCCATAATGGGATTGTTTCCTTTTTTTTTAAGAAAATGATTTTATGCAGAGTTAGAACAGGATTAGATTTGGGGATATTTAGTTTTTTGCAAGTATATAAAGAAATACTTTGCCAGAACCTGTAAGTTTAAACTTTTTGGCCAAATTGCCAAACTATCATGTTTAACTTGATGTGAGGGACGAGCTATTTTGCTCCAAACCCCTGATTCTATTGATCATTTAATTACTTGCACGACTATTTCGAAGGGCTCTCTTTGAATGGGTTTGCTCTTAAAGAGATATCTTAGAATAGATGATGAATTCTGCACTGTAACTTGTCAGCTTTAGATTTTAGATCAAACCATCAATGTACATTAAAGTTTGTTTACTTTTCTCTAGAATTTAATTATTTATTTGTTTGATACTCATTAGTGAAAGATCTGCATCTAAGGTTGCTTGTTATATAAAATTTATGCTTGTAAATATTTAAATGTTTGGAGGACTTGAGAATGGAACATTTCGAATTGATTTTGAACATAATGTATTAGTTCTAGAATTATGGTTGATATGCTATGAAATTTTGTTTAAACAGAAATTCCTATATTAGGGTTCGGTTGGAGAACCCCAGACCATGTCAACAAGTTCTCTCCTCCTAGGTCTACAATTCCATCTTGATTGTGCACATCCCACAGTAAACCTCCTCCTCCCTCACCATTCCCTGCCCCGCCAAAAAAAAATGCTCTGCTTTCTCAATATCATCGATCTGAATCAAACAAGCAAAACGAGAAAAGAATGTCATGATCAGAAGAGCGGATACCCATTGCAGGGGCGATCCAACTGACCAAAATAGATCCTGATCCAGTATCAGCGAACTCCTGTAAGACAGCGGGGATCTCGGGAATCTATTGATTCTACTCAGGTGCGAATAGGAATGACGAAAGGGTAAGCCCCGTAATAATCCATCGCTCAAACGCTGGCCCCGAGGTTTGATTCGCGACCGACGTTCCGCCAAAACAGCATCCACCAAGCTTGGGACGCTGAATCAAATGACCGAGATTCGTGGTCGCTCCCTGCACCATGCGAATATAGCCGTCCTAAACGGACCCTCAGTCTTAATCATCTTGCCCTTTCAATTAAGGACCTGTTCATCCTTTCTACAACGTCATTCTGTTGTGCTGACTTGCGTACCGAAAAATGCCTCTGAATCTCATGCTCCTCACAGAACTTCATAAACTGCGAATCTTTGTACTCTGTGTCATTATCAGATCTGAAATATTTGATCCTTCTGTCAGTTTGGTTCTCCACCTCTGCTTTCCACAGCTTGAATTTAGAGAAAAATTCAAATTTATGCTTCAAGAAATACACCCAATCTTTCTTGGATAAATCATCAATAAATGTAATGTAATATAAAGATCCTTCCAATGAAGATTCCCTGGTAGGGCCCCATACATTAGAATGCACATAACCAAGAATCACTTTAGTTTTGTATTTTCTAATCATAAAACTGACTCTGGTCTATTTTCCAGGAACACATAACCTACAAAAAAACAAGCTTGCAGCTTTTAACAGCATGCAACAAATTTCTTTTATGCAATTCAACCATCTCACGTTCACTAAGATGACCCAGATGCATATAACATAGCTTTGTATTATCATCATCTGACTCAACTGAATGAACTCCACCAACAACTGTACTCCCCAACAGTTTGTAGATATTACCTGCAGTTAACTTTCATTTCATCATATTCAATGCACCCTTAACAATTCTGATGGTTTCTCTATCTTCATCTGCCTTAGGAATAAAACCATTTCTATGCAGAGTGCCCATGGAAATCAAATTCTTTTTCAAATGTGGAATGTTCCTGACATCAAATAATGTTTTAACAGTGTTATCATACATCTTAATCCTAACATCACCAATACCAACAATATTGTAGCATCTATAATCGCCTAAATAGACTGAGTCGTAATTAGATAATCTGTATGAAGTAAACCACTCCCTGTTATGTGTTATGTGATAAGAGCATCCTGAATTAAGAATCCATGCATCAATGAATTAAGTTCATGAAACTGAAAGCATATCACCATCACTGTCATCTGAATTTACACTCTGCACCACATTTACAAACTTGGACGATGCATCACATTTCTTTTCAGTTTGCTTCTTTAGCTTTGGGCAATCTCTCTTCATATAACCTAACTCCTTGCACTTGTAGCAATGAATCGTCTTTTTTCCTTTAGACTTTTATCTGGAATTTAGCCTTCCTGAACTATCCTTCTCTTTCTTCCTTCCACGATCTCGATTACTCTTGACATATAAACTGTCGCCGTGAGAGCTTTCTCTTGCGTTTTGTTTCTGCTGGTTGTAAGTCAACAATGCTTCAATAATCTCATCAACTTTGATTGTTTATTTCTCATGTGTAAGAGTAGTCACCAGGTGTCATAGAAGAAAGAAAATGAATACAACAGAATCATTGCTCAGTATTCATCCTCAATACCCACATCAACCCATGATAAATTTATGATTACTTGATTGAAGTCATTCACATGCTACGCCAAATCAGAACCTTCTTGCATCTTCAGCCCATACAGCTTTTGCTTCAGATACAATTTATTCGTCAGAGATTTGAACATAAACTGAGTTTCTAATTTCTTCCATACCTCTCCTGGAGATTTTAGATTTCTTATGTCATACTTAACGTCATCTGTCAGCATAAACGTATAGTTATTGTCGCTGGTTGTTGCAATTCTTCTCAATCTTCATCCTTCATATAATCAGGCTTTACAGCTCGCAAAGCCTTCAAAATTTCTTGATGTGACAATAAATCTTTCACCCTTGTTTTCCACAATCTGAAGTTTACAATTCCATCAAACTTCACCACTTCAAATTATGCACCAAAAATTGTCATTTGAAATTACTTTTGCTCTAAACTTCTCCTGCAAATCTCTAAACTTCTTCTATCGTGAGAATTTTTCCTGCAAATTCCACTGCCTCAGTAATCCTTCACAGAAGCCGGAATTCCTTCCTGACCTAGTGTTATTTTGAGAAGAAGAAAGAAGAAGCGAACTGCTTGTCGGCTCCTCTCCAAATTGCATCCTGCTCGTAGAACATTGCGTCGTCGAACTTCTCGTAACCTTGTCGAAGGAGCGTCACCTAGGTCGTAATCCTTATCCTGGAAGTCTAGTTGTGGGAATTGCTTGTGAAACTGAAGCCCCTTCGCGAAACCAAAGCCTAGTCTACCGCAATTCGCTCGTCTGTTCGCACTGAATCTTTGGGGACCTTGTCGAACTTCTCCGTGAACCTGTGCCAAAACCCATGTCCTCGACGTTCATGCGCCAAATTGTCAAATCCTAGTCGAATTCCTGTGAGTTCATCTGTGTCGCGCCTGATCCTAAAATACCGAGAACCAATGAAAATCTCCGTACTTGTGCGCCAATCGGTCTAAACCCTAGCTGAAATTCTCTGCTCTAAAACCAGACACTGATACCACTTGTTGATAAATTTAGGGAAAAAAAACAAAAATCCAGACGAAGAACACATAGTTTAATGAGGTTTGGCAAAGGTGCATACGTCCTCGGGAGCAGAGCGGCGAATTTCTTTCACTTTCAGAAAAGAGCACAAGACACCCCTTAGGGTTACAATAGGCATACATATAGCCTGGTGTACAATATGTAATTACAAAATTACTCATGTACCGTACCGCGGAGACGTTGCCCCTGCAACCCCAACCCATATAATGAAACTTTCCCAACTGGACAGATACTTCTGCTCTACTCCGCTCGTGAGCTCCGCTACACTTGCTTGCTCCGCTCCAGCATCGTCCCTTATCTGGTATATAACAATAGGTGATAAAGGTTAATCATTATAACTACTCTCTTGAAAAGAAGGGGTCACCACATGCAAAAAATGAAATTTCTGGTTAATTAAATAGAGAGGATTATTTCAGCTAAAATTTAGTTGCCAAGCAATAAAAAATGATAGTAGTTTTTGGCAATTCCCTATCAAAATTTACTATCGAAAACAGGTAGCCGTCCAAAATTGACTTGAATCCCTTACCTTATTTCTTTCATTTTCTTCTTCAAACCTCTCTCACCCCTTCAAGCCTCATCCATCTTGTAGCTCATTGGATCTCAATGTCAACCATATTTAATAGATTTCTCATAAATCTAAAGGGGCATTAACTCCTCTTCATCCTATAAAGTTCTTTTTAAAATTTTATTTATGAAAATTTTACTTATTTTTTATGAAATAAACTTAAGATATTATTTTTTTATTTGATGATTAGATATAATTTTAGTAAACTCAATCTTTTTGTTTTTTACAAAGATCTATTTGAAGTTTAAGCTGTAATTAGAACTATACTAGATTTAGAATTTTTTAAGTACAATTTTATTCTTTTTTCTTTTAAATTTTTAGCTAAGATAATTTATATATGTATGCTTAAATTATTAAATTGTAACCTTTAAGACTAATTTGAGTAAGCGCATACTTGTGTGTGTGTGTGTGTGTGTGTGTGTGTGTGTGTGTGTTGATGTGTGCTAGAAAATTCGCGGCGGTAGAGTAGCAGATTATTGTCTCAGCGTTGTACGAAAATTCAACACACATACAGATGAAAAATAAGCGGTGATGACTCCAGAAGTTTTTACGTGGAAAACACGTAAAGGAAAAACCACGAGGTCTGGCCCAGTTGCGAGAATCCACTATTGATTGATGTTTACAGAAATCCCTTGTCCCACGAGCGGGAGAGAGTAATTATATGTTTCATACAACAATGTTGACTGACGGTGTCTGGTTAGTGGTGATTAATGATGATTGGCGGAGGTCCACGGTGATGGAGGTCGACGGAGGTCCACGGTGATGGAGGTCGACAGTGACGGAGGTCGACGAAAGTCAGCAGTGGTCGACGGCGGTCGGCGGTGGTTGGCGGTGGTCGGCGGCGGTAGGTGGTGGTCGGCGGCGGTCGGCGGTGGTGCTAAGCTGCAACTTCTTCTTAAGGCATTAAGCTCTCTCTAGACTTCCCCCATCATGTGAGAGTTGGATGTCAATTTATAGGGTTTTGGGAGCAATTAATGCAATCATTTTGATCGGATAGTCCAAAGGGCTTCCCTTGATCAGACAGCATTTAAGAGGCATTTGATGGTCTTAACGATGTTGGAATTCAATGATCTTGGGATCGTTGGATTCGTCTTGTCGAAACGCTCGATTTAAGTATAGGCTTGCTAGTGTCGGCATTTGTTTGATCTTCTAAATGTGTCCGGAAATCTTCTAATAATGGATTAATGAATTGATCTGATATTGATTTGACTCGGATTGGACTAGTTTTTATATCATTAGGTTTGTCTCATCGAGCCGGTCAGTTTGACTATAAGTTTACTGAAATCAGAGCTCTAGATGATTTTTTATCGAGATTTGAATGTTTCTTATTCAAAGTGTTGCCTCGAGATTCATGTCAGATGATGAAAATTTGTTGGTGGCATATATATATATATATATATATATATATATATATATATATATATATATATATATATAATCAATGATGTGGGAGGTATATCTTGCATGTATAAATATTAATGAGTGATATATGCTTTCAAAAATAAACTCGACTTATTCTTAGTTCATATGGGCACCACAACTTACCCTTTCAAAGATAAGCAGAGAGTTGTGATATCATCGGCATGAAATGTTCAATATCACTCAAATACTCATTAGTTAAATATTTTCTAATCAGATGCAATCTATTGTAAAGCCATATATAACCTTACGGAGTGAATATCCATTAACAACCTATATATTTAAGAAGAAAACATATTTAATGCATCAATTAAATAGATATTTTCATACATAGGTATGCATGTAAGAATTAAAATTAAGTTCTTAGATAGGTAAATACTAACACACAGCTCTTTCATATCACAAGGGGTGTAACTGAGCCGAGTAAGCTCGTGAGTCGGCTCATGCTCGAATCGATAAGTGGCTTGTGAGCTGAACTTGATGAGCTAACAAGCCAACCCCGACTCGACTCGTTAACTCATGATCCAACTTATCTATGTCAGTAGACCTTCTTAAGTATTATGTTATTGACTAAATTTTACTTATATTTAATCTTATTTGAGTGTTTCTAATAGTGTATGTAGATGATCAATGTGCCTAATTTTATCTATATCTCTATCTATATCTATATATATGTGGTAAATTTACATACATATTTGAATACATTTCTAAGAAAATAAATGGCATCTTTAAATCCTACATGCTCTTAAATCAAGTAGAATTTATGATTCAAAAGACAATTTTTTGAAGGAATATGTACACATACCACTCAATTCATTATAGGCACTAACATACATGTCATCTTATCGGCAAAATTATAAAGCAAATCCTTCATACTTCGTAATGCATTATTAGCCACAACTTACCTATATGTTCACAAAGGCACTTCCAATTGGTTCCTTGTCAAAATTACTATACAATATGGTCGTTAAAAATGCATACAACACATGTTGAGGGGGAGCATTAAAATATCACGCTTATAACCAGCAATCCAATCCCCACCATTCATCCAAAAGAGCAACATGAACTAATAATATTTTGCCTTCCGTAACAGAAAGGGAAGAGGGAGGGACCTTAATGAAGCTTGACAGTGTATTCATTGACCATCACGGCTGTGTTACCATCATCATTTTGTCAAAGTTTCAACATTGATGGGAGTTTGTTGCCGTAGTCACAAGTTGGCTGCAAGCGGCTGCTACTACCAACATTATAATAACGTCGTCGGGCATGTGGCGTGGAGCGGGCAAAAGATGGGACAATTGCATAAAAGTGCGTGCAAAACTTGTTATTTACAAATCAACCACCCTCTTTCATTCTTTTTTGAAATTCTCACTCAAATATATGTAAATATCAATGTTTTGGGTGATCTATATATACTTAATCCAAAAATATGTTAGGCTGGCAGGGGTGGGATGGTTGATTGGTTAGAAAGGTTACTTTGCCCATGCTTAGCTCCCAACTACTGAAATACTTAATAATAAATATTTTAAATTTTATATTTATATTTATTATAATTTTAAATTATATATATATATATATATATATAAGCTTAAATACTAATCATCCTTTTTAGTTTTAAATTCATCCCTTCTTTTATATTTTGGTCCATCCATCGTAATTAGAACTACATTCAACTGTAGAAGTTAGTGCTAATTAACATTAAATCAACAAAATTAACCAACCCCAATGTCTTCTCATGTTGGTCCAATCTTAGGTTCTGTTTGTGGCAGTTTATTTGGCGTGTTAGCATTTTGAAAACACATCAGACTTGTTTGGGTAAACTACATTTTTACAGCTTATACATTTTCAAAAACGGTAAAAACATCAATTTCACACCACACCTATCGACAATTTTCTGACTGCGGTGTATTTTTTTCAAAAAAATAAAAAATTGTAATAGCCACCGCACGTAGCTTATCAGCGGATCATTTTTAATCAGCTTATCAGCAGATTATTTAATAAGCTTCGGCTGCCCCAAACAGACCATTAGTCATTTACAAAGAGTGGTTTTAATAATTAATTATTTATATGTTTTAATAATTAATTATTTATATGAGTCATTTTAACCTCAAATTTATAGAAATATCAAAATAATCGACAATTATATTAAAAATGAGCCATAACAATCCTTCATAGGGACCATTCACGAGCAATATTAGTAGTATTGTGATTATTGCTCTATAATACAACAACAACAACAAAAAAAAAGCCTTAATCCCACTAAGTGGGGTCGGCTACATGAATCCTTTTTCTCCATTGCGTTCTATTTAATGTCAAATTTTCGTTTAATTCTAATAAATATTGCTCTATAATACAACCAATAATAAATAAATATCACTAATACTAGCAAAAAAAAATCATCTTCAAATTGGGACGCAGCTCATCCAGACGTAATAGTAAGACTATTTGCACAATTTTACAATTTAAGCTTTTATTATTGCTATTATTAGAGAAAACATCTCCTATCCAAAAGTTATAAACCCCCGTTGGTCTCTCCTTCCGTGTAATCTCCTCAGCCGAGAAATAGTAGAGAGAGAGAGGAAGAGAGACGTAGAGATAGAGAGAGAGAGAGGTTTCATCCCTGTTACTGAATTTGGAGGAGACGATACTTCTTTTTTCAAGATGGTAAAGTGCTCTTCTTCTTATTCCTCGTCAGCTTTATTTCCCTATGCTCTCTAAATACTTCAATCAATACATTAAGCGGTTTCACGGTCATAAATATGGTTTAACCGATTGCCGGCGAGCAGTTCGGCGGCGGGAAAGTTCCGGTAACCGCTGACGGGGTGCGGCGTTTGACCGTTTCTTTCCCGACACCGTTCTACGATAAAAATTGATCGCTGTGAGGAACCATGAATCACCATCGCCAATTTTTTCTTGCACGAATCTTGATGTACGGTGAATGGTGATTCATAATTCCTCTCGCCGCTTGTAAAGAGTATAATGCGATTTTGCGATTACGCGGTTGCAGAGTGATCGCCAGACATTTGGCTTAAATTTTGACTTTATTTTGAGTTAAATTCCAATAGGCAGCTCTGTTTTTCGGAATTATAGAATTATTTTGATAAAAAAAACACCTTTTGAAAATTTATTTATGAATATTATATTTTAAAAATAGATAATAATTCTTGTTTCTATTATATTTTAATTAATTTGGAGGCTATTTGGATTTACTTTTGTTTTTATTCCTATTTTTTATTTTATTTTTTGTATTTGTTGATTTCCAAAAAAAATTTAACTACTTTTAAACATATGCTAATTTATTTTATGAAATAAAAAATAAAATTATGGAGGAAATATATTAAATTAATATATTTTTAAAAATAAATGAAAAAATAGAAGTTAGAAATTAGATATGTAAATATATATATATATATATATATATATATATATATATATATATATATATATATATATATATATATATATAGGAAACAGTAGTCTCATCACAAGAAACCTTTTAAAATAACAAAATTATTTTTTTAAATTGCATGGGATAACATATTTATTTGCATATTTTCTTCTTAATATAGCAGCATAAATATTTGTTTATGCTGTTGCATGCACTAATCATCAAATATAAATGTGTATGTGTATATAATTATTGACTTTATTATTTAGTCCAATAATATTAAATGATTCCCAAAACAAATCAAATATAAATTTAATTTTAAATTTTATTAAAATTAAAATTATTATCAAATTATACATTGTAATTTTGATTAATATTCCTTATGAATCCCTTCTTCTGGTTAGATTCATCCACCAGACGAAGGATTTTTTTTTTTTTTTTTGGGACAGTTTACATATATACCATACAATTATTGAAAAATTATAGCCGTTAGTTTCACAAATTTCATGTAAAATAGGGAACAATTATTGCATCAGAACACCTTACGCAAATTTGCGTCAAGTGCCCTATAATAGAGGGCCATGTGGCAATTTGGGTCCACTGACATACACGGTTCGGGCCCGGATTGACACGTGGCACCCTATCATTGGACACCTGATGCAAATTTGCATCAAGTGTCCTGATGCAATAATTTTTTTCTAAAATAGGCCGTCTATTTGCCTAAAAATATTATTTACGTGCGTGTCGCTTAATTCTTATGAATTTATATATGTAGAATGTAAACTTTAGTATTTACATGTATGTCATCTTCTCTATAAATATGAAACATGCTGTGCTTTTTAATTTTAAAATAGTGATATTTTTTAATGTTAAATGAGATTTGGGTGGTATAAATATAAAAAGTAAAGTTTAGATGTCAGATGTGTAAATGCATAACAATATGGTGGTATGTATGTAAATGCGCCTAATTAAGGGGTTGTTTGGTTTGAAGGATTTGTAGTGTTTTGTAATTTATTTATAAGATTTAAGTAAATTATGAGTTTGGTATGAAGAAGTATAAGTACAATATAAATTTTCAGTGGATTTAAAGTTTACTCCTTAGTTGACTTTTGGCGAAATTTAGATTCTGGCCGATTTGATCAAATTTGAATTGCTCTAAAATATTACCGGCAAACTGTCGCCCTTAACCACCTCCCACCGCCCGTCGGCCGCCAATTGCTGGCAGTTGGCCTCCGCCTACCCATCACCGGAGGAAGGCCGTCGCCCGCCGTGTATGTCCGTCGCCAGGGATCGGCCACCCATCGCCGGCCGCTGCTCGCTCACCACTCACGGCCCATTGCCGCCGCCCCCGCTCTGTCGCGTACCGCCACCTCTTGCCGCCCTCCACTGTCGCATACAGCCTACCGCTCGTCTCCCAAATAAATTATTATATCATTTTCAGTCTTCTTCAAACTAACTAAAAAAATACAAAAAATCTGTATTATGAAATACTTGAAATATATTATAATAACAGTATTCTACATTGTACTATGTTTTTAGCAAACCAAAAACAGCCCCTAAAATAAGATTTAAGCAAGGAATTTTGTTATCCGCATAGCTCAGCATATGGAGAACGTACGCCTCCGCACGCATCTCCCCCAGTACCCATCCAATACCCTCCTAATACTCATCCAGTACCCTCCAATACCCACCTAATAGCCAATAGCCAATACCCAATACACATCCAATACCCTCCAATACTCAATACCCATCCAATACCCATCTAATACCCACCCGGTACTCTTAAAATTCGCACCCAGCGCTGCGTATGTCGTCAGTATGGAATAATTCTCAAGGAGGGTATTAATGGCGTTTCACATTAAGTAATTAGAACGCCTGAAACAAATTATATCATAAAATTTTAATTTAAATTAATGAATACATTTTATGCTTATTAGATATTTTAGATGATTGAATGATTAATTAAGTAACCACTTTTGTTTAGTTCACTCGTCTTAGAATAAATTTGGTAAGATTATGGAAAGTTTACATATTAATCACAAGTTTTTATATTTATATATTTAACACCTAAAATTTAATATTTACATTTATAACAATTTAGTGTCATTATATGTAAATATAGAAGTATAGGTGTTAGATATATAAATGCATAAATATTTGTGGTAAATATGTAAATCACTGTAGTATAAAATAAGTATGATTAAATATAACTTGCTTATTTGAAGGATATCAAAGATATTTTATTTATTTATTTTTCATTTCATGCCATTAGGAATAGATTTAAATCAAATATTTAGTACTACTGGAAATGAGATGCAGGTTGGCGAAGAAAGGGGAAGGCAGGCCCCGCGGCCCACGCTTACGCCGCCGTTGTCACTTGAGAAAGGCTTAGCCGCGGAGAACCGACCACCTAATCTGTTCCAACGGGTCATTAGCCTGTTTCGCAACGTACGACCAGGATCTGATCTTACCAATTTTCAGGTAAGTCTAATGACTTTTATTCATTCATATATTTTTCAAAGGAAGATTTACATACATACCACTCATTTTTATGTGAAAGTGAGTCAAGCCGACTCGTGAGCCGGCTCGATAAGTAGCTCGAGCTCAGCTCGATGAACTAACAAGTCAAACTCAAGTCAATCCTAACTCAACTCGTTATTTGAACCGATAAACATTGAATCTTTCTTCCTTCCAGTTTGATGTCCGGTTGATTTTTCACGACCTAAGTTTTCATTAATATTTAGTTATCGGCAATTAAACCCATTAAAGTTTAGAATTTGTTATAAACATAATATTTTACAAAGTAAAAGGTTTCCCAATTTATATTGAAAGAGACATCCATAAATCTTGATTGTGTTGTCTTTACCTGCGTACAGGTTTAAGAAAGCAATAGAAAGCAATGGAGCTTTATTTTATAGACATGTAACAAAATTTGCTGAAATCAATGATGGTAAACTTGCAAATAAATAAATTTATTTGGTAGAACAAATCTGGCCTAACTAAGCACCAACTAAAGTTGCAACCAAACACATATGAGTATGTGCGCAGGTAAGAAAAGAAAAATGGGGATTGTTATGTAATAAGATTAAATAAAATAAATTTACAAAAAGAACCTTTGATATGCACCAGGGGATATATGTAATTTAATGCAATTGATTTTGACTAGAGGTAGTAAGAAGAAGAGAGAAAATAATTAAAGCAGGAAATGATGGAATTTTCAATCAAGGAGTTAATAATTATTTGTCACGCTTCATTATTTTTAATTAAGTTAAACCATGCTGGTTATATTATATTGGAAATATGTGGTGCATAATGAAGTTCTTAATGATACAGATCAGGATTACAGAACTTATCAATCCAGAAATAAGGATTGATAGTCTGGCTAAAAAAAAAAAAAATTATGTTTTGTTAATAGGTCGCCGTCTAAGCGATTATTCAAAGAAATAAGTTTCCGAAGAGAAAGAGACGCTGCTGAAGAAGAAATATTATCATCAGACTCGACAAACAAAATTGTTTGTTTAAATGGATTTTTTTAGAACGAGTTTTTACATGCATACCATACAAAGCTTATTCTATATTTACATATCTATCGCCTATAGTTTACTTTTTATATTTACACAGTATACACCCTCAAGCATAATTGGCAAAATTAAGGGCTCTAAGTGGGCATCTGCAGCTTCCTGCCCTTTTCAACATGCCAAAATCGCAGCTTCAGTGTTATGGTGAATCAGTTTACATATCTATCAACAAAATTTTAAGTTCATATTTACAACACTCAATTTTTTTATATCACATCAAAATAATAAAGTTACAAACTTCTGAAGTACAATAAAGTGGCATGAGTATTGTTGGGAGAGAGGAGAATTGCATAACCCGATTTCATAGATTCAAAGTTTAAAAAAAATAAAAAGAAATTGGATAGAAGCGCATAAAATAATAAAATTGCAGGAAACATAAGAGAACGGGAAAAAATCATGAAGTCACACCACATCGAGAAATACACTATAAATAAAATGAGAATTATAGTACAAATTACACCACATTCAAGTCTCTCTATAGTTTAGAAACTTCATGGCACTCTTCTCTTCGATCTTCTTTACACAAAAGAAAATTGAAATCCAAACCATTCCTTCCAGTAAAACTAAACTTTATGTGAAAGAATTGCCCAAAGTGGACACTACAGCTCTCCTAAACTTGAATTGGGCGCAATAGTGATGTTTTTCAGGGAAAAAATTTGTGTACATAAGACGTAAGCAACGTTGCATACGTCGTTCAATAGGAGGCGGTCATGTACCTATAACCTCTCTGTAACCTACCTGTAATATACAAATATAAGAAGATTGCAGGGAGGCTACAAATAGGTTACACGGAGGTTACAAGGAGTAGAACACGGAAATAACCCTGCAATACCCTCTGAATACCCTTCTTGTAACCTCCTGACGTACGTAGCTCTGCGTATGTCTTACGTACGCAAATAGTTTAAGTTTTCCAGGCGCTGCTGGCTTGGTCTTGAGGCTTTATATATGGAAGATTAAAAAAGAAATATATTTTTTTTCACAATATAGGAGGGTATAATCCCCAGTATCCTCCGTCAAACTCACTCCAAGTGATTGGTTAACACAAACTAGTTGCACATAATAACACATATCCTTCTTTCGGCTTCTGCAGCTTCCTCCTCTTTTCAACATGCCAAAATCACAGCTTCAGTGCTATGGTGAATCAGTCTACTGCATCAGCGAAGATATTTTGACGAAATGTGCTCGAGGTACGAACAGCCTTGAAAGATTTGTTACTGTAGTCGCCTGGGCAATATCAACAACCAGGCCTGTCATCTTCGGCTGGGCTCCTTTCAATCCTGTTCTTGGTGAAACTCATCATGTTTCTAAAGGAACCCTTAATGTCCTTCTGGAGCAGGTACAATGAACCTTCATTTTATTATTAATATGGGACATTTACATACATACCACACAATTGTTCTGTTTTTATATATCTAACACTCAAAATTTGATATTTACACTTATAATTACTACCTCATTGACATAAATCAACACCTTGTTGGCATAAATCTCTTGATATTTTTAACCTTCCATGTAGTTTTCCCATTGTTAAAAACAGTCACTTTGGCAGGTCTCACACCACCCTCCTGTTTCTGCATTACATGCTACTGATGAAGATGAGAAAGTAGAACTGATTTGGTATCATTTCCCTGTTCCCAAGTTTCATGGTAATCTTTCATAAATTATGCAATTTTATTCTAATTTACTCAAAAGCAACACTGCCTCATATTAGCTATAACATTTTTTTGATAAATTTTCTTTAATTTCAGGAAAAAGTATCAAGGCTAGTGTTAATGGAAAGAGATATCTGAGGCTTCTAAGCCATGGAGAAAGCTATGAAATGAATTCCCCAGACCTTTACTTCAATCTGCTTCCTGTTCCTGGAGCTGATTGGGCTGGCAAAGTTTCAATTGTGTGTAAAGAATCAGGGCTTGAGGCTGAGTTGATCTTCTATAAGGGCAACTCTTTCTTAGGTTTTGGGGGGAATTCTAGATTGATCAAAGGCAAGATTTTTTACTCCAAATCATCAAAAATCATCTATGACATAGATGGTCAATGGGACAGGTAGAACTAACTTTTGTTTTTTTTTTTTTTTTTTTTTCATATGATCAATATTCTACACAAAAAAAAAATATAATGTTATCATATCTTGATATGGAGAGGAATAAAAAAGAAACTAGACTCTGCATAAGTGAATATTCTAATTTTGTTCAATGCACTTTTCTTTTTTTTTTTTTTGAATTGTCCTGAAAAATCATAATGATCCAACTCAATGTTAAATTGTCTTTATAAATATTTTCTATTTTACAGAATAATTTTTTTGAAGGATGTCCAAAACGGGAAGACCTCGGTTCTATATGATGCTAGACAAACCATTCTAAATCTCAACACTCCAATTGTAAAAGATCCAGAGGTAATGAATCTAATAGAATATAAGAAATAGAAAAAATCACTATAAATTCAATCTATTCATATTTATAAACACTTGATATCCTTCATCATAAATTTTGAGCTGCTAAAACTCTATTATGAATTAACCTAATTATATTCTCAAAGTAGCTCTAACATATTTTCTATTTTTGTTTTCTTAATATAATGTCAGGGAGTAAAACCAACAGAATCAACAGTGATATGGGGTGAGGTAAGCAAGTATATACTGCAAGGGGATTGGGAGAAGGCAAGAGAGGAGAAACGAGAGGTGGAGGAAAGGGAGAGGAGGCTAAGAGTAGATAGGAGCTACGAAGGAGATGTTTGGGTTCCAAAACATTTCAAGGTTTCTCAAAACAAGGAAGGTCAGTGGGAGTGTTGGCCTTTGGATCACTCAGTTCCACCATCTCCAATTATTGTTCCTCCATGAACAAAGAGAGAGAGAGGAAGAACAAAATTAGTAGAAAGAATGAGAATAATTAATATTGGAGCTTCTTTTCTTCTTAATTTAAATCAGCTTTTCATAGACAGTGAGTTAATGTAATATGGCTGAATATATGTATGCTACTAAAGGTAAAATATTTTGAAATCCTAGACCTTATAGAAAGCCAAATAGTATTCTAGTTTTCAGTTCCATTTAGCTTAGTTTCTCATTGTTGATGTAAATTAGTGTCTAAGGATTGAGCTACATATTTTCGAGTTTTCTCAGACTTATCCTCTTTATCCTCAAAGTTCACAGCTCCAGAACTTGAAGCACTTGGAATGTATTTTTTTCCTACATATTTTATTGTGTTGTTATCCTTATTTCTCTCCGGTTTCTAATGATCTCTATGCATCACTTGCTCTTTTTTTCATAGTGACTTTGGAATAAAAGATTTATTCCATCCCAATTTAATTGTAAGAAAATAAGAAAAAAATATGATAATTTCATTTAAAAAATTCCTTTCTTATTATTTATAGATTTAAAATTTTTAAATGAGAGAATTTCTCCCTTATTGTGACTTTCATTAAAGTAATCATATAATATGTTGGACTTATGTGACAAGTCAAGTCCATTATCCAATAATTTAGAAATGGTCCTTCATGTCCATCTTCACTTTGAAAGACATACAGAGTCTATGGAAATAATGTCATGTCAATGGATGGCTGCTAGCCCCAACTACAAAATTGCGCCACCCTCAGCCATCCTTAACAGATTTAAAACGTAAGGAGAAAATTATATCCGCAAATAAAGAAAGAGATAATGTAAACGGAATCTTTATATTGTTTAGTACAATCTTGTCAACATTAAAATAATATTGATAAGTAAAGATAGAAATAATTTAGAATTTTAGATTGAATTGTGTTGAGAAATTTAGGGCAAAGAAACGCAAGAATTGACACAAATCCAGAAAAACATAGAGATTTAACGAGGTTAGGCAAAGATGTCTACATCTTCGAGAGCAGAGCGGCGGTTTTCCCTTCAATTCCAAAAAATAGTACTAGTTACAGAATAGATCCTAGGGCTACAACAGGGCATATTTATAACTCTAAAGTACAATATGTAATTACAAAATTACCCCTGTACTATACAGCGAGGCGATGCCCCCTCACCCCCAACCCACATAATAATGTTTCCCCGATTCGATCGTTCCGTTAAAACATATGTTCCTTATTTAGTATATGCGTCATACCTAACAAATCTTCACCTTGGCGAATATCCAACTCTTTAAGAGAAAAGATATATGGGAGTTACACATGCACCAATGAGGGTTGGGCTACCATGCTTCTCTAGCAATTGTGAATATTCAACAAGTTCAAGCAATGCAAGAACTTGTAGATAGTAACTGGCTTGGTCAATATATCAGTTGCATTCTCATCAGTATGAACCTTCTGCAACAGCATCTCACCAGGCGCAATCAATTCTCTGATCTTGTGATACCTGATATCAATATGTTTGGTTCTCGCATGACACACCTGGTTCTTAGCCAAATAAATAGCACTCTAACTATCACAATGCAACTGAACTCTACTTTGCTCAACACCCTGTTCCTTCACTAGCCATTAAGTCATAAGGCTTCTTTAGCGATAGCATTAGTGTCGTATCTTCGACTCGAGTTGTAGATAATGTCACAATAGACTGAACTGTTGATTTCCAACATATAGACCATCCACCAAGAGTAAACACATACCCAGTTGTAGACCCTCTGTCATCCAAATCATCTGATAGTTTGAATCCACATACCCCACAACTAAAGAATCATCTTTCTGATTGTCAAAAATAATTTCATATCCTACAGTACCCTTCAGATACCTGAAAATCCACTTGACTACTTCCCAATATCGTCTTTCTGGTTTAAACATGTATTTGCAGACTTGACTAACAGCATGGGTCAAATCATGACGAGTACATATCATTACATACATCGAATAGCCAACTGCACTGGCATATAAAACCTTTGTCATGTTTTTGTTTTCCTTATCTGTCTTCGGACACTGTTCTGAAGAAAGCTTAAAATGATTTGTCAATGAGTGCTCACAGGCTTTGCTTTGCTCATCTCAAACCTGTCTAGCACTTTCTCAACATAGCCTTGTTGAGATAAACACAGACGTTTTGAGCCTCTATCCTGATGAATCTTCATTTCAAGAATCTTCTTTGTAAGACCCAAGTCTTTCATGTCAAATTTCTGATTCAATGAAAGCTTTCAAACCAATGACATCATTCATATTCTTTGCAGCAATCAGTATATCAACATATGGTAGCAGAAAAATAATAGAACCATCATCAAGACCTCTAACATAGACACAACAATCATACTTACATCGCCTGTAACCAATCTAAATCATGTAGGAGTTGAACTGCTTGTACCATTATCTTGGAGATCGTTTCAATCCATACAACGATTTCTTTAATTTGCAAACCAGATGCTCCTGTCCAGGTTGAGTGAACCCTTATGGCTGCTCCATGTAAATCTGCTCCTTCATATCGTGATGCAAAATACGGTTTAACATCCATATGCATCAGATACGAATCCCGAATAGCTACTAATGCTGAGCTTCTTTGATTGAGTATGTCTAACCACACGAGAAAATATTTCATCATAATCTATACCCTTTTACTGTGAAAATTTCTTTACCGCCACTCAAGTCTTGAACTTTTCCCCTTCTTTTTCTAATACTGTTGGTTTTCTTTTGTAGACCCATTTGCACCAAATAGCCTTCTTTCCCTCAGGAAGCTAAACTAGCTCCCACGTGTGATTTTTCTGCAAAGATTTCTTCTCCTCAACCATTGCACCCATCCATTTCTCTTTCTCCTGGCTGGTGATAGCTCCTTTAAAAGTGGTTGAATCATCACTGCTGATGAGAAGTGCACAAGAGACCAAGTCTTCATAACCCAATCTGCTAGGAGACCTTATATTGGTGCGTCTCTGTCTATCTCTAGTTATATTGTAATTTTGCAAGTCATCTGTATTGGAATCACCAGGTGTTTGATCTGAACCTTCAACTTTCTCGTACTGCTACTAAATGTTGTTCAAGATCCATCTGCACAGTCTCTGAAGTGAAACCGTTCTCTGGCACCTTGTCTTGATTCTGCTGCAACATGGATTGCTCGTCAAAGACTGCATCTCTATTGATCACCTCCTTCTTTACAATTGGATCTCAAAATTTGAATATTTTCACACTTTTCTTATAGCCCAAAAAGATGCACTTCTTGGATTTTGGATCAAGTTTTGATCTTTCATCTCCAGGTACATGCACATAAGCAGGACAGCTAAAAATTCGTAAGTGATCAAACTTCACTGGATTACCTGTCCATACCTCTTCTGCAACATTGTCACCCAATGATGCTCGAGGTGATCTATTGATGAGGTAGCATGTCATATTCAAAGTCTCTACCCCAAAACTTTTAGGAAGCCCTGCACTCAATCTCAAGCATCTTGCTCTTTCAACTAAGAATTTGTTCATCCTTTCTGCAACGTCATTCTGCTGTGGCGTCTTTCACACTAAAAAATGCCTCTGAATCTCGTGCTCCTCACAGAATTTCTGAAACTGCAAATCTGTGTACTCTATGTCATTATCAGATCTCAAATACTTGATCTTTCTGTCAGTATGGTTCTCCATCTCAGCTTTCCACTGCTTAAATTTAGTGAAAACTTCAGATTTTTGTTTAAAATACACCCAAACTTTCGTGGAGAAATCATCAATAAATGTAACGTAATACTGCGATCCTCCCACTGATGATTCTCTGGTAGGACCCCATACATCAGAATGCACATAATCAAGAATCTCTTCAGTTTTATGTTTTTCAATCATAAAAGTGACTCTAGTCTGTTTTCGAAGAACACGGAATTTACAGAAATCGAGCTTGCAGCTTTTAACACCACGCAACAAATTCCTTTTATGCAATTCAGTCATCTCATGTTCACTAAGATGACCCAGACGCATATGTCATAGCTTTGTACTATCATCATCTGACTCAACAGAATGAACTTCACCTACAACTGTACTCTCCAATGATCTGTAGATATTATCACTGCGGTTAAGCTTTCGTTTCATCGCGATCAGTTGCACTCTTAACAAATCGATGGTTTTCCTATCACTCATCCGTCTTAGGAATAAAGCCATTTCATGTAAAATGCAAGAAAATCAGATTCGTTCAAATCTGGAATGTGTCTAACATTACATAATGTTCTAACATTGTCATCATATATCTTGATTTTGACTTCACCAATACCAACAATATTGCAGCATCTATCATCACCCAAATAGACTAAACTAGAATTAGTTGACATGTATGAAATAAACCATTCCCTCTTAGGTGTTATGTGATAAGAATATCCTGAATCAAGAATTCATGCATCCATGAACTGAGTTGATGAAACTGAAAGCATATCATCATCACTGTCATCTGAATTGTCACACTGCACCACGTTTACAAATTTTGATGATGCATCACGTTTCTCCTCAATCTGCTTCTTGAGCTTTGGACAATCTCTCATGTGACTCGGCTCCTTACACTTATAGCAATGAATCATTTTTTTGCCTTTAGACTTGGATTTGGAATTTCATCTTTTAGAACCCTACTCTTTATTCCTTTCACGATCCTGATTCCCTTAACACAAATTCGGAGCCAACAATGTTGCAGTAATCTCATCAACTTTGATAGTTTATTTCGCATAAGTAAGGGTAGTCAGTAGGTGTTCATAAGAAGAAGACAACGAGCACAACATAATCATTGCTCGATCTTCATCCTCAATACTCAAATCAAGCCGTGATAAATTCGTGATGATTTGACTTAAGTCATTAAAATGCTGCGCCGAATCAGAACATTCTTGTATCTTCAGCCCATATAATTTTTGCTTCAGATACAATTTATTCGTTAGAGATTTGGACATAAAGAGAGTTTTCAATTTATTCTACACCTGCTTGGAGATTTTAAATTCAATCGCGTGATACATAACTCGTCATCGACATACGTAAAGATATGGTTGTTGTGTCGCTCGTTATTGCAAATCTTCTCAATCTTTATTCTCCGTGTTATCGAGCCATAGATTTCAGCGCAAAGTTCTATTTAATTAAATCTTTCGCGCTTGATTCTATAATCAAAGTTCGAGTTTAATCAACTTCATGCCTCAAATTTTACACCAAAAATTATCATATGAAATTAATCCTGCCACAAACTTCTATCTTCAAATTGCTTCGTAGAAATGCTTCCCCACAGCCGAAATTCACGAACTGTTGCTATTTCCTGCTATTTGCAGAATAATAAATAGAAATTCGCACCTGTTGACTCGCGATTCACGGACGAATCCTCGCCGAACCGATCGTGTTCCTCTGTCGCGATCCGTCTGCCTGCATCGAATCAAATGGCCAAACTGAGCGTCTTCGTCCGAAGCCCTCGTCTCCGGGAACTCAACGAAGCCCGAAGCGCCACGATTCACCTCTTCTGCGTCGCGATAGCCTGTAGCAGAAGAACCTGCGCCGAACAGATGCCGCGATTCGCCAATCCGCGAAGCCTGCTTTCGCTTCGCTTGGTCCCGAACTCCTCTAAGTACCTCTCCGTCACGCAAATCTGCAGGTTGTCGTGATTCTCAGTCAATCTGCCCAAACGCCTTCGCCGAACTCCTCCTGCAGTTCTCCGAACTGCTCGCAAACCGTCGCGCGAGCCCAATCCGAAAGTCGCGATTGGCCCGCTGTAGTTCCTGCGCCGAATTTCTTCGCATCTTTATACCTCCACTAAGCCTAGAATAACTTCACTTACACTTATGAATTCACTTGTTCACATCTAACCAGGCTTATCAAATGCACGAATGGATAATTACATAGGTGAAAACCCCTTATAACTCTGTTTGATTACACATAACATATAATTGCTCAATCACTGCCACCTATAACTCTCCTATTTTTTATCATTCTTTTCATATATTTATGATACAAAAACTTATAAATGGTAACAATTTTGAGATATAAAATTTCACAACATGGTATAGACAACGATACAATTTAGTAGGCATAAGTAATAACATAATTTGCGGGGGAAATAAATCTACACATCGAAAAGCAAAATTAGTAAAAGCACTTATATGAAATGTCCAGAATATTATTTAAAGCATTTCTATCAGTTCTAACGCATGTGCCAAAATATACAAAATATCGTACAACACAAAATACCAATCGAAAAATAAATAAATTTATGTTAATATGTCTAACGCAGTCTAATCTACAATATTTAAAATTTTATGCAATGAAATGTTTGTAAATTTCCGTAGATCTGAGTGAGTTTGCAAGAATTTGACTAATAAAATACCAAAACTTTACGAAAAAGCAAAGAAATTGAAACTGAAGTAGGTTAACAGTAGTCTACCTTGTGTCAGACCATTTCTCCAACTGGTCTGACAGACGAAATCAGGTCTAAAGCCCTAAAATCCTCACTTGCTCTCATTAAAATTCTTTCTTGTCCTCCCTAAAACATTTCTATTAATGGGAAATTTTAAAAAAAAAAACTTGGAAATGGAAGCATGAATAGTAAAGCCAGTAATGGGTCTTGATATTTACGAGAAAAATATATCTTTTCTTTAATTTTAGGGAAAAGGATATAAATATAATTTTGGAATTTCTTGTATTAAAATATAAAACTTTTATACAAATTTATTTACATCTTGACATATAAGACTCCAAAAGTTATAGAAAAATAGTAAATAAATAGAATAATATGTTTAGAACATACAAGTGAAAATGGTTTACAATACGGACACCAGATATTCTAGGAAATCCACTTGTATGATGATGTATAAAGTCCTTAAAGAAGTCAAATTCAACAAGAACCTTTTCTTTTACTTACTTTGGGTGCTCATACAAATAGGTAAAAATATGACTAAAATATAATCAAACATGCTTTATAATCTGGTGAAGTCATTTTATAAATCAGGCATGAAACAAACTACTAAAAAATTGAGGGAATAATTTGAGCATCAAATTAATTTAAAAAACTTCAAGAAAATAATTAAACATAAAATAAACATGCAATACTTAACAAATCCCAAAATTTAGTCTCAACATGTGGATTGGTATACTACAGTGGCAGCCGTTACAAACATGTTCATGCATGTATAACACACCTTGCTTGTCTCTTGCATGTGATTGACACATTTGGTGTGATTACATCGAGCCTGCAAGTAATTTATCGTAGTATTTGGACTTAAGTGTGGTTAAGTACGCTGTATATGTTTGCTCAAGCGACCGTAGCGTGCTAAACCACTCTAGGAGCACAATGTGGATGTTCACACCTACTAGAACATCAACATTATGCTTAATTGTTTAGGATTCTACATATATTCGTTTGAGCAACCATAGCGTGTTAAATCACCCTTTGGGATACAATGAGAATGTTAAAATCTGTTGGAAAATCCATATTGTAACCAATCATTTAGTGTGTCAAATATGTTTTCTTAGGCGATTGTGGCATGATATCTCATATTGACATCTTGTATGTGCATCACTTAGTCCATTTATATGATAAGTTAATTTGTTAGATGAGTGACCCGTTTGTTGGTCATAATACCTAAACAAGCATTGCTCGTGAGGATAGCTCAGTGAGCAATGCAAGTTTTCGTATTATGACCAACTTGTGTATACGTGTCTTATGTCTCCAATGATTTTAAAGTACATCACTTGCTTGTTACAAACTCATATTTAATGGTCCTATATTTTAAAGCATAAAACAAATATTTTTCTATTATGTATTATCTGCCATCCTTTTAAAGTTATATGTTAGACTATATGTGAGGCCACTTGTTTAAAATGTTATCTCATAGTGACGTATTTTACATCCATTGAATCTTTAGAACAAGGTCGGTTTGGTGATCCCGTCAATGTCATACACTTAGACTTTACCCCTGCACTCTGCACATACTTAGATTTTGTGACTAAGATACTATATGGTAGATGATGTGATAAACTAGGACTATGGTGCTTATATAGTTATTTTGATGTTTTGCTATTGTTCCTTTTTTTTTGTACCTTAGACATACATATTTTGTATTATGTCTTTGTGTGTTTACTGGGTGGGAGACGTGTGCACTAGTATGTTAGGGGTCATTTTCTTGTAAAGAACTCTATCCAACATGGAGGAGCTGTAATGATTTATACTACTGCCTTTTCTGCATGTGTTGATAAGCTCTCCTCCCACCGGCATAGTTCACTACGTTGCATGTAAGCAGCTTTATGCTAAATTAATTTTCATGCAAGTTAAGTCTTTTATTTTGGACTTCATTGTGTAGTTTTTTGTGTCATAAGGCATAGTCTGTAATGGAAATAAGATACAAGCATGAGTTTTGAGACACTTGAGGTGTGAAACATGTGGCGAGGACCATGAGTAGATGTTCGTGTCTCGTATCTTAAGTTTGTATCTTGTTATTAATGTATATATCTAAGTTCAGGTGTCTAAATGCAGAGCTTGACCATGTTCTTTTGCTTTTCCAATATTTGTTATAGACTCATCTACATCCAAGCTTTCCTATTATTTATATGTTTGACTTTTTTACTTTGCGCAATGTGTTGCCCGTTTCCTATTTCTTTGATTGTGGGTTGTTTAAAAATCTTGTGAAATATTATTTAGGCTCTCTAAGGACCTAAAATAATCTTTTTAAAAATTCTAATATTAGATTAAGATAAAATCAAAATTTGGGACTTAAAGATTTCAACTATTAAAACTTGCACTTTACTTTTATGTATAATCTTTGAGCTGATTTTAAAATGGTTTGCATGCATGTCTATCACCCAAATCATATTAATATGACCTTCACGCTTAGAACTTTAGAAAATTGCATCATATTGCATGTTATGAGGAGAAGTCCTCATGTTTTTTCAACCTGATTGGCTCAACATAAATTTCTACTTAGGTGCTTTTCTAGCACGCTTAGGGTGTTAGATGCTTATTCAACCCACAAGGAGTATAAGTCATTTGTGGGAGTGTTTTACTGCATTGTAGCTGAACCTCTATTTTATCTTCTTTCCGGTGACATCTTTGTCATTTATTTGGCGAGTAAAAGTCTCACTTTTATGAGCTGTACCTTTATAAGGTCATATGATTTAGAGTTTCTTTCTTTTAACCTTAGTGCTACCGAGGTCTCCTCTGATGGCATAATTCACAGATTGCTAGCAAGGAGTCCTGGTTGTGTTGAGTCGAGTACCTTCACAACCAAAAAGACTTAGGGTCTTAAGAGCTTTGGATGACGTATCTGTTGTATCCTAACCCGACTATCTCTATCTGTTTAGGATTACTCTACCTCTCTTTTGTTGAAATCTTTTGAGCCGTGCCATCCTTTTGTGACTTCATTTATTTCATCTCGTCGACCTCGATTGTGGATAGGTCGTCTCCCATTTATACAGTGATTCACCCTCTACCCCATAGTCAAGTTAGGCCTTGGAAACATAGTGCAGATCCTATGAGTCGACTCAGTTATTTCGTAGGCCATGTATGCCGACGAGTTGTTATCCATTTGGGATATGAGATACTCACTCTCTATCTTGTGGCTTAGTGAGAGCTTTGAAAGCATCGAGATGTTCCCAATTAAAATAATAATCATTTTGGTGACTAATTTACCGATCATGATAATATAAGTAACACCCCTTTCATCGAGAGTATTCTTGTGTATCCCCCAATATATAATTAACCAAAGGGATAAACTCCTTTTGGAGTGTTCTTGGCCCAAAAACAAAAAAATTTCTTTTTGTTCTCTAGTTATGGGAGGCGTATGTAGGGTTTTTTTCGTGGTTATCATGTTTTGAGGTATTTCGATCTAATCTTATTCGGACGTATACTCTCGATCTATCACATGAGAATTACTGTACATAAGCCCTTCGTGTTCTTTTTAAAAAATTGTTTGTCTATTTTCATCGTATATCCTATCTTTTCTGACTACTCTCATCTTTGAATCATTTTGATATGATCCAAAATTGACATTTATTGGTAAAGTAGAATCATGCCATGATATATAAATCGACAATCCAGCAACTCCGAGTTTTTAACAAGAACCAAAAACTATTACGCACTCTTAGTTACTAGCAAAATTTCAATTTTATAATGGGATTAATAATTTTTTTTTGTTCGATTGATCAAAAGAGACGTTAAAGACAAATTTACCTGACTTCAACCGATTTGAGCTTTAATTTTATATTATTAATCAATTAAACATAAATATATCAGTCAAGTCTTTAACATAACTTAGGTCATTTATTATACCAAAGCTAACTCACGCAGGCCAAAAGCATTTATACTTTGAATTTATATTACTTTGACCTTATTAATCCCTAGTAAGTTTATTCTTATGAATGGACTACCATAGACTGTCTTATAACCATGAGAACCTAGCATTAGAATTTTGGACCAACCTAATCCAAATCTGGCCTACATTGACCCAACTTGATCTCACTTCCCTTGATTTAATATAAAATCTTAACATACACCCAAACTAAACTAACTCTCCCAACACTTTTATTACACACCATAGACCCTAGAAGGACTATTTAAACTCATTATTTAAATGCTTAGGCCTTAGTTAACTTAAATTTATCCTAGTTAGCCAAAATAATCATGACACCATCAACCTAAACAAAAATCAAGCTCTCTATGATCTAACTCTAATTGACAACGGGGATATAAATTATGACAAACTTTTATTGATTCTAGTGCATGTAATTCCAAGGAACCCATATTTATTTAATGTGATTAACGGGTAAAATTAACTTCTTTTACAAACATTAATGACCAACTCTTAAGGGGTTGGGTCGACGTGAACCCTAATGCAAGCTCACTTGAGTTTAACCCAAGCCAATATTACTCAATCCCAAATGCTTACAATTCAAATTCTTCACCAATATTTTATCTAAAATAAGAAATATAAATAATATATTCATATGTTTCCTTAAAAATACATATCAAAATTCTAATTAATTTATAAGTTTTCTCCTTGTTTGTTTAAACTATCAACTTGAACCTAATATATGCATAAAAAAATTTGTGCTATAAAAATGGCAATTATATATCAACCACCCAAAACTTCCTATCTACAAACTAACAATCCTCTTTTATCAAATTTTGAAATTCTCATTCAAATATCAAAATTCATAATAAAATCCTAACTCATATTATTCATTTTTATCAAATTCTCAATAGTTTAACCATGACAAGTGTAGATCATTATGAAGAATTGTACAGTTGACATAGTAAGAAGTAGAAGAAAAAGAGTAAGGCACGTCATATCGTATAAAGTAGATAGAGTTATACGATTGCAGTTAAAGTACAAGTATTCATTACTAGAGAGTAAAGATAAATATATATACAATAAACAAAGAAAACTAAAGCATCTACGCTTGAATAGGATAAAATAATAGAAATATAAATACTATAATATCTAACGGATAATGATTAATTTATAAATATCAATATTTTGGGTGGTCTGCCTGTAATTATCCAAAAAGAATTAATATAAACTGTTCATATATTACTTTCAATTTATTCTAATTATTGGCGGATTTAAAAATAATAATTCAGTGCCAAAAGGAGGTTAATGTAGTTTCAACGCCATAGGTCATCATGCACATTAAAATTAAGCTAACGAGCCTTTGATTCTGATTACTATGCAATTAGTCTTCTCCCCCCGGCTTCCGACCTCCACCCTCGTCTCCCTCCGCTCTAACTCGCTCAGAGGCCCCCGTTTACTAACCCATGGCGACTTCACTATTTCTCTGATATATGAAGATCCTAGCGCTTACTCCGGGATTCTTGGATGCTTCGGGGTTGTCCACAGGAAAAGGTGAGCTGCGGATCTAGCCAGGTTCTTTTCCTTCGGATCTGTTCACTTCTTACTTTTACCGTGGTTAGTACTTGTGATCTGAATCCTACTGTTCGTTTATTTCGCCATTTGGCTGCTTAACATGTTTCTATCCTCAGCTTGTTTGTGCCTGGCTGCATTCGTTTCGCTTTGATTGTTGTGGGATAGGGTTGATTAGGTCTCGTATGTAATTTTCTTTTTTCTCTTTTTTTTTTTTTGCAGTCTAATTCGGTGTTTATTTTCTTATTCATTGGATAGTGGTGTTCCTCTGTGAAGGAGTTTAATCTTGTTTTTGAATAGATTGGCACTTGACAATGTCGTTGGGGAATTTGAAAGTATTTCAGGTACTATCATGGGGGCACCTATGTGATTAGATAGAGTTCTAAATCACTAATTACAGGCAGACCTAGGAATTGCACTATGACAAATAGAATTGCATTGCTAAATGGCATAAGGATTCGAAGCCTACCACATGGGAAAGATTCATTCATTGTTGTTGTAGTTCATCATACAGTGCCTTCTTCACCTTAGCCAGCAACAACTGTTGGCTGTGAGGGGGAAGAGAAGGAGGAGATAGGAGTTTATCAGCTTTGAGTTCTGACCAGAGCACGGATCTGTGATGCTTCCTTGTTTGATAGAGAGAGATCAGTATGATGAAGAAGTTGTTTTCACTTTTAATGCACTAGAAATGAACATAATTTATAAAAATATCAAATAATTAATTTGACTACATAATCAAACTATGCTTATTTGTATCTCTTGGAGTTCTTTTTTGTTTAACCATCATAATCTTTTAAATCCTATATCCTAAAATGATTGTCTGATAGTTTATCACAATTTAATTAGGTTTAGCATTGTTCGTGCTATATAGTTTTTAACTGTTAATAACCTCATAACAGTTTTTAACTATTCATACCTATTGTGGCATTTCCAACCTATTTCACTTGGTTGAGCATTGTACTTACTATCATTGTTCTCAAGCAAATGCAATGTTAACCACAACATCATGAATTTAGAATTTCCAATAATTGTACTTTTTGTGGTTTCTGAGCTGGTAGTGAAGTTGATTTATGGAAGAAGAATGCTTATGATTGTCTTATTTTTAACACTGTACATGCTTTTTGTGCCATTAATTCATACAATAAGTCCTCTTTTGATTTGTGGATGTATTCTTATTATCATCTGAATATATGGATGGTATAATAACTGAGTGTCATTGGGGTTCAGAGCAAGCCTTTGCAAATATCTCAATGCTAGTTTAATTCCACACTTTTCTTGCTTTCTAGCTATTTATAAGGAGTTGATTACTTATATCTTTCAAGCTGCCAACCAATTTGAACATCTCTTAGGTTGACCTTCTTGTCTTTGCTACCCAATTTGAACATCTACTAGGTTGACCTTCTTGTCTTTAGGGTATGTTTAGTTTGATGATCTTTTGAGAATTTGAAATAAATTTTACTTCATAATTTCATATTAGGTGTTTGTTTTTTATTTAATTCACGGGTACCTGATTTTGCCTAACAAATGCATTTTTCCTATAAACTATTTTCTTTCCAACCTCCAAGAAAAATGAAGTCATTGCTATGACTTGGATGCCCCCTTCTTACATGAATTAATAACTCTATTTCTCATTTAACATGGCAAGAAGTAAATAATCACTTAATTTGGTCCTAAACAAAACAAGTCGATGGTCATCAATTTCAATTCAATTTGTTTACCATTTCTGTATTCTTTTCATTTTCATTTATTCAATCAGTTACTTTAAACTAACAAGGGCCTAAAGGTTTGAAAACCTTTAAATTTATTGAACTTTCAAAAGTTAGTTCAAGACATAACTGTACTTCAATTTCTTGAAAGAAATCTATATGGATACTTTTATATTTTACAGAAAATGTTATTTGCCCGACCCTTTGTTTTTCTATGAAAAAGTTAAAGCTAATATTGATGAGTGAAGCATTGCATGAATGCCACCATAAACATGTTTTAAAAAATGAATTGAGATTAAAGATTTAAAAAATATACAGCACCTCTGGAACTCTTGTATGTGCTAATTTGTCTCATACTACAGTTATTTAAAATCTTAAGCCATTTCCAACTATATTTGATTCTATGTGCAGATTAACAGACTAGACTGTCACCAGCAATCAATGTAATGAATGGTTTATCATCTTGTGAGTACTCTAAAAGTACAATGCATTATAGGTTGCTCATTAGTTAGCAAGTAGGTGTGCTGCGTGCCCAATCACAGCAAATTAACCAAATTTGAAGTGGACTATGTGTGTGCTTGTGCACATGCCTCTCTCATTTATTTTTTATCCCTTCCCTTTATTATATACATCTCTCATTTATTTGTGGTTATTGTGATGTTAATGGTCTAAAGATTTCAAACACTTGATTCTATGCATGCTTAGTAGTATAAATTTTTGAAAGCCTTAGGTTCAGGGTTTACATCTGCAAAGGTGATGCTCCGTTAGGATCACGTGACAAGGCAATTCTTTGCTTGCTTTTTTATTTTGTGGCTTGCCCTTCTTAAAAGTAGCTTTGATTGATTTTTAGTATATCTATATGTAGATGAGTACTTTTAAAGTTGAGAAACACTGTTATAAGACTACTTAAGTTAGCTAACTTGATTTTTCCGATCTAAAAAGTAATTTTACCATTTCAAAATATACCGAGCTGAAAGTGAAACTTTAGATTGCTCCACAAGTTTTAAGTGTAGTTTTTTATTCATAATTAGATATACCTATCTTGAAAGAAGAATTTCCATAATTATGAATATTTTTAAGCGCTCTAAAAGTGGGTAATATGCTAGTCAGCATCATTTCTATATTCAGTTTTGTGAAACAAATATGGTTTGAGCCCTAGATAAATTAATTTTAAACATATGCTTAAAGATTAAAGATACGACTTCATGAAACAGATACTAATCTTATATCCAAATCAATGTATATAACAACAGGTGCTACATTTTTATTAAAAAAAGCTATTTTAAATGGTTTGCTTAAAAGAATAAGATCTAAATCTAACTGTGCACAATCTGTTGTCCATTTTCTTTACCAGCATACTTCCAATTTAACCCAATTGTAGACATTGTTCCATCTAATATCTTCCCCAATTTTTCATTATGTGTGAATAACTAGTCTTGTTGCTTCATATATATGCTTTTAACTCTTTATCATTGCTTGAGCTATATGGACATGTGGAAAATTTGACTTACCTTTTTAACATTTATAATTGGTCACCTCTATGTAAGGCAAAGTACTATGCTAGAACTTTGGAGTAGAAGATGAGTTAATTTCAAAGGCATATCTGCTTTTTATCACTTAAATACCTTTACTTCAGCACTTTAAAGCTAAGCTCAATAGCTTTTGTGATATTAATGCAATTAATGGATATATTCTGATCCCGTTCGATTTTTCTAGATAGGTTCTTAGATGGTTATTTTTATGAGCTTGCAAATTTATTCTTCTTGTAGGGCTCATGATGCAGGTAACATTTGTTGTTATCATTTGTTTTTATCTAAGTTTCAATTTTACTAGCAGAGCGAGGATTATAGGGGTTGAATACATATGCAAATTATGTGATGGGCAATTGTGAACTTGTTTGAAATTGGATGGGCTTTTATTAAGAATTGGGGATTGAAGTTACGATATGATGTTTGAACTCCAACTTGGAGGGTGAGAGGCTATCGACTTTAAGAGAGAGAGAGAGAGAGAATTAACTCTTTGATTTTTCCTTTTGATTGAGGTAAATCTTCAATGAATCCATTGTCACCTCCTCCCATACCTTCTTCAGTAATGCTAGAGATTCTAGCAACCCCCCAGGTGCTAGCGCCATGTACTTATGTCGCTGGCACACATAACACCTTTAGTCAATGTCTTCCACATTTTTAATTATTCCCACCCAATAAAATTTTGCTATCCTCTATTATGTTTTGAGCATGCTCGAGCGTCACCTGATAGCGCTGCCGTGAATTTCCTGTAATAGCTTGGGTGTATGTTGAATTTCAAGCAATACATAGCATCCATGGTAAAGTGAACGCTGGGCATTCAGTGAATAATCAAGATAGCTGTTTTTTCTAGTCACTAAAGTTGACTAGGTCTTGTTCAATTTCTCATTTGCCTCACTTTCTTGCCTCATGACCTTACATTCTAAAACCAAAGGAACCTACAATGCCAATAGTTGAGGTTCCTCCATCCCTTGTAACGAGGTATCATCGGCCTTATTCTCTAATCCCGGATGATACTAAATCTCGAAGTTATACCCTAGTACCTTAGATAGCCACATCTGATGTTCCTTACTCATCATACGCTGTTCTAACATAAATTTAAGGTTGTACTGATCAATGCATAATGTAAAATTCCACCTCAACAATAATTTCGTCATTTATGAAAAGGAAGCACAATTGCCATAAGTTTTTGCTCATAAACTGACTTGAGTTTGGCTCTCACCGTTAGAAATAACAACGACAAGAAGCCTTTATTCTACTAAGTGGGGTCAACTTCATGAATCCTTTTTTTTTCTCCATTGTGTCCTATTGAGTGTCATATTTTCATTTAATTCTAATAAATTAAGATTATATTTTATATAACATGCCCAAGTCTTTTTAGCTCTTACGTCTATCTTTCTTAACATAAGTTGAATCTAAAGCAAGTCGTTGACACTTGAAATAAGTGTGAGTCATTGACACTACATGAGAATTGCACCTAACCTACAACCCGAAACATCCATCTTTACAACAAATGGCTGGATGAAGTCATTAATGCCAACTTTGGTATACTCGTCGTGACATTCTTTAACTTCTCAAAAGCCCGGGTTGCTGCTTCCCCCCCATTGAAAGTTATCCTTCAATTTCTTCGTCGACGACAACACAATCGAGTTGTAACCCTTCATAAACTTTTGATAGTATCCTGTAAGTCCCAATAATCCTCTCACCCTTCTTCATGGTCCTTGGCAGTGGCCAATCCAGCATAGCCGCCACCTAGGATGCATCCACTGATAAACTTTCAACCGACACCATACGTCCAAGCACTCCACCTTTGGTTGGGTAAACAAACACTTTTTCAAGTTAGCGTAAAGCTGGTGCTCTTCGAGTATCTTCAATACTGTCAAATGATCAATGTGGTCTTCCAAGGAATGGTTGTCCACTAGGATATCAATAAAGAACACCAACAAACTTTTGAAGAAAATGTTAAACACTTTGTTCATCACTTATTAAAGTGTAGTGAGGTTTTTGGTGAGCCTCGAATGGCTTAACCAAATTCATGGTGACCCTCAAGAGTTTGAAATGCGATCTTGTGTACATTCGTTGGCCGAGTGTAAATTTAATGGTAGTCCGACTTCAAGTCAAATTTGGGGAATACTCGCAACCTCAAACAACACATCTAATAGCTTATCAATCACCGGGACGAGAATTTTCTTAGATATTATTTTCTTATTTATTGCCCGATTATTTACATAGAAAAACCAACTCCCATATTTTTTCTTCACTAGTTTACACTAGGGTGTATGATCCCGCATTCTTCGAGGGTAGCACTATGAGACACACTGATGGGAGAAACCCCTTATCTCGCAGTTATCACATGCTCGTATTCCCTTCAAGACAATGATCCACGCGACAGTTGTAAAGCTTTTGTTATTGTTATAAGAGCGGTTGGATCGGTGCCAAAATCTCTGCCAACTTCGTATCATATGTCTATTCTATGCTATGCAACTTGATCAAGAATCCCAACCCTGCCTCCTGAATTTTCGTAACCGTGGTCTTGAATGTCATTAAGGTCTTGTAAAAACTAGGGTCACTGCAAAATACCAACGTCTTGCCTACCTCTTGAAACTTTATTATCAAGAGTTTCCCATTCATCTCACTCTTTTCTAAGGACAACAACCATTTCATAGACAACCATGTCAGTACTCCCCAAATCCAAGGGAAGAAAATTTTCCATCACCTAAATATTTTGTAGTAATCACCCATTTACAAACTCCCTTACTCTTCTCTACGTGTTACGTCCCCATAATTACTCCAAAACATCTTGTGTCAACCATCTTAAGCCTCAATTGCTCTACTACTTGAGTGGAGACAAAGTTGTGCGTGACCCCAGTATTTACCAACACCACTACGTTCTGCTCTCTATTTTACCAACACCACTACATCCTGCTCTTTGAATATCTTGTAGTGTTAAAACCACCCCTTTACAAGCTTCTCCGCTCTTCTCTACCTATCCCGCCCCCATCATTACTCCAAAAATTCTTGTGTTAACCATCTTAAGCCTCAATTGTTTCATTACTTGAGTGAAGATGAAGTGTTGGTGACCCCACTATCTGTCATCACCATTACATCCCGATCTTTGATCCATCTCTGAAGTTTCATCGTGTGGTTTGGTGTTAACCTCACCACCGTATTCAATGGAACTTCTGTCACATCCAAGTGAGGGCGTTTCTCCTCCACCACGATAACCTCATATGTTCTTCATCCCTTCTTGCTCGTCACACACTGTGAGAACCTGCAAGGTTCGATCTTTGTAATAGCGTTCTAGGATAAACTTCTCGTCATACCGAAAACATAACGTCCTACTTCACTTCTCTTGAATCCCTATCTCTGTAAGGAGTTTGAGTGTCACCCCTAGTTGTGGCCCATTTTCCTATCTAGTGGAGGCTTCCTCTGGAATCCCACTATTTGAGTTTTTGGGAATCATCGTGGTTGTCGCCTTTTGGTATGATGCCCCACTTGTGCTTCTTTTATTAACCTGTTCCAATGTGTTTTTATCTTCAACCAATTTTGCTAATTTCGTATTTTTCCCCAAATTTTGATGTCCTAGCAGATGAAGCGCTGCTCGACTTTGTGGCCTCAAACCCTTAATAAAGTTTCGTTCCAATACTGTTTCTGATATCCGTCTCAGACATTCGGATAGTAAATAAAATTTCTCTCTATAATCCTTGAATATCTCTTATAGGACCAATGCAAAAAAATGCTTGTGCAAATTTCCTTGCATCATTTGAAAAGCTCCAACAATCGATCCTTGAGTTCTCGTCATGTTCTTATTGGCTGTCGTTGTTATCTCCGTGATATCATGCTAGTGCCCTCCCTTCCAAGCACAGGGCCGCCGCCATAAATTTTTTTCCTCTTTCAGCCCGTAAAAACAAAGTATCTCTCCACTCGATAAACCTAACCATATGCATCCTCTCATTTAAAAATAGACATCTACAGCTTGCTTATGCATGAGCTCCCCCCAATTTAATTAACCAAAGCTCGTTCAATCCATGAAGTGATAATTGGATTCTCTTCCTCGTACCATATTGATTTCTCTTCTTTCGTAAGTATGTCTCACCTGATAGTCAACTCGTACCTCTTCATAGGCTTCCTCATAGAAGGCTGTCGCGGTTGCCACAACAAAAAGCTCTGGTACGATTGAATGCGGCTCAACCATGGTCTCACCCACCATGGTTTTCTATCCCAGACCGAAATCCTTTGAATCAGTATTCTCTAGCCCTAAATCCTATACTACCCTTCCATTTTGCATGTTATGGCTTGCTTCATCCCTTATGCTGTCGTGCTATCCTTCTCAGAGGTCAAATTTCTTTGAATCAGTCTTCTCTATTTTCAAATCGCAAGCCATCTGATTGCTTCCACTTGTTCTTGGTCTTTTAATGTTCTCAATCCTTTCCTGTGGCTGTCGCTTGAGCCCGCTCTAGACCCCGTTACTTGATCCTATAGTCCCCGATTTGCTTATCGTAGCACCGCTTCCCCCTGCATAATCCTGATGTTGTGCGATCCCTTTCGGCTGTTGTCGCTCGAGCTCATTCTTGATGTCATCACTCGAACCCACTGCAGGCAATGGACAGTTGCGCGGAGCTCCACGATCTTCATCATAATTTCTACCAAGGTCGTGAACCTCCCCTCCTTAACCGCCCCTCCATGGACGAATAACATTCTTCCATTCCCGATTTGATTTGGCTCACTTCTCCCCTTGATTTATCCTAACTTCTCCCTCTAATTTCTCCTCCAATACATAGACCTTTGTCGCAATTACTTCTAGGTACAGCTCTGATACCAATTTTATAGGAATGGGATGAGTTTCCACATAACTTATGGTAAAAATAATTTGTTTTATTCCACCAGTACCAAAATAAAACAATACAATACCAAATACATAAAAGACAGGTCTACAATTCGAGAGGCAGACAAGTCTCTCCCAAACACTAATTCCTAATATTCCCGGCAATAATCACATGTCATACCCTAATCATATTAAGCCCTATTTATACTAAAGTAACCAAGCAATTATAATTAACAAATGATTAAATTACCCTTGTAGCCTTGCACCTAAAATAAGTCTAGAATATTTGATGGGCTTGACGTGGGGGAAAGCTCCATAGGAGGTGGTCTCCTTATAAAAAATATTTATTTAGTTATTTATATTTTGCATCAATCTATAATGGCTGCATTTTAATAGGGTTGGTTTTTCTAGTTGACGGCCAGCAAGGTTCAAAATCTCTCAGCAGCATCAACCTACTTCGTCTTTGTAAATTTGACACACTAGTGGTCAATCAAGCGACAACAATTACTAATCTAAGAAGTTCAAATTCAAACAACCAATCGAGGAAAACCTCGGGCTCATTCTGACCATTTAAAGATGGGGCATTTATCTGACTTTATTGGTACATTTCACTCTCTTTATCAGGGCACAGTTCATAGAATTTGTTGATGTCATAGGAAACACCAATCACGTTTCGAGGTCTGTAGTTGGTTAAGGTGATAGGGTGTACTGAGGTTTTTATGAACTTAATGTGGTAGATACATTATTTTACAATTCCTCAACACACTTATTAAAGGAGTATGTCATGGGAAAGTTTCCTAACAAACTTGATGCCTAGGTTGCTCAATTGTGGCAAGAAGGTTAGCCTGAAAAATCCTTCATCATAATTTTTATACCGAGGGAGGGCTTACTTTCTATTTGTGCAAACCTCTGATCTAGTTTCCTGATAAATCTTTGGAATAGTCACTTAGTTTAGCCCTCTTGTATATCTTAGTTATAGCATGCTCATTTGCCCTATTTTCTGTTTGTTTTTGAATGTAAAGTACTCTTGCATGTTCTCCATAAAGTTGGACTAGATTCTTGATTATAGGCTTAGATAGAAAATAGGAACAAACATAAAAATGAAGCGTAAATGACTTGTCGGGTTATCTTTTATGCAAATGCAATTAGCAAGTTACTACTAATTTTATGGTTTGCTTATAAAGTGGTTATAGGACTTTTAAAATTGCACATAAAAATTTTAACAGTAATCAAAATATCGCAAGTGTTATAACAAATTAGCAAAATGGTACTATTAATTTAGGCTTCTGTATTTTTGGATTATCCATCAAGTTTTTTTTTTTTTTTTTTTTTTGATGGAAAATTTCTCCCAAAATTTGGCAAGCCGATATGGCTTGCACTAAATACGCGCTGATACAAATACTAGATTGTCCAAACAACGCATTTTCAATTTTCATGTAACTTTAGTACCTTTATAATAGAAAGTTTTAATCTTCTAGAATCCTTTTGTGTTTCTTAAAATGGATGTTAGAGCTCTAGATGAACAAGAGAACATCAGAAGAATGCCACCAATTAGAGAAAGAGAAAGGGATAGGGGTGTTGCTGCCTTCAAGGAAGGCCTACAATTGAGGAAAGAGTTTTTTTTTTCAAATTTGACTTGATTTAGGTTGAGCTGAATCTCATTTTTGGATTGATGATGTTCACATACAATCGAGATTCACATGTATTTGAATTTTTCTTTTATTGGTTATTTTGGTGGAGGATTTATAGATGATGAATTTGGTGCTCGTGAATTTGAACTCAAATTGAAGATTAAAAGGGTTGGTAGAGCTTATGTTGACGTTGGAGGAGGCTGGTATTATCAATTGGCAAGATTTTCAAGAGAAAAGTAAGGAAATAATTGAAGGGGGTGTGGATTGCTGAGTTAAAGAAGGTCTTTTATATCCCATGATTGAGGAAACAATCTTCAAATTCGACATGATTTAGGTTGAGCTGAATCTTATTTTTGATTTGATGAGGTTCACATACAGTGATTGGCATATATTTGAATTTTGATTGTATTGATTATTTTAGTGGAGGAATTATAGAAAATGATTTGGGTGCTCGTGTATTTGAACTCAAATTGAAGATTAAAAGGTTTTGTGGAGCTTATGATGGCATTGGAGTTTGCTGTTATTATCAATTGGCCAGAGTTTCAAGAAAAAAGTAAGGAAATAATGGGAAGTATGAAGTTGATGTTCATTTTGCGTTTATTGGCTAGAAAACAAAAGATTGTTTTTTGGTGGTTATGGATATATAAGCAAGAGAACATAGGAAGGCCTATGCAAATCCTATGCAAATAAATTTTGGGGAGATGGTGGCGAAAGGTAAAAATTGGAGGCAATGGTTGGTTTTATGCTCCTAACAAGATTTTGATTGCAAGAAACCTTACCAATACCAAATGATAAAAGATTGAAGGCATGGGGAGTTCACCAAGCTTACTGGAGGCTAATGTAATGACAATAGAAAGGCATGGAATTTATAATAGTTAGGAAACTCTCTCTGCTGTGGAGGCTATTGATTAAATTTGCAAGAAACCATCCTAAAATAACAATTTATAATAGCTAGGCTACTTATTGACCTGTCGTTCGGGGGTTTTTTCACATCAAATTTTATGTACAATAAATAAACCACAACCACAGAAAGATTGACATGGATATTAGTAAATAACAAACTAATGACTCAAAATATCTCTTGCCAAATTGGCTCATTTACTCAACAAGATCCACTAAGAGTGGCACATTGATGAAGAAATCCTTTATACATCAAATTGTTTTTTATGATTGCCATTACATTGATTGAAAAATCATTACATAACTTGACCACAATGAAACTTTTTTTTTTTTGACTTTATTAGGGATCTGTATACTATAATGTCATTTCTGTTTAATATGTTCCTGCATGGTGAAGGCCATTGTCTATTAATGCTCCTAATTTAATTTTTTATGAATTTTCCAAGAGAAATGATAAAATGTTGAAGGCATGGTGCGTTCACAAAGCGTACTGGGAGGCTAATGTAATGACAATAGAAAGGCATGGAATTTATATTAGTTAGGAAACTCTCTCTGCTGTGGAGGCTATTGGTATATTTGCAAGAAACCATCCTAAAATAACAATTTATAATAGCTAGGCTAGTTATTTCCCTGTCGTTCAGGGGTTTTTTTACATGAAAAGTTATGTACAATAAATAAACCACAACCACAATAAAGATTGACATGGATATTAGTAAAATAACAAACTAATAACTCAAAAGAGCTCTTGCCAAATTGGCTCATTTACTCAAAAATATCCACCTAAGAGTGGCACATTGATGAAGAAATCCTTTATACCCTAAATTCTTTTTGATGATTGCAATTACTTTGGTTGAAAAATAATTACATAACTAGACTAAAGTGATCCCAATTTTTTTTGATCTGATTTTTTTAGTGTTTTGTATACTGTAATGTCATTTCTGATTAATATGTTCCTGCGTAGTGTAGGCCATTGTCTATTAATGCTCCTAGTTTAACTTTTATGAATTTTTCGAGAAAATTCATTTCTTAATGGAATTTTATTAAACTTAAAATTATTTCATTTTATTTTCTTTTATTAATGTACGTTCTTTTACTTCACTTCTATGGTATTGTTCTTTACTGGGAACTATATTTATATTTTACAGGGGCATATCATTTTTTTGATGATTGACATAATTAATCTCTTTGGTGATGTTTGGATATGATTTGGCATTCTTTGCAATGGAGTTGGTACCTTGTAGAAATCAGTCATCAGAGGTATCAGAGGCGTCAGAATCTGATCCTATTTTGTGTCGATCAAGCTTCAAGGATAGTTCTGAGGGGTCTGAGTCTTCATCTGAAATAAGAACTGTGGATGATGGTGATTGCGAGAATCTTGAAGCTGATGAAATCTCTAGTCTGGTGTTTACAGAACAACAATGTCGGATTTGCCTTGAAACTGGAGGTCCTTACTTAACATAGTTGGTATATTAAGTTTCCATGGTATTTATTTTGTCTTGAGTGAATAATTGTAGTATAGAGTATAGCTACTTGTGGCACATTAGAGTCTACTTGAGCAAAAACTAAGAGAGTTTCTACATGTTTAGGTGAGGATTTGATTGCGCCATGTCATTGCAAAGGAACACAGAAGTATGTGCATAGATCCTGTCTTGACAACTGGAGATCGACCAAGGTTAACAGAGAAATATTGAGATTTTGTTAATGTTATGCAGTTGTTCATGAACTTCTCTTTTTTTTTCTTTTTTTTTTTCAGGAAGGTTTTGCATTTTCTCATTGTACAGAGTGTAGGGCTGTGTTTATCTTGCGTGCAAATGTGCCCCCTGATCGTTGGTGGTTGAGAATTAAGTTTCAGCTCCTTGTTTTGAGGGATCACATGCTCATTTTTGTTATCGTGCAGCTGGTATGATTATTCGGTCTGCATTCTTATTGTTCTCTTGGAGTCTTAATCGTTAGGTGATAGCCTGTGGTATTAATTTAAAATATGGATCTAATCTTTTTTTTAATGAATTTTTGAAATATGGATCTAATTTAAAATATGGATCTAATCTTTTTTTTAATGAATTTTTGAAATTTAATATCTATGATATGTGATAATACCACAGGTATGCTAGTTGTCTTTATTGGATATGTAAAGATATGTAATTTCTAGTTATGTGCATGCTGAATCTGATCAATCATCTTTTCGAACAAAAAATTACACTGTTTCTTTCTAAATATATTTTTTCTTCTGAATGTTGTAATTTTTTGCAATATCTTCTTATTATCCTTTAAAGATGTGCAATTTATATATTTTTTGTGTTACTTTCTGTACCCTTTGGGATCTGAATATTTTGATGTGGCGCAAGCAGGTTGTGGCTTTCCTTGGTATGCTAGTTTACAGATTCTATGGCGATGAGCTAAGGGAAATGTTTGGTTACGAGGAGCACCCATATGGGTTTTACACCTTGGCAAGTATGACTAACGTCTTTAAATATACTATTTCTTCTTCTCTAGCTCTTCATATCTCTCCCTTTCTCCCACACAGGCTTTGCCAAATCTCGATTCTATATGCACGTGTTTTTGTTTAGTACATTTGTGCTTCGCATGTGCGTGCTTGCACATGCGAAAGAAAATCAACCATGTTTTATTTTTTGTTGAATTAGATTTATTGATTTAGCGTTGTAACTACAACTTGCCCGTATTCAAAATTTGTGAAGTCATCTTAAACTGCCTGATTTAGGGTCTTTCTTTTCAACACCAAGCATAAACAACAACATGAAAGATTTTGCTCGGGATTTACAATTTTTTATCGTAATTCGTCTGTTTCTTCCTTTCTTGTCAATATATCATGTGTGGTTTCTATTTATTATATAGGCATTGCTATGCCATTTGATTTTGTGATAGAATATATGTAAGAAAATTACGTCGATTTATTTTCTTGATTGAATTCAATCCAGCTTTTCTTCATAAATGAATGCAGTTTCCATTTAGCAAACTTTATAAAAATCTATATATATATATATATATATATATATATATATATATATATATATATATATATATATATTGCCTTCTTTCTTCCCTTCAAGCTCATCTTCAATAGATTGAAGGAGGTTAATGAGCTTTAGAAATTTCACATATTTTCGCTGGGCTTCTAGATGAAATTCTGCTTATTGTCCTTGCAATATGAGCTTTTGTTTTCTCGCTTCATTATTTTCTCTTGCATTTTGTTCTCATCTTTTAATATTTCTGTTAAGATTTGGAATAGACCAACATAATTTCATTGATAGGAGGAGGGGTATTTAAACCCAATTAAAATAGGCATAATAATGGAAAATAATAAAAACAAAATAAAATATGTAGGAAAGAAAATAAAACAAAATAAATCACAAAAGAAAATACATAATCAGGAAATAAAATCAAATTATTACTGATAATGACATCGGGTTAGCCGTTATAATCTAATACTCTCCCTCAAGTTGAAGCATAGATGTCAGTTATATTCAACTTGCACTTGAAGTCATCGAACAAAGTGCGAGACTGATTCTTGATGAGGATGTCCGCTAGTTGACCACTAGCGGGCTAAAGTGTATGTTGATCTCCACGTGTATGAAACGATCATGTTGGACTGAGTTGTGAGCAATGCTGATTACGGTCTTATTATCATATAATAATTGCAGCGAGATAAAGATTGACATGTGAAGTTAACGGAGCATGATGTGTAACCAAAGAACTTCACAGATTCCTAAGAAAATGGATCGAAATTTAGCTTCAGCACTGCTTCAGGCGACCACAGACTATTTTTTGTTTTTTCACGTGACAAAATTGCCACATACAAATGAGCAATACCCCGAGATGAAACACCGATCATGAACTGATCCAACCCAATTAACATCTCTATAAACAACAATTGACCGAGAGTTGTGGAGGGAAAAGAACAAACCTGAGCCCGGTGTACCTTTTAAATAGTGGAGAATCCAGTAGATAACTTGGAGGTGGTTATGCATGAATTGACTCACTATCCCAACTACGTGACATATTTGGGATGAGTATGAGCCAGGTAGATAAGTTTTACCACAAGACGCTTATACTGAGTTTTGTTGACAGATACAACATTGAGAATGTCAAATAATTTTGCATTAGGATCCATATAAACCACATGTTTGCACAGAACAAGGTTGTTCTTAGTCAAGAGATCAATCATATATTTGCGTTGAGACAGACAAATTTCCCGAGAGGACCGAACCACTTCCATGCCTAAGAAGTATCAGAGAGATCCCAAATCCTTTATCTCAAAGGATGAAGCAAAAATGTCTTTTAATGACTAATGATGGGAGATCGTTACCTATAAGAATAATATCGTCAACATAGACCATAATGAAAGCTTCTTGGCCATTGGAGGAGTGCCGGAAGAAGAGGGTGTAGTCCGATTGAGCCTGAATAAAACCATGGCCTATGCGATCTTTTTCAATTTGCGAAACCATAAAAGGACTTTCTTAGGAGGTAGTAGAGTCAAAATCCGAAGGAAGAGAGATGTACACTGCTTCTATCAGCTCACTATTCAAGCATGTATTCTTGACATCTAGTTCGAATAAAGGCCCATCCATATTTAGTGCAAGTGATAACAGGACCTAAATAGTCTTTAACTTAGCCACTGGAGCAAATTTCCCCTCATAGTCAACTTTATAGGTTTGTGAGTACCCTTTAGCAACTAATCTTGCCTTATTGCGTCCAAAGGACCTGTCATAGTTGAATTTGGTGCTAAAAATTCATCGACACTCTACAACTTTCTTACCCCAAGGAAGGTCCATGACATCCCACATATGGTTCCGCTGAAGGGTATTCATCTCCTCAATTACTGTCATTTTTCATGCTGGATCAGCAAGCTCAACCTCGATAGTAGCAGGGTTTTGATGGTTTGTTAGGGCAGTAGCAAATACTCTGCAGGTTGGCGATAAACTGTGGAAAGACACATTTTGTCCTAGAATAGAGGGAGCATGTCTGATTGCGTACCTTACTCGGAGAACACATCTCCTCATTCGAACGAGGGGTTGTACTGAGGATTTCGCTCGAAGTGGAGTCAAGATCATATAAGTAGGTAGCGGGCTTCTGAGTTGGAGCATTGTGACAAGTGGTCGAGTGTAAACGCAGACAATGGGAGGAGGAGATGATGCAATGAGAATATGTAAAACCTTCCATAGGAGTAGGATAAGGGACGGTGTCGAGAAACTCAAACTACCCTCACTGGAGGCCGAGCTAGAGAAATATGGAACATTTTCGAAGGAGATATCAATACTCACGTAGATTTTGTTTGTGGTAGGTTCAAGGCATCGATACCCTTTTAGAGTTGCGGAGTAATCTAGGAATAAACATTTCATAGATTAGTGATCAAGTTTACTCCGAGTAGGGGCAATATTTTGAACGAAGGCAGTGCATTCAAAAATTTTGGGATCTAAAATGGAAAAGACCCGATTAGAAGCGAAGCATGATATTAGGACGACTAAGAGGGTTCAAAACTTGTGAATTTTAGAGGGGACTCTATTTATGTGATAGGTGGAAGTTAGAATGACATTGTTCCAAAAACATTTTGAGAAATTGGATTAGAACATAATAGAGTGAGCTACGTCGAGGAGGTGACGCCTTTTCCCTATCGGCTACCCCATTTTGCTGAGTGTTCGTGCAAGAATTATGGTGGTGGATGTCTTTACTTACCAAAAAATCACTTACAATAGAGTTGAAAAACTCACGACCATTGTCGGTTCGAAGGACCCGAATAGGAGTTTTGAATCGGGTTAAGACAAATGTGTACAAGTTTTGGAAGGTCACAACGACTTCCGATTTTGTTTTTTAAATGAAGACCCTGGTCATTCGAGTGTGGTCATCAATTAAGGTCAAAAACCATCGTTTATTAGTGTAGCTGAGAGTGCAAGATCTCCATATATCATTGTGAATGATGGAAAAAGGAGTGGAAGGTGTGTAGGTGTGAGGTGCATAATGAACTCGGCGATGTTTGACTAACGGACATGTCTCACAATAAAATTAAAGAGATTTATATTAGAAAACATTAGAGGATACAAAATTTTCAAATATTGAAAACTAGGATTATCTAAACAACATTGTAATAACATGAGACATTCAACGACTCAAGATAAGCTATAACTTTTGAGTATCATGTCTTCACTCTCCGTGTTGTCTTCTTGGAAGTCTCTCTTAGCAGTTCCAATCATCCATCAGAACGACAATCTTGAAAAACACAACCATCATAATAGAAAATAGCAATGCAATCGATCACTTGTCAACTTGCTGACTGATAATAAGTTAAATTGCAATAAGGGAATATGTAAACAGACTCTGGAGTTAAATCGGTCGTTAGTATAATCGACCCTTTACCAGCAATGGAGCTACAAGATCCATCGACAATTTTGATGGTATTTTTTCCGGTGCACGGGTAATAAGTCGAGAAAGATTTCGCGCAGCCAGTCATGTGATCCCGTAACACCTGAATCAATCCATGGACTAGAGGAGGAATAAGTTATGAGAGCAATAGGAAGAGTATCTTGTCGGACATGGGAGTTAGATGCACCCGCACAGACTTGATTGGCTCCAAGAAGCTTGAACAATTACTCCATCTGATTTTTAGGGGCTCGGAGAATTCCAAGATGTTCTTGATAGGATTTGGTTGAGTCGTTCTTGGTTCAGTCGTCGTCGTGAGTCCCTTGGCATTAGAAGATTTGGCTGAGGCTTTGTAAGTCGGCTTTTTTTGTAAATTTTTCAACACTTGTCCCAAGTATGGTTAGGCTTGTGATGGTAATCACAAGTGAGGTGACTGGTTCGAGGCGTCATGGATGAGGGTTGAGTACTATTTTAGATCAATGCAGACGATTCAACTAAAGATTCCGACCAAGAATACGATCCCGAACTTAGTCAAAGTCTTTGTTAAGGCCAAGAAGGAATTGAAATATACAATTCTTTTCTACAATTTTCTGGAAGAGGGATAAGTCGGTTGGAGAATCCTACATGTAGTAGTATTTGTCACATTTCATCCATAATGCATCAAGGCCATTATAGTATTGGGTCACAGTCTTTGACCCATGTTTTGCCTCCCTAATCTTTTTAAATACCTCATAGAGTTGGCCATAATGTCCTACATCCGAGTAAGTATCACGTACAACCGTCCAGAAAGCACTAGTTGAGGGGTGGAACATGTACGAACAACCAATTAACATTTACGTGGGGTTGATCAGCCATGACATGACCACAGAGCTCTCCACTTCCAAATTCCATATGTCGAGTCGGTCTTTGGAAACTCACGAATCATACCAGTGAGGTGATCGAACTTCCCACATTCTTTAATTAACAAATAGACCGCTTGGGACCATCGGAGGAAGTTGTTGTTGTTCAACTTATGAGCTGTGATCAAGAAATTCATGTTGACTTATGTTTCTCCTTCTGCACTGGAGTAGGGTCTGGAGTCAATCCTCCAGTGGAGTCAGCTGCACTTTCTAAGGGTGATTTATTGAAAGAATCAACCATAATTCTGACAGAGCTAAATAGTCTGTTGTTGTGAGCCATTGATGAATTTTAGTAGAAGCAAGAGAATCAGATACATTAGCAGGAATTGCAGGAGCAGGAACCCTTCCTGCAGATCAGCGATAGATGAAATTGTAGGTAGCAGGAACCTTTCCTGCAGATCAGCGGCAGAAGCTCTTCCTGCAGAGCAGCAGCAGAAGTAAATCAGCAGGCAAAAGCTCTTCTTGCAGATCAACGACAGAAGCAAATTAGCGGGTAGAAACTCTTCCTGTAGACCTGTGGTAGAAGGAGCAGGGGATACCAGACCAGCAATGCGTCAGGGAGGCTGGCTGCTAGAGCTTGTAAAGAGGCCATAAGGAGGCTGGCGGTTTAAGCCTGCAGGGAGGCCGGCTGCATGAATCGATAGAGAGGAGGTCAGGGCTGTTGGATCTATTTAAGATTTGGAATAGACCAACATAATTTCATTGATATGAGGGGTATTTAAACTCAATTACAATATGCATAATAATGAAAAGTAATAAAACATAATAAAATAACTTAGAAAGAAAATAAAACAGAATAATGCACAAAAGGAAATTAATAATCAGGGAATAAAATGAAATAGTAAGTAATAATGGCGTCGGGATAGCCACTATAATCAAATAATTTCTATGCTGATTTATACTTCTAATGCTCTTGTAATGTTATTTGAAAATGAAACATCAAACCTGTTGATGACCTCTTTAGTGGTTATAATTTACCTTATCTGAACTATTATGAATTGTATTATGAATTATCATTCTCAACTGATAATCAGTTTGGATTTATGCCGGGCAGGTCTACTATGACAGCTATACATTTATTAAGAGTTTTGATGGATAAGTTCAAAGATAATAAAGAGGATCTACATTTGATTTTTATTGATTTAGAAAAAGCTTACGATAAGGTTCCAAGAGATATCCTTTGGAGAGTTCTCGAGAAGAAAGGTGTTGATATGACTTATATTCAAGTCATTAAAGATATGTATACTAGAGCTGTTACTTGTGTTCGAACTGAAGGAGGATTGACCAAATATTTTCCCATTTCTGTTGGATTACATCAGGGGTCGGCTTGAAGCCCATATCTTTTTGCTTTAGTTATGGATGGTCTTACTGGACATTTACAGGAGGATGTACCTTGGTGTATGTTTTTTGCTGATGATATCCTTCTAGTGGATAAGACTAGAGAAAAAGCCCAAGAAAAACTTGATTTATGGAGGTCTACACTGGACTCTAAAGGCCTTCATTTGAGTAGAACTAAAACTGAATACGTGGAATGTAATTCTAGTGGTAGTAGTATTGGTGACAGAAGTGTAACTTTGGGTGATCAAATTATTAAATGGTGTGAACGATTTAGATATATCGGATCTGTTGTTCAAAGCGATGGTGATATAGATGGGGATGTTAATAGTAGAATTCAAGTTGGTTGGTTGAAGTTGAGGAATGCTTCGGGCCTTTTGTGTGATAGAAAAGTACCGCTTAGACGGAAAGGTAAATTTTATAAGATGGTGGTGAGATCTGCAATGTTTTATGGCGCCAAATGTTGGCCTTCAAAAGAGAAGCATAATACTAAGTTAAGTGTTGCTGAGATGAGAATGATTAGGTGGATGAGTGGCTTTACACTGAGAGACAAGATGTCAAATGAATATATCCGTGATAGGGTTGGTGCAGCTCCTTTGACGGACAAAATTATAGAGAGTCGTCTTAGATGGTTTGGTCACATTAAACGAAGACCATCTGATGATCCAATTAGGAGATTAGATGTTTTAGATTCTACTTTTGTTAAGAAAGGCAGAGGTAGACTTAGAAAGACTTGGGCTTATTGTATTAAAAATGATCTTAATTTATTAAATCTAAATGAAAATATGACACTAAATAGGACGCAATGGAGAAAAAGGATTCATGTAGCCGACCCCACGTAGTGGGACAAAGGCTTTGTTGTTGTTGTTGTAGTTGCTGTATGTGATGTTAAGTTTATTTTTGCTCAGTTCTTTTTGTACTTCTAATCATGTAATCTTTAGCTTATCCCTTTTTATTTCTTATCCTTTCATATCAATTTTATTTGCTCATCTTATTGGTGCATCGTCTACGTTTTAGTGGTATGTATTGATGCTGCAGAGTATTTCAGTCTATAAAATCTGAGGACTTCATGCTATATTAGCTTGTGAAATACAAACATACACCTACCTGAGAACATGGTTTTAACATGGGGAAACCCTTGGGGATAAAAATCTATGCACCTTCTCAACTTGTAAAGATCCATTATTGATGAGGATGGTTCTCTCAAAAATGGTTAGGAGGGACTAATTTATAAGTTTGCATTTCATTTAGAATGAATGATGGTGACATCGAGGGCACCTATGTTGGTCCTTCTGTGTCAGTCGTCAACATACTAGAAATGTGTTATAAGACCTACAAAATCGCAACATAACATAATGACAACATCTTGATAGCATCAACATGAAGTATTGTGGTTGTGAATTTCATCTACTTATGTGCATGACAACTAACAATGGGAAAAACAAATAATGTCAATAATGAGCGTGTTATGAGTAGCATTGTTGATTGTAATTATTCTTAGGTGGTATGTTTAATGCTTTTATTGTGATCTGTAAATTGGCTATTGATGGGTTTATAAGCAATATTGTCAAAGTCATGGAGGTTTCATTAGTTCTTTAATTCATATGGAAAAACGTAAAAAGCGAAATAAAAATGAGTCTTTTTTATAACTTTCTAGATGGTCATATGGGTTGTCATCTAAATAGTATGTGCTTATTGATACGGAATCCTTACATGTTTAAATTTTGATCAAATGATGCTGTTCTTTGGCTAGCCAATTGGTTCACTTGAACTTGACAGTTGATGCTGTTACTGATGTCAAGAATGATTTAGATCTCAAATCGATACTGATTTATGTAGGATGAATTCTTCAGCAATTTATGATCTCACGTAACCGTCTGTAGTCGCATTCCAGAAATGAATGCAAACTTGCTCCAATAAAATCATTCTGAAGATGCGTGCTGTCCTTCATTGAAATGCTCTGGGGAAATCAGCCATCTCTAGCAAATGGCGAATAATAGAAAAGTAAAAAGAAAATGTTTGTTTCGTGAGATCATAAATTGTTAGGAGAGGAAGCGACTTTGGCGTTTATATTGAGGCATTTGAATTATACTTTATGCAATTGGGGATAAACCATCTTTATGCATTTAAATAGGACTCAAGCACAGCTGTGCAGTAATGCATAATGTTTTATAATTTAGTTCATCACATTCGACATCATATTCTCTAGCGGCCTGTGATTTATTATTGGGGACTTTTCATGCATAACGCCCAATTCTTATTTATTTATGTGTCTAACACCTAAACTTTAATTATTGCATTATACAACACAAATCTTTCATATCACATAAAAAATACCACTATTTTAAGTTATAAAAAGTGAAATAACCTTTTCATGCACAGGGAAGGTGGCATGTATGTAATAATTGAAGTTTAGGTGTTGGATATGTAAATACAAAAGAATCCTCCTTTGTTATTTTATCAAGTTGCCTTTCCTTAGGTATTGGAATAGTTTTGTGCTAGCAACGTATTTAATATGCCGTGTTTACTTTTTATCTTGTATTATTTTTGTGATTATCTTTATTTAATGGTCATGCTGCCAAGTGCCATTCTGGCTTAAGGAAAATATTTATGTCATGCTACTAATAGTAGTGCACTTTTTAAACAAAATAAAGATGTAATTCCTAAGAGTTATCTGCTTTATTTTTTTTGCCTTTAACTGACCTTTTATGTACTATTGCCTGGTTAGCCTTGGCTGTTATCTTGGTGGGTTTGCTTTATGGATTCTTCATAGCCATAATCTGCGGACAGAGGATCAATGAGCGCCATTACCATGTTCTAGCAAAGCAGGAACTAACAAAGGTAGACTATGATTATGGCAGTTCTTGTTTTGCATATCTTAACAATTTATGTGACTGAGTTAGGCCTATCAATAGTCAGTTCTGATCATGTCAACCATGTTCAAATTTGATTTGGTTTATTTTTTGTGGAATTCTGATTTTCTCTTTTGGTTTCATTCTCTTTTATTCCCTTCTCATTATGTCATATTTCTTTCTTCCTTGAATTATGTTTTTCTTTTTTTTTTTTTTTTTTTGATAAGTTGTAATTATTGTAATTAATCATGCCCTAGGCATTCCTTATGATATAAGGAGGAGAGTTGTGATTTAATTTTGAGAAATAAGGGAAGAATATTTTTTCCACCTTTCTATATGGTATCAAAGCATCGAGTTCGGCTTCAACGGGATTAGGGCCGTGTTCATCATCCTACTTGGGCTTAGTTTGGATCGCTTGAACGCTTCAAAAGCTCACCGAGATCGTTTGATTGCATCGCTCGCTCGTCTGAATCACTCTACCCTGTCTCCGCTCATCGAGATTGCTCGACCACATCGTTCGCTCATCAGAATCACTCGTCTGTGTCGTCCGCTCTTCTGGATCTCTCGACTGCTTCGACCGCTCTTCTAGTCAGTCGTTTGCTTAGTCTAAAGCATCTTTTGGCTTTGTTTGAATCTTACGTCAGTCCTCATTCAATGGCCCTCCTTTCCCTTTGAAATTCTCCCATCAAGCATCTCCTTGCAAACATCTCCCTACAGGATTTCAGTCCTCTACAGGTATCTCTGTATGGGATCCCATCTACCGCAGATCTCCTACAAAAGTAGAACTTCCTTTCCTTGAAGACTCACTCGACAGGAACATTCTTCCCTACAGTCAGCCAACAACTAGCTTGCATACTCTCCTTTCGGCTACCCCAATGAACCTTTTAGAGCAGACAAAGGAGCCGTTTCTTCGGGCCATCCATCACTCAAGCAAGCAGCACATCAGACAGGAAGCTTTTTCAACCCTAAATGTGCATAGGACCAATGCAAAAAGTATGGAATGAAGATGTCTAGCTCTACTCTAGTGGTGCTCAAGAAACTTCTTTTCAACATAATTGGGCTGCATACTAGTTTGATGATACGCCAAAGTATCATGACATCCTCCTATTTCACTAACAATGAAAGATTTCGATTTTGGATAATAGATTCAAATGCTTCTGATCACAATGATGGAGATATCCATGCTCTCATCAACTATCAAGAGTTCACTAACTCTAAATTTGTTAGACTTGCTCTTGGATCTCGCTCTACAATTGTTGGAAAATGAGAAGTGAAAGTCTCCAAAGATATTTAGTGCAGTAGCATGACAAATAGTAGTTCTCCAATTAGATTGCAACTTTCAATTGGTAAAGCTTACTCATGACTTGAATTGCGTTATTAAATTTTATTCCAACTTTTTAAATTTCTGGTGGTGAATTCAGAAAAGGTAATTGACAGTGTTGAATTGAATCAAGGTTTATACAAGCTCAAGAAAAAGCTATTCTCTTAACGCATAACTGTATTCTTCATCATCATCTTCCCATGTTTCTGAGTCTATTGCATATGAGTATATTGAAAGTTAAGTTTTATTATGACATTGTCGTCTAGGTCATCCCAATTTTCATTATGTTGCAATGTTGTATTCTCATATTTTTATTAATAAAAAGTTAAGAGTTTTACCTATCAATTGGTTAAACATACTCGTCATGTCTACTCTCTATCTCAGTATAAATTTTCACAATTTTTCTCTTTCATCCATAGTGACATTTGGGGATCATTAAAATTAAAAATAATTAATAGAGTCAGATGGTTTGTCTCATTTATTAATGATCACACTAAAACTAGTTGGATATTCCTCATAAAAAAAATTGAAACGACACAAATTTCCCAGTTCTTTCATAATATGATTTCCACTCAGTTCCAATGCAAAATTCAGATCTTCAAATTTGATAATGCAAATGAATACTCCAATTTTATCATTGAACTCTACCTTGCAAAGAACAATATCATCCATGTGAGTTTCTCTATTGAAACTTCACAACAAAATAAGATAGTTGAGAGGAAGAATATACATCTCCTCAGGGTATCTAGCTCCATAATTGTTTCTCAAAATGTCCCGAAAGTTTTTGGGAAGATGTGCTAATCATCACCTATCTCTTTGATAGAATGTCAAGCAGAGTTCTTGGATTCAAAGCCCTTCTTGATATTATGATAAAAAATACCTCAACATTAGTGTCTTCTCATCCTACAAAAAAAGTATTATAATTCTATGGATGTTATATTCTTTAAAAACCAATCCTACTGCCCCAAATATGATATTCAGGGGGAAAGTCCGAGTGAATATCAGACTTGGGACGCTACTTTGTATTCCCACACTGATCTACTCATCACAGTCTATTTCACTTCCTTATATTACTTTGGATATTCACACTGATTTAGAATCATCGCCACCTTTTCTAATTCCCTTTAACTATCCTGCCTCCCAAGTTCCATCAATTGAACATCCAACTTGAGATTGACAACGAGAAACTTCATTTGTGTACTAGGAGAAAAAAATCCATTGAGCAGGATAAAGACAATATGCAACCACATGATTTTTCAGAAACAAACTTGAATTCACACATCTTTGAAGTTTCAATGGAGGTGGAATCCAGTGGAGAAGACATGAAAAGTTGCACAAATTATCCTATCCAGGATTATGTTGCATATGAGAAATTATCAAATTTTAAAGCATTTATATTTATTCTGGATAGTGTGCAAATACTCAAGTCAGTTCATGAAGCACTTCAAAATCCATAATAAAAAAAGAGTTGAAAAGGAGATTTAAACTCTTGACCTAAATGACGCATGACCTTTACTAAGCTTCATTCAGATAAAAGACTTGTTAGATGTAAATGGGTGTTCAATATCGAGTAAAAAGCAAATGGAAGCATCAAGAGGTTCAAGATTAGGTTGGTGGCCAAAGGTTTCACTTGGTCTTATGGAATTGACTTTCAAGAAACTTTTGTTCCAGTGTGTAAGGGTGCATTTGGGGCAGCTCATCCGCTGTGAAGGCATTTTGAAAATGTCATCTCACCATTTGGAACTTGCGTTTGAGCAGCTTATCCAAAAACGCAATTAATTTTTTACACTAAACGTGGAAAGCGGGTCGAACCCCGCTGTCCGCGTTTCCAGATAAGCATCTTTTCTGGATAAGCACTAGCTGCCTCAAACGCACTCTAAATTAAACACTATAAGAATTTTTTTTTTCTTGATAGTGAACAAAGATTGGGAACTACATCAACTTGATATCAATAATATGTTTTGGATGGAGAAATCTCAGAAGAATTGTATATGCAAATCCAACTATGACTGAAAAATGACTCGAATAAACATCAGGTTTGTAAACTAAGAAATTCTCTTTATGACCTCAAACAATCTCCAAGGCTTGATTTGACAAGTTTGCCAAGACCATGAAATCTAATGGTTACATCCAATTACCAAGTGGATTATACATTATTCATAAAACATATATGCGGAAGTAGGAATGTTATACTCATTGTCTATTTAGATGACATGATCTCAATAGATGATGATGAAAAAGAGATTTGGAAGATTAATGGGGTTCTTGCCACTGAGTTTGAATTAAGTATCTAGACGCGAGAGGCCAGTTCAAAAATGGGTAATGTGATACCAAAAGAAAGTATATCATAGACCTACTAAGAGATAAGATTGTTGGGGTACAAACTTGCTGAGACTCCTATGGATTTCAACAAAAATTTACATTCAAGGGGAAAAGACATGAATAGAAAAGGGTTGATACCAGAAACTGATAGATAAGCGTATTTACCTATAACTCTAGACTTGATATTGCTTACTCTATCTACATTGTGAGTCAACATATGAATAGTCCTAATAAAAAATATTTGGAGATGTTTTACAAAATATTGAAGCTTCTTAAGAAGTCCCTGACAGAGAGTTATTATTTAAGAAATTAGACAACAAGGAGATAGAGGTTTACACTGATGCTAGTTGGGCAGAAAAACTCACGAACAAAAGGTCCTCTTCTGGGTATTTTTCTTATGTTTTAGAAAACCTTGTTACTTTGAGAAGCAAGATGCAAGTAGTGATTTTTAGAAGTAGTGCAAAATCTAAATATGAGATATTAGCTTTAGAGAAGATCACCATGATTTTGTTATCCGCTACCATTTGGGAATTTGTGAAGAAATGTGAATCCAAAGGTTTTGAGCAGGGATACTCCACTGTCAATCTCGTAAAGATTTCTTGTGATAGCTAAAGACCCAACTAGTATTGCATAGAATCCTGATTGAGATTGATAGACACTTTACCTCTAAAAAGGTCAATGGAGGCATTATTATTTTAATCTACATTCTAGCTTATCTTCAAGTCGCTAATGTCTTCACTAATTCTTTACCTCTAAGAAACTTTACTTAGTTGAATATCATGTTGGGTTTTTACAATATCTATGACCCAGCTTGAAGGGAGTGTAGAACTTTGAGTTTCCTATTTTAGTTTTAGTTTCTTTTTTTCTCCTTATTATGTCGTATTTCTTTCCTTCTTGACTTATATTTTCTTTGGAAGTTGCAATTGTTGCAATTAGTGATGCCCTAGCTAAGAAGGAAAGTTATAATTTGATCTTTGAGAAATAAGAGTATATAATTTTCTCCACCTTCTACATTTTTTAACCTGGCGGATTGTCAGATGGATCAAGGTATATTAGTCTCAGATGTAGAATAAATTACTTAATGTTATATATTATGTTTTAAGAACATGCATGGAGTTGAGGTCCCACTACATGATTTTATAATTTTGTTCAGTGTTGCGCAAAGGGGTGACTGACGAGGTACCCTTAGATTTAGAATAAATTACTTAATATTATATATTATGTTGATAATTGTCACTCAGCTTAAATTTATAATTATAATTTAATATCAATCATATTTAAGATTAATTACCAAATGAGTTTTAATGTAAAAGCAATAATTTATTATTTTGATGTATTGAAGAAATGACAGGCACAATTTGAGATGCTTGATATAATAGTTAGATGAAAATATTTTTTTCTGAAATTTTTCTTTATAGATTGTTCTCAGTTATTAGTATTTTTTGTTGAGTAAAGTGCCAAAAAATAGTCACTGACTATTTAGAATGGGTCATTTTATAAAAGTGTTAAATTAGTCCATAATGTATTAACGAGAGCTGAAATAGTCCTCATTGGGGATTCTTTCAACCCATATTAAAAAAGTTTGAGGACTAATTTGGCACTTATAAACTCTAGGAACATTTTGATGCTTTTCTCATTTTTAGTCTCTTCATGTTAGCTCTCGAACTACTAAACGTTTGGTTTCATGACTCCTTTTTTTCAAAGCCTAATTCCTGCACTAATTTTGGCATTTAATAATTAGCAGAAAAAATACACTATTGCTCGTCAGAGGAAAGAATCTCGTTAAGTGCAAGCATCCGGTTATTTGTCAATCTTTTCAAAGTAAATACAATGACTTCGAGCTCATCCTAACGTAAATAAGATGCCTCTTCTGGACCATGACTGAATCATTTAGTTTTTAAGAAGTTAAGGCCTTCAAACCAATCCAAGTAATATAATTAGTCTTAATTTATGGGAAAATCATTTCTCAGGAACTATGCTTTTTTTCCTTTTTATCTAAGAGCTGTGTCTGTTTTTGCATTTATGTAGCCACCGTACTTAAAAAGCATCTGAAGATTGTATTTAATAATTGACAAACAACGCTTTCTGATATTCTCGTCAATGGACAGGAATATGTGGTAGAAAACCGAGATGAAGATAAGGATCTGCCAGAACTTGATCCTGGTGATCTTATGGAGTTGAGAATTATGGGACTCTATTGAAATGAATTTTTTCCGTCTCTCCCTGGTAAGTTTAACAATTTTTTTTTGGGGGAATTTACATACATAGCACCCAATTCTTATGCATTTACTTAACCCACACCCAAACTTTGATTTTTACATAGTAAGCACCTTTTCCTATATATGTAAAAGTGGAAATAGTGTAATCCACCTTTTTATACATAGGTTTAGGCTGCTTATCATGTAAAAATTGAAGTTTGGATGTCACATAAGTAAAATTTCCTTTTTTTTTATAGATGTCTGTTTATATAGATCCCTTCCGGATGAATCTGTTTAGGTTGATACTCAAGTTGTGCTAATTTTTCAATCATAATATGCTTTGATTGGACTGATAGGAATGCACGATTTCTGCCCAATTTTCATAGTTGTCCAATTTGATTCCATTTCTTCAATGAGCTAGTTGGTTTTTGGTGGAAAAGCCGAAAATTTTGGATCACCAGCATAACCAACTTGCTTTTGTCTCATCTTTTGTGCATGTTCACTTTAAAAAAATAAGGAAGATTTACACAGGACCCGCTCAATTCCTATGTATTTACATATCCGACACTCAACATGCATGCCACCTTACTCCTGCATGAAAAGTTTTATTTCACTTTTAAAAGTTAAAATGGTGGTATTTTTGACGTGTAATGAAAGATTTCGTTGTAAATGTAGAAAGTAAAGTTTAGATGCTAGATATGTAAAAACATAGGAATTTGATGTTATGTATGTAAATGCCCCCAAAAATAGTAAAAAAAACATAATTTAACTCTCTTTTTTTCTGCCGAAGTATATCAGGCTTGCATTGTCAAGTGCAATGAACCAGTGATTGCCTTCCTAAATTAATTCATTTCCATATCTACTAATGTTATTGTCATTTTCAATGATAGCATAATGTTTAGAATGCTGAGTTGATCAGCAAACAATGGGATTTATATATTTTAAACATTTTGAATAAAAAAAAAATTTCAAACAAAAACTGGGTGGCTGATGTAGGGCATTATTATACTTTCATAGTCACAGTTTGATGGTATTTATAAGAAATTTCTTATGGCAGGCATGACATTTAATCATTATCCATCAAATCATGTATAAGAAACTTAAAGATTATATATAATTCATGCTTTGTTATTATAAATTATAGAGGATTACTGACCATAGATTTTTTCATTTCAGACATTAACTTCTGGTGATTTACTGCGGATCTAATTACATGGTTGCAAAAGATTTCAGTTGCTTGTCAGCAAGTTGCTATAAATCTACAGATTTTGAAGATTGAAATGTAAAGAGTAGCTAAGGTTGAAGAAAACATAGAGGAATCCTGTGAACAAATTTTTTTTTTTTTTTCCTCTCCTTTTTTTTTTTTTTTTTTTTTTTGATGTTTTTGATTTTTTTTATAGCAAGGATGGTTGTTTATTCTTTGGGGGAAGAATAATTATTTTAGATAACCTCACTCTACCAGATGTAATTCTTCTTTTTTCTTCTTTTTCTTTTTTACTTTACATTTAAAAAGGGGTACTTACGGCAGTTATTAAAATTGCATTTTACAGTTTCAATTTGTACTTTATGACTGGGTGTTGTGTAGCGTGAATATTTTTTTTCTTGATTGGCAATTAACTGCTTAGTTCACAACTAAAAAATAACAATATTGCATGTTAACTTGTTTGCGCACACATATATAGAGGGAATTTTACATACATTCCGCACAATTGTTATGCATTTGCACATCTTACAATTTATGTATGAAAATGTGTATTTTATTGTAAAAGGTTAGTGATAATGATACTTCCAATTGAGTTTTATGTATGCAAATATGAAAGTTTAGGTGTTCCATATTTAAATGTATAAGAATTGTGCTATGAATGTGAATGCCTTATTTATGCGATGAAAACTGGAACTACTTAATTAACAAATCTATAAAGGTATGATTATTTAAAAAGTTATTTATAATAAATGCATTTAGTATTACAATTGTAAGCTTCTGATTGAATTTTCGCAAGATGCTTTTGACAATATTTTTTTTCAATTTCGATATTGAGTGTGAAAATTAAACCAGCATATGGAAGATATTGTTACTGTTAAGCAAACATAAAATATACGAAGGAGCCTAATCCAATAAAATAGGGCCTCCTCAATGAGAAATTAGGAAAAAAAAAATGATTTAAATATATTTTGTTGGTATTGAACTCTTCATCCTTACTATTGTGCTTGAATTATGTATAAACTATGTTTTTGAATAGTTCCATACGATTCAATTTCTTTTTTTTTTTTTTTTTTTTTTTTTTTGGAAAATTTGCATGCATATTACAAATTTATGTTTTATTTACGTGTAAGATATAAATTTTGATACTTTTATAAAATTTTGATTTCATAACCTACATATGAAAATATATATATATATTAAAGAGTGACATTTGAGAATATCACTCCACATACATGTATCCGTCTTTTCATAGTGCGCATACACCATCATCTATGAAAAATTATTGCATCCGGACAAGTACGTAAAGTTGTGTCCGGACTCCAATTATATGAAGACACGTGTTCGTGTTAGCCATCCTCAAAACATAAAAATACAACCGCGGGTTGTATTGAAATATTCCGGAATACTACCATAATACAACCGGGAATATTCCAAACCTTGGTTGTATTCGAATATTTCGCGGTTCTATTGTATTATCGGAATACTACCACAATAAAACCGGGGAATATTCCAATAAAACCGCAGAATATTTGAATACAACCACGACTTTATTTCTGTTGAAAAAATTGGGTCGGGCGGGCCGCGTGATTAAATTTGCCGATTATATTATGGTAGTACTCTGGAATATTCCAATATAACTCGCGGTTGTACTTTTATGTTTCGAGAGATGGGGCCAACACGAACACGTATCGTCATGTAATTAAAATCCGAACGCAACTTTGCATACGCTGTCCGAACGCAATAATTTTTCCATCACTACATACTCCATAAGAAATAATACATAGGCAAGCAAAATAACAATGATTACTTAAAAGCTTGTTAGGGATAATTTATTATTACTTCAATAAATTAAAATTTAATTGCCCTTTGTAGATGTTTATGTCTCTTATTTTTAAAAATAAACCAACTTATTTTAAAAAACACTATAAACAAAGTAAAACTCAGGAAAATGATCCCAAACAATACACTTAAAGCCTGTTTGGCAATAAATTTAAAGCTGAATTAATCTTTAGAACTTATTAGTAAATTCAATTTCTTTTCAATTTTATATTTTGAATTCTGATGTTGGTTAAATATAATAAATCCCGACCCCTTAGTAAAAAAAAGGCAGCTTAGAAGCTAATAAATTGGCTCATAAAAAGTTGAAGCCAAGCCCAACATAGTTAAACCCAGATATAAAAGCCTGATCCCAACTCATAACCCACAAATCAGCAATCTATACAATTGTTACATAGAGCAGCAGTTACAGCATTTTCCATGAAAGAAGCATGTTTTCAATAATAGAATTGCAGATTGTACAATACTGTAACAACATATAATGTACATGTAACTAAGTACAAGATTTAACTGAGAAAAATATTTATATAAAAAAAAAAAAAAAAAAATTAAAAAGAGCCCCACACCTCACTGAGATTCTGTCTCTTATTCTGCAGATGTTTTTGCTTGGCCATTACTCTTCATCAGATAGAGCTTCAGGTCCAACTGCAGGTTTGGTCAATATCTTCGTTGAATGATGATTAGGCATCACACCTGAATGATGAAAAATTAAAATTTTCTAAGTTAAATGTATGCGTGTACCATAACCTTATCTCAATAATTTATCATAGTAAGATTTAAATACATACCACTTAACTCTTATGTATTTACATATCTAACACCTAAACGTCAAGTGTCTACATATATTATGACACGCAAAGCAAGCTCTAGAAAAGTATGCTAGCTGCCTCCCTCCATCTCTCCTTCGTTCAAATGATGTGAGAAATGGGGAACTGGACAGCCACGCATAAATAAATGGAGCTCTATTCAGCTTGATTCAGTAACTTTCATCTAGAACATGAACTTACCGAGCCGCTGAATATGAATAATAAACATTATTAATGGCCATTCATTTGAATGAAAAAGAATGTCCTCTAAGATTTAGAAAACATAACAGTTCTATATTTGGACACCCTATTCAGAAACAACCCACATTGGATGCCCCTCTCTCTCTCTCAAACTCTCTCTGTCACTCACTCACAAGAAGCCAGAAATAAGCCTTTTGTAATCCTCTCTCCCTCCCTCCTTCCTCCTTTCTCTTTCACAAAAGATTGTGAGGAACAAACCTCTGAAACTAGCATGTAAGACTGTCTAATGGCATTTTGATCAGATAAAGCAGAGCTGTGAAGTATAATTCCATAGCATCCAACGCAGAAAATTGACTATGTTATGTTGACTGTAAAAATGAGGGAGAAATAGAAATATATATAAAAAAAATGTATTAATTAAAATCAAATTAATTAACTTAAATCTTTATCTAATCCCACATCTTGGAGCCTGCTCTTGGAGTCCGCTCAAATATGCTATAAACTGTTTCCTCGTTCACTTTCAGTTACAAACAGACGAACAAACCAAAAGCCCCTCCCTCATTTCCATTCATTCGCACTGTTTCGTTCGGTTGCTCCCTTCTCGTTTGCCTCTCCTAGAATTCCTCGCAGTGTCTTGTTCCCTTTTCGTTCTCCACTGGAAACCACACAGAAGTTTGCAGTCCTTTGTTCTCTCCGGTTTGAAATCTGCACAAAGAAATTGTAAGGCTCTTACCGTATTTCTTCGTCGTTCTTTTTCCCTATGCGCAAGTGACCCAGTCCCTCTATTCTTCTCGCAAAACCGCACAAGGCCCTTCTCTTGTCTTCACCACATCCTCTTCACTCGTAAAACCCAGTAGCAATCAAGACTAGTGGAGAAAGCAATAACAAGAACGTGGGATATAGAGAATTCCAAAACTCCATTTCATACACTGAAATCGAAGCCCTAGAGGCCTCCTTCCCTCTCCAATACTCGTTGAAGCCATATACCGCATGCATAGCCCTCTTCTCCAATTGAAACGCCTCGTCCCCAATTCTTGAATTCGCCCAAAACCATCCATCATGACCGAACCCTCATGAAAAGCTAAAAGCAAATTTCAACCACACTCCGTAACATTCTGTTGAGTGACAAATTTTTTATTGGCTTCAGCTCACAAAGAGCGAATGCAATATATTCACAATCAAGGAAATTGTACACCAGTAAGGACGTGGCATGTCTGCGTGGTTGTACCACCAAATGACTCCACAAAATATCAGTTACGACCAGAGTCCTCCGACAGAGTTGTTGTCACTAAAGAGCACCATTATGTTATAGTAATGGCCGCAGCCCGCATGCTTCCCAATGGTATTCTACCATTTGAATTGTGAATCATAAATGTACAATTGATTGATTAGTTAAGGTCGACTAAAATTTGTCCACTAAGACAAATATTCATTAAAGATCTACAAAGATATCTTGGACAACGTAACTAATAGCTGCTAATAAGAATTCTTCTGTCAGGTTGGGTTGACTAACTGCTCTGACTAAGTAGATCAGAGACCATAACGACCCGAGATGACGGAACCATATGATCTTGATCGAGTTTCGTCTTCATTCCCCTACCATCCGCTTCAAGCTTTAAGTGATGAATTTTGCAGCTTAAATCCTATGTTTGCTATTATATGTTCAATTTTTTATTTTTAATGAATAACCTTAATCGAAAGTACTCCCCTGTTATCGGAATGGGTATAACCATAATGTCTTGTGCCTATGAGAAACCTCGAACCCCAGATAAAAAAGTCATCACAAAAAAAGAGTGAAATCTCTGGGTAATATCTTATCTACAATCTAATATGCCTTCTAAAAATTCGACCCTCCAAAATTCTCTTCAAATAAAATTAAAAATAAATGCAAAGAGTTTTCCCGGGAAAGTGATCGTGAATTTTCGGACCCCACATGTTAGGCTTGAGAGCCTACTTCTAGCCAATCGGAAATCTCAATAAGTATTATATCCATATCTTTCCACGATGTATTTGTTTTCCTGGTATAAAGAAGGTTGTTAAACGAAAATCAGCTATAAACACCCTGACAATCAATCTTGTCATATCTGTATTTCGAGGAAAGAAAACATGATAAATAAAAGCATTGCAATTGCTGAGAAATAAAGGGTGAGAAGTAAAACATTAAGACTACATAAAATTCTTTCCAGCACTTAAATCTCCCAAAAAATCAGCAGCAGGTTAAACATGCTTTAAACCTACCGCAAATTCAAAAACAAGATATAAAGCAAATTATATTTTGGAAAAAAACACTATCTCATGGTTAGACTAGCTATTCCACACTTCATGTGCTCATGAAATTGTAGAAGGGTGAAACTTCCAGGTGGGAATTTCCGAGTTTCAATTCCTACACGAAAAACTACTTAGCAAACGAAAAGAAAGCATCAAGTGGTAACGACAACTCAATCTACATATACTTCAGTTTCAATCCAGTTAAACATGTGTGTAAATTTGTATCGGTAAGGCATTTGAATTTTTTATGGAGAGTACTATCGCATCAACTCAAAGGTAATTCGGTAAATATGCTGAAAAATCTGAAATTTAATCGTTGCATAAACAAGTTCCACCACTTAAGTGGGAATGACATCTGAATCAAAATATAAACAAAACAAAAAGTCACTATGAGAATCAAAGCAAATATACAAAACAGCTAAGAATCTAAGATTTCAAATTGAAGATCAGAAGGAAAAAAGTTTGTTCCCATGTTTAAAAGGCATTCAAGGTGCCTGCCTTACAATTTTCTGGCATTAGTAAGACTTTGGTTTTTCCTTTTTCTTTCAATTTGAGCCGTATGCCCGAGACTATATGCCTCCAAAATGCATAAGTTGAACAAATCAAATTAACTTTACTTAAAAATATACACTTTAAAATTAAATTTAAATGCGTTTAAAGTTTAAACTGGTTTTGAGATTCCGGCTTTTAAGGTTTTATAGTATTTCATTATTTCTTTTTTAAATTTTTTTAACCAAAATTTTATTTTATTTAATTTTCTATTAGCTACTTCTTTTTCTTTTTAAGATAGGTTTTCCATGTTTCTTAATTTAACTTTTTAGTTTTCTTTTCAATAGTTTTTCTTTTTTTTTTTAAGTATATTTATTATCTTTTCATCATTTTATCCCTTTCATTTTAATTAGTTTTCTTTTGTTTTCATTTAGGATTTTGGCTTTTAATTTTATTTGAACTATTTGTTGCTAGTGTATGGCGTATTTATGAATCGTCTTTAACTACTTATTTTTTTTAGTTTGAGATTGGTATCTTATCTTGATAAAATAAAAGCCTCAATTCTTGATTTCGCCTTTTGAAACCTTGGTTTGTTCACAATGTATCTATATGGCTGATGAAAAAATGGCAACAAAATTAAAGATATGTTCTATTTAGTAGGTTGCCAAAGAAACAAACAATATCATCAGGTATACCACTCGGACAAAATTAAAGATATGTTCTATTTAGTAGATAGGAGTCAACTGTGTGAAACTTCACATAAAAAAAAAACGATATAAAACAAAATATCTGATTTTGTTTCAAAGGAAAGTTGATATTTTTATTCACCATGACATTCATACACTTCATAAATGAGCTGCAATGTAGGGATGAGATGGTTTGCTAGACATGAATTGCATGGTGAACAAAACTACTGAAAAAATAAGAGAACTGGATGTATTTATTAGTGATAATTTTGGCATATAAAAAACTACAAAAATGTAAATGTAGCAATTTTATAACAAATCAGAAACAAGAAAGTGAATTTACGTTGCTTTTTATCTGCTTTACACCCATTTAACAAAAAAATAAAAAGACTCTAGCGCTGTGGTACATTATTTTCAGGAAATTACTCGGCACTTCAATATGTCTAAAACCAACCAAATTTAAAGCACTAATAAAATTCAAAATCAATCACGATATCACCATCAACAACATCAGTTGCCTTATCCCAACTTTGATTCATAACGGATTCATGCCACTTAGGCCTGCCGATTTTCCTTCCTAATCCTCCAACCATATTTTATCTACTCATTTAATGAACGTATTTTCTACCATTCGTGATACATATCCAAACAATCTAAGCCTATTTTCAACTACCTTATCTCATACCAACAATCTGTTTAACATAATAATTTATTAGTTCATCTTCCCTATTTTTACCACACATACTATATTCTCATTTTTTGGCATTTTTAACTTTGGAATCATTCAATGTATTAAAAAGAAAAGTGTGAAGTAAAGCACTTAACCCCTTTGCAGCACAAAACATAAGCTACAACATTTCAATTTTATATTTTTAAAATAAAAAAAGTATTATAATGATATAAATAGAAGAAATACTAAAACACAATGTTTTTATAATTAACATAACTAAAAAATCTACTATTTCACTAAGTCACATAAGGTAACACATCAAAACATGATCGCATTAACATGAAGTTAGATATGTAACATCTAGTTGTCTTGAAATAATATTATTATAACAGATTGTTTGGATTATCTATACAATTATTAGAAAGCAAGCTTAAAATGAACTTCAGTTATAAACATAGAGCACATAATGGGAAGTCAAAATTAAACAATAAAATTTTAGGTCTGTTCACCATTCAAATATAAGAGAACCATAACAAATAGGTGTTGCACATAGACGAATAGGGAAAATAATAGAGTTTATTAACCAAAATCATAACAAAGTAGGTGAAAGGTCATAATGCTGATGAGAAATAAACTGTACATAGGGTGAGGTGATAGACAATATATGTCAAAATAAACCATGATGTGGAGATGAAATGAAGCTTTTACGTCTTGAAACTTCAAAATGAGGATGTTAGGATAAACAAAAAAAGATTTTATCTTCACTTTAAATATTTTATACCCAATATATTCCTTTCGAATATTATAAAAGATGAAATAGACAGTTAGAATTTTTTTTTTTTTTAAAAAAAGATCTAGATTTTCATCATGGAGCTTACGATTTACATCAAAAAGTTTATGTTTCATATGAACACTATAATGTTTATTCTTTAAAGCGTTTTGATACCCTGTTCACTTCGAAGTGCACTTCATTACACTCTAGAGTGCACTTTTTAAATGGTAGCCTCAACGAGCTTTTTAAATTATCACAACATAATCTATACAACATAGCTGGTTTGCAATTTGGTAAATTTTATCTTCCAAGTCTCTCAAATATCCCATTATTGTATAATACTACTGAAATATAGTTTTTTCATTATAACCACATAACCTAAACTCTAAAAGATATATCTCCATGATGCAATATTACAGATCAAAGATATTTAAAACAACAGCACTTAGTCATCATTTTATTTTCTTCTAATAATAATAACAGATAATAATTAATACTACAATCACTTAAATTCTATATAATAGATTCAATCCTAGTTCTAATAGTTTCGAGTGCATTATCTTCTAAAAATATTCTCCATTGTTATAACTTTCCAATCAGCTCAGCAAATATCAATCCAATTAGAAATAGGTTATGTTATATTTCTATTAAAATTGTAAACACTTTGTCACTTCACTACAACTTTCAATTCTAATCAGTGCTATATCACTAAAATCCTCGCCAACATAATGTACTTTTCACAATTTTCCCTTTGATGGATACCAAATCAATCCTCATCGTACTAGATCATATATTTTCCTCAAATCAACAAAAAATCAAATAAAAATAATTTGTAAACACTATTTAACTCTACGTTAATCAATAAATTAATAAAATGGAATGAAGAATCTAAAAACCTCGTCACAAGCAACCAAATGACAACTCGACAATGGGTCGAAACTGATTATCACCGCACGAAACAACCTCCATTCGATATCTTCCACGCTACATCATAACCCTAAAACCAATCAAACAATCAGCGTAAAGTCTCCTTTATCTTACCATCCACGAAGTACGATAGCGACGGCCACCCCCGACGGAAGCTGTGAGAAAGCACCTCCTCCTTCGTCAGCGACTCCTCCAATCTACCAAAAATCCCCGGAACAAAACCTTGACTTCGAGATCTCGGCGGGATCCAGTAAGAAGAGCCCGGAGCGAAGGGGAGCCATATGGGAGCAGATTTATGGACGAAGAATACCTCGATGGCCTCTTCCAGCCTCCGCGTGGTTGGTATCTCTACATCTACGTTGGAGGCATCTGTTCCCTGGCTTAGATCGATCTCTATGACTTGGCCGGCCTTCGGCTGGTCCGAGTGGCGGCGGATACCGACGCGGCGAGATGAAGGTGAGTAAGTGATGCTGCGGAGGAGGTGACCGAAGGCCGAGAGGTTACAGGGCACTGATCGGGGATTCCGAAGTAGGGCTTGAGATAAAGGTCGAGCCATTAGGGGGAGATGGAAAGATATTGAGACTAGAGAGAGAGAGAGAGAGAGAGTAGAGGCTTTTATAGTTGAAACCGCCGACGAAAGAGAGTGGAAGGTTGGAGAAGCTGGCCGTGGAAGTAAAATATATGGAGATAAACGATAACTCTTATTGATTTACCAATTAAATATTTATATTTATAAAATTTTGAAATTAGAACCTTATTCATTCAAAAATATGCCTACATGATTTGTGAGGAGATCTAATATTTTAAAAGAAAGAAAGAAAAATAAAAAAGATCCACCGAAAGGAAATCAAGAGGCCCGCTTTCCCGACTGGATGCAGACATCTGAGTCAAGAATAAAGGTTAACCGATCCAGGAGAATGACAAAAAGAACGATTTGGTTCGGATTGATCGAGCTCGGACAGATAGATCAAATCTAAGCAAGGAATTCAGTTTCTCGCTATTATTAATGATCCCAAGCAGGGACCAAGAATTGGAAATGCAATAGAGTTTCGCAATCATCCCTTAGGTTCTCCTTGTTGAATATTGAACTGGCGGGTTATAATGATTCATCCTCTGCTCGATAGTCTAGTATCGATCGAGATTTGGAAGTTGTGTTAGATAAGTCGATCAGCAAAAGTTCAGCCGATCAAGCAGCCCAGTTGTTCTAAAGCCAACCAACAAACTTAGCATAGCTGACTGAGCTAAAGTCTAACAAGGCCAACTGACCCAGTTAGAAGGCGTCGAGCAACATGCTCATCCATATAAAATACCTAAAATATCTTGTAACGACCCCATAGAAAAAGACAAAAATGTAATACCACATATCATACCCTCCTTCTCCTATAAATGTGGAGATCATATTATGAGAAATGACTAATAAATGAGATGTTTTGTTGTTCATTCTTTCTCTATATCTCTCTATCTTTCTCATTTTCACGCTATAGTCGTTGTGGTGTGATTCATGGACAAATCTGAATTTAAAAGTAATGATGATACTATTTTTAATATAATGTTAAAATTTTGGATGACATGCATATAAATACGAAAATTTAGGTACCTTACTTTGTTTTTTAACCTGATTTTTTTAAATTTAAAATTAATTATATATAAGCTTTTACCTTACTTTGTTTTTTAACCTGATTTTTTTAAATTTAAAATTAATTATATATAAGCTTTTCTTAATGTAAATTATTATTTTTTATATAAGATACTTTTATCAGAAGATGTCTTCTAATTTGATGAAGATATCAACACTTTAAAACTGAACTTATATTCGGATAATTCTTCTAATGAAAAATTTAAATAATTAATTATGAATTGAAATGAAGCGATGGCGCTCAAATATTACAACTATTTTTTTGAGTAAAAAACTGATAGTATTAAAAAATGTATTGACATAACAAGTAATTATAAATAATATTATCTTTTGCCATGCCAATTAAATTACATATAATTCTTGTAATTTCTCAAAAATATATCAGCTTTATAATATTATTTACAATTTCTTAATCAAACGAGACTAAGGGTCTGTTTGGGACAGCTAGGAGAGGAGCTAGGAGAGGAGATCGGGACTTGGGAGATCGGGGACGAGGGTTGGAGCGTAAATTAGGTGGAAGGAAACGTGGAACGCAGGAGCTTTGCCACGGCAGGAATTCCCGAAAAATTGGGAAGAGCTGCATCGCGCGGTATTCTGTCGCTGGCTCTAACGCACGAAACAAACCTTTCGACAGCGTTCGCAAAACTCCCGCCGCACAAATAAGCTGCCCCAAACGGGCCCTAAATAATAAGGACAACTACGTACAAACCACCCGAAACATTGATATTTACAACTACAAGTGCAAGCTCAAGTCTATCGAAGTGAAACGAGATGAATAATGCTCAAATATTACAACAGCTGGAGAAATAATTTATCGAGTACATAACTTGTCGTATTACATAAATCAAAATGAATATAAAGGCACAGAAACATTATTTTAACAGCATCTCCAATAATACCAATCATCTACGAATTCTTGCAGATGAATTGAAGACGGCAAAATACATAATCACTCTTTAATCACCTGATTTATTCTATAAAAAAACTATTTCTTTGAAGGTATTACTGTAAAATCTGAAGAGTATCCGGCAACAAGAGCACTATCAAACTGCAACTTTCACAGCACTGTCACAATTATCCAAATCTCTTGTATGGCTTTCCACAACTTTGGTTGGGGCCCTGGCTTTCAACAACATTTCTTCATACTCATCTTCTGGTTTAGACAAAGCTACAATTGCCCCACCAGCTCCAATAGAGGCTTCCCCTTCATGTATAACAATGGTCCTGATAACTATATTAAGATCAAATGTTTGGTTATATGAAATGAATCCTATTGAACCTGAATAGATGCTTCTGGATGAACTTTCTATCGAGTCCAGAATTTCCATTGATCTTAACTTTGGAGCGCCAGTCATTGAACCTCCGGGAAATGCAGCTTTGATGCACCCAATAGGGCCTGTGTTTGAACTCTTCTTCCCTTGAACTGTGCTAACCATTGTGTGGACGGTTGCATAGGACTCGACTTGCATCAACCGAGGCACACAGACGCTGCCAGGTTCGCAAACCCGGCCGAGATCATTCCTCAAGAGATCGACGATCATGAGATTTTCAGCCTGGTCCTTTTCACTAAAAACAGAAATGAAGGGGGGAAGTTTGTGTGAAAAATTAATATAGCAGTGTAAGATTAAAAAGTTAAAAGAGAAAAGGGCAGAGAAAAAGCTTTGAAAACAGGAACATGGGGGACATGGTACAACAACAAGTTTTTATCCCATTAGGTGGGGTCATCTACATGAATCTTTTTTCTCCGGTGTGTCCTATTGAGTGTCATATTTTCATTTAATTCTAATATATTAAGATCTATACAATATTCTCAAGTCTTTTTAGGTCAACCTCTGTCTTTCTTAACATAAGTTGAATCTAAAACTTCTACTCTACTAACCAGGTCATTAGATGGTCAACGTTTAATGTGACCAAATCATCTAAGACGACTCCCTCGAATCTTGTCTGCCACTGGAGCTACACCAACCCTATCATAGACATATTCATTTCTCATTTTGTCTCTAAGTGTCAAGCCACTCATCCACCTAAATATTCTCATCTCAGAAATACTTAACTTTGTCTTATGCTTCTCTTTCAAAAGGTAAAACGTTCTGCACCACAGAGCATTGCAGGTCTCAACACCATCTTATAAAATTTTCCTTTCAGCCTAAGCATTGTTTTTCTATCACATGGAGGACATGATAATAGGAAGATTTAAATACAACTCACTTAATTTCTGTGTATTTACATATCTAACACCTAACTTCAATTTCTATATATATGCCACCTTACCAATGTATGAAAAGGTGTGTTTCTCTTTTCAAAAGTTAAAATAGTGGTACTTTTTATGTGAAATAAAGTATTTGGGTGGTATAAATGTAATAAATTGAACTTTAGGTATTAGATATGTAAATACATAAGAGTTGTCAGGTATGTATGTAAATGCTCCTATAATATGAAAGCATGTTAAGAACTACAGTTCCTCAAGATAAGAATACAGCTAAGGTATCTTTATGTGCAGGACAACACAAGTTAGTTTAAAGAAGAAAGAAATGATCATGAGATGAGGTTATTGTAGCAGCAAGAAGATTTCAGTCAATACTAGCTGTTAAAAGAAATTTCTATCTCTAAGCATCAGTTCATTCTATACCAAGAAAAATCAGAAATGCTACCAGGTAATTTGAATAGGGGCATTTACAGGCATGCCACACAATTCTTATGCATTTACATATCTAACACCTAAATCCTCATATTTACAAGCATACCGCACAAATCTTTAACATCAATAAAAAATACCACAATCACTATCCGTTTAAAAGTGAAACACACATTTTCATGCATAGTTTTATGACACCAAGATTTTAAAAGTGTATGTATCAAAATTTGGGTGTTTGATATGTAAATACACAAAAATTGTGTGGTACAAATGTAAATTTCTCTTTGAAATACTGCAGCCCGTGGGGAGATGGGAGAGGGATTCAGATAATTCTATATCACAAAGAACCAAACGGTGCAATTTTGTAATTAAAAACTGTCCATTAGAATGCGCACCTGTACTTCAATTGTAACCTACGACATTCATCCTCCTCTGATGTACTTCCACGAGCAATAGTTCCCTTGATCGGCTTTGCTTCGAGAATTCCAGATTCATCCAGCCTCAGAAACCTCTCAGGTGAAGAACAACATATGCATAATTTTTCTCTGGAAAAATTAAGCCAAGCAGCAAATGGGGCAGGATTTGCTTCTCGCAAGTCAAGATAAATATTCAGAGCATTTATGTTGCCGACTCTCATTCTCATCTGAGTTGTGAGGCATAACTCATAGCTATCTCCATCTCTAATGAATCCCAAACATTTATCAACATCTTTGATATACTGATGCTTTGATTTATCAGCTACAAAGGTTCCTCTGCGTTGGGTGGATAATCCTGCTTGCTTTTTCTGCATTTTCAACTTTCTAGAAGCCAAGCCCTTCAAGCTAAGAAGCTTCCTTTCTGTTTCATTCAGCCATAAGTTCTCTTTGCAAGATTGTGGTGCAAAATTAGAAGGTGAAAGAAATTTATCATGTATTTGCAGAATATAAACATCCCCATTGCTATGGTCAACAGCTACAATGTTATCAGCAAAGAAGAAACAGGCATCAGGAGCAGTTGACTTGAATCTATTAGATACTGCCCCGCATTCAATTTTCAGATCGTACCTGCATAATTTAAGTTAAAATAGTAGGTTTCTGTGAAGTTCTATAACAAGAAAAATGCACGATAGAAATATAAGACTGAAATACAACGGTTTCAACATGTCTGATGAAAAGATTATTCATAGTAGGATATATGAGAAACGTGCAAAACCACGTTACTACTAGAAATTATCAAACAATGTCGTAGAAACAGCCATGCATAAGTGGTAAATTCGGAGATTTCTTTTAACCTTACATACCACCTACCAAATTCAATATAATCATCTAAAAAGCAAAATCTGACCTATCAAAATGCAACAAGGAAAAAATATTTTTTAAAGGGACAAACAATTAGTGATAAAAAAGATAGCATGCAACAGATAATTAAAAAAAATACCCAATGTAACCAATAAACCCGCCAAAAAAATCAAAGGGCAAGCCTTCAAAGTCCTTTTTGTCGTATTGAAAAGTCTGGAGTTCCTGCAGAAAATAAAAGGAGAAAAATGAACATCAAAGCATTCTTCTGAGGTGAGTATTAGTTTTAGAAGGTAAATGTATGCTCAGAAAGTTTCATGATAGGAAAATAAGAGATAAAATCATGAAGCTCGTCCTTATATAACAATTACAAATATTCTGGATTTAAACATTAAGCAGATGTCAGATATTAAACTTCACCTTATCCAGAAAATCAAAAAGACCGTCTTCAAGAAACTTTATTTTCACGGATCCATGGACATCTTCAATTGATAAATACCCTCCACATTTGCTTGTCATTTCACTAGATTATAGAAAACAAACACTGACCGATGTGCTAGAATAATAAAAAAGTTCTCTAAGTATTCTATCATGCAAGATGACCTAATTTAGTACAAACCTTCGCTGTGATATGTGATATGTTATTTGCTTCCACAATGAACCGCCTTTACCACCCATAAATGAAAAACGTGACCGGCCCTGAAATACAAGTCATGCCAACTTAAAAGCAAAACAGGAGGTTGTCAACAAGAAAGCAGAAATTTTGAATAACTCAAAAGCTGAATTGTAACACTGTTGGCATATAGCATCGCGTGCAAAGGAAAATTTTTTTACATTCACCAGGTACGGTATAAGGATTTATTATTCTCTTCATTAAAAATCAATAAAATGGTAGATAACCACTCGACTGGTTTAGAACTTATCAAACTACATGAAGAACTAGGAATTGCCAGAAGTTCTGAGGGTAGTAACATTTTAGGCCATCTGTGTTCCCCTTTCTGGGCAACTTAGGCACTTCGTTTGTATGTAGTTGATACCTCTTGACCTGATTATTTCTTTAACGATAAATAGACCATATTACTTGGGTATTAGCTTATCAAATCCTTCCATTAGGCTAATTCTTCAATTTTTTTCAGAACCAACTCTTAGTAGAAAGAATTTTTTATTCACCTCAAAATGAAGAACAAAACGACTCTTTACTAAACTTATGATTTCAGTAGGATAACATGAGCCTACTTTTACTAAGTCAAGAATGGCCCCTCATTTTTGGGTTGCTTTTAGATCTCTAGTAGTCTATTCCTTCCATTTGGATTGTAGCAAGTGGTTCCTTCATAATTTCATTAACATATGCCAACCAAGAATTTCTTCAAATTTCTCTTAATAACCACTCCAATGACTTGAGATGGTGATAGTCCATCATCCGTCTATGGTCATCATAGTAATGACAATTTTTTTCGGTCTCTTTTGCTCTGTGGGGCATGACTATTTTTATGCTACCTTAAGTAATCTCAACTTTAGATGGCCACGAGTTTTGTTAAGAGAGATTAATTAAAGGAAGTGATTCCAGTGAGCAAAGGTGACTGAAGGGAGAGAAAGGTTTGAGGCCCTCGAGTGAAACAAAGCTTTACTTGAGAATTGGAAATGCCATTGGTAGTGCCATTGAAATGCTTTTCATGGTAATTATTAGTTTTGTTTGCTGTTAGGGAGAAACCTTGAATTTAAGATGAATTTTTGGAGCCTCAAGTGAATTCCTTTGCTTTATTGTTCTTGTTTGCCTTTTCCAAATGCTTGGACATGAACTCAAGCAAGTTCTTTGTGACCTTAAACTTAAAGCACCCGTACTTGTATACTAAATCAAATCCACCACTATGAGCAACTGTGGTTTGAAACCTCAAGCATTTCTTGGTTAAATTTGGTCAAATAGGCCATGAGAAACACAATTTCACCTTTCCTCGAGAAAAAGAGAGTTAGACAACTCTTCCTCAATTTCAAAAAACTTTAGATATGGGTGACAAAATGCTAACTCTTGATGGAAGATGAAATGATTGAAACCAATGTAGCACAACATCCTTCAAAAGTTGTCAAAAGGATACACATTTTCCTACATTTGATACTAAATCCGGAGCCAACATTGACTTGAAGCCTACATGACATTTCAATGGTTTGGTTAGGCCCCTGCAGGAGACGAATTGAAAGATTTTAAGCTTTTGAGGAAGTGATTCCCAAAAAATGTACTTCAGGAAGAATGATGTTGAGGGAAAAACTACAATCATGCACAAGCAGGATTCTTCCGCTTGTTATGGAGTATCCTCATGTAACCATTGTCAAATCATGTAACCGCCCCTTTCAGCACAAATATGAGCTAATGGGTTCTCTATATGTACCATCACAAGATAAGTTACCTCAAGGATGTGCGTAGTTGATGCTAGGATATCCCTATCACTGCCAATGCGATGTTCACTAATACATTAATGACATGCATACTTTCTACATATAGGAGAAGTTTTGGATCTTTCCAAGGCGGCATCATGTGTCCTCTAACAACCCTTATTTTGGGTAGTTTTTAGTGCCTTAGTTCCCAATCTACATATTAGTTTGGTCTAGCATTATGATCTCCTTCAGTCGTGATAAAATGTGATAGGCAGAAAACCTAAATTTATCAGGTCAATATTGATAAGGTAAAAAAATATATCTTGATATCTTGTCCGAATCAGGTATGCCATTTTTTAATGATAGAGAGGCAACTAAGATAACAAATAGTTTTGAATGAACGATGATTTTCCAGCCATAGAAGATGCGATGATGATTGACACCACGTGATGTGGGACGCTACAACCATGATTCTGCAAGTCGCGGATTCCGCCGATCGCGGATCAATCCCGCGATTGAAGGACTACAGGGGGGTTGCAGAGCTGCCTAATTTCCTTCTATTTCAGCATATTTCTTTACTTTCGATTTCTTTCTCATTTGTTTCTTTTTAAATATGATATTTACTATTAAGGAACTATTTATATGTTGTTATTTTCTGATTTTGGAGACTTGTTTTGTTTTGACTGCCATGAAAGTTGTAATCTCTGATTTCTATCTAATAGAGTGTTGTATTATTTTACTTTTGCAAGTGGTGTGTCTGTAACATGCGTAGGAAGAGGTGATGAACCTCCTTAACATCCATATCGCGTCGTTTCATCGCTTGTCTCGTTGTTTTCAGCAGAGATAGTCGTCGATAGCCCAAATCTGCTGTCTAACAGTAGATTTAGGGCCTGTTTGGTTCGACTGCAGCTTTTCAACTTTCATGATACTGAGAACGCAGTCGTCTGTGAGAACACGATAGCTTGAGACGCGTAGTGCTCTATCTGTTCGTTCGTAGTTGATGGGAAAATAACTGCAGTGCAGCTTTTTTGTAAAAATGACCGCATCGCCCTCGTTTGTTAAAACTGTTTAAAAATTTTAATGTTTTTATATATATAGATGTTTAATATACGTAAAATTTTTAAAAATATTATGTACAGCAATTTACGATCATTTTATGAGAAAAAACATCTCAAGCACAACAATTTACGTGGTTCGGTCAACCGACCTACATCCACTGGGAAGTGAATCATATTTCTTTATTATCGAAGGATAAAACGGATACATAGCTTCCAATTTACATAGCATTTCAAACTGACCTATAGGAACCCCAACTCTAATTTACTGCAGGTTACACACCAAACTGCAGGTTTCACCCATTTCAAACCGGCAGGAACACCCAACTCCCAAAGTGCAGGTCACACCCAAACACCCAAACCGGCAGCAAAACTCAATAGCAAAGAGAGAGCTGTGTTATGTTAGCAATGAATCCTTTCCACGACCGACAGATGAGGAGACGGAAAAAATAATTGTTGCAGCATTTACAGACAAACAATCCAATGTGAGGTTAATACAAACAATATAATGAAATTGTAGGAATTGTATTTTCTTCCTTTTCAAAAAGTTATATAATGCCTTCCATATAGCTGCAAGACTCCGGCAACTAGGATTAACACAGCCAAACATAGAATCAACGGCTCTCCTTATTTGCTTAAAGGGGAACAAAAAGTCCATTCCTAAGCTTCCATAATCATCTCGCCAACTAACCATAAACCAGCTTACAGAAACATTCACGAAATCGATATGAAGAGTTACATAAAAATGGTCGGCTGCAATATAAGCGGAAGGGACAAGAAGGCAGCACTACCCCAAAAAAATAAAGAGAAACCACCAATAGATCATGGCTACCCGAACATCATCATCCACAAATGGAGCAATAGCCCAAAAAAACCACAAACAAATCATACATACACAAAGCAGAGATCTAACGAGGAAGGGACAAAAATTTCTTACCCTTGCTGTGAGGAGATCACGAGAGTAGGAAGAGAAGGACAAGGAGAAGAGGAGGAGAAGGCGATCATGAACCGTCACCGACCGGGGCAGGGGATTAGGGCTTTGTAAAGGACACGGGGGTAAAGCTACGTCGACAATGGCGCAGGAAAAGAGGAGAAAAGGAGCTCGGGCGTGCAGAAGGCTGAGGGCAAGGCAAGGGAAATATTGTGAAAAAGTGGAGAGGAAGTTGGGGCCGCGGGGTTTATCCCGCGGCCGGCTTTCTCCCTGCTTCGCGACAGGTTGCCGCGAAGTTCCACCGCCAAACACGAGCGTGCGCCTAAATTCGCGGCACCCCGCCGTGCCGCACCTGAAAAATCCGAACCAAACAGGCCCTTAACCTATATCCCTTTCTGAACTCTATCGATCGTCCCCTATTCTCGTCCTCTTACCATTCCACAACCACCACCCCACTAAATCCGCTTCCTAAAAACTTTCTGGGAACCCTAAAATAGTATCATCTGGTATCAGAGCCTGACAAACCTTATATTTTTTTAAGATTGTCTTCTTATTCCAAATCCAAAATTTGAAATTTGGATTATATGAAAATCACATATCACAAATTCTATCCACAACCCTAAATTTTTAAAATCCAAATTCTTACCTTCAACAAAATCGCACCACGACACCGACTCCTAAAATCTAAGCCCTCGGCCAACTTTGAATTACAATCCTACATTTGTCGAGAACTTGACCAGGAGAAAATATCGCCATACCGCCAAGAAGAAATGTCAGCAAGGTGTCCAAGGATTTACTACAGAGATTGCTAACATTAAAAGGAGACAATCCAGTGAGGTCACCAATAGCCACAATGGTGACTATCCAGATTGACAGGAGAATGTGGATCCCTTCCATCATGGAGTTTCTATATCAAGAGAAGGATGTGAATCTCGATAACTTGACATGAAATATCTAAGAAGGATATTAGAGTGACTATTAACTTATTAGATTTTGACGGTCATATGAACCCAGACAAATTTAATGAGTGACTCCGGACAGCGGAACGGATCTTTGATTATAAGGAAGTCCACCTAACAAAAGGGAAAAGCTAGACGCGATCAAATTAAAGAAGAATGCGTCTCTAGAGTGGGAGAACTTAAAGCGTATTCGTCAGCATAAGAGGAAAAATAAAATCACTACCTCTCCTAAGATGAAGAAGGAGATGCAGTGCAAATACCTTCCTCTGCTTTACCGACATGATATGTTCATTAAAATCCACCATATGCGTTAGAGAGATTCATCTGTAGAGGAGTACACAATTGAATTTGATCAAATGTGAGTTGATGGAAACGAGGAGCACACAATAAAGAGACATCTTGGAGAATAGAGGTCATCTATTAGAAATGTGGTGCAGCTGCAGCAGCATAGATCCCTACTTGATGTATAGATCCTATCCTAGAAGGTGGAGAGGCAACATAATAGTATCACATCTACACCACCCTTCATGCAAAGTTCAATCTTAAGATCAGACAGTAAAAGTACACCCAATGAAGCATCCCGGACCGACCCTTCCCTAGAAAAAATGGAGACACCGCAAAACTCCCAAATTTGTCCCAACAAAGAAGAGTCTCGAGTGCCACGACTTTGGACATATTGCATTTAATTGCCCAAACAGGAGGGCAATATCTTTCACTGAGCTCAAAAAGTTGGACAGTGATATAAGAGATAATGAAGTTGTCGAATAGGAGTCTCAACTTTCAGTTGATGAAGAATAGACGCTAATTATTCAAGTTGAGCCCATGAGAGAGACTCAAGTTAGATTAACATTAGTTGTTCTAAAAGATGATTGAGCCCGAGAAGCCGCCATTGAAGGAGTTGCCAGATATCATGACTGACAGTTTACCTCCTTAATGAGAGCCACTGATGGGGTTACAGTCTGCTGTAGATTTCCATTCATAGTCAATTCTACCAGATAGAATTGTTTATTGGATGCGCCCAACAAAATACGAGAAGTGGAAGAAGCATGTTAGATATTTAATGACTAGAGACTTTGTTTGTGAGAATACCTATTTGTGGGTTATTTTAGCTCTGAATGTGCCAAAAAATATTACTTATTCAATCAGAATAGTCTTTGGAATGAAGTACATGTTATAGAGTTGCAGGGAATGGACGCCAGCATAAATTTTGCAATTGGGTTGTCCCAGAAATAGCAGAATAATGATTTTGTTATTGTGGTGATAGATCAATTCCAGAAGCTTTCAGTGAAGAAGGCAAAGTCCTTCCTACTCGGGGAGAATGATACAGAACTCTATAGGTGGGATTCTGTAAGTCATGGATTCCGGAGATCACGGATCAACCCCACGATTACGGGACTACAAGGCGGCCATAGACCTCCTGATTTACTTCCATTTCAGCATATTTCTTTCCTTTTGATTTCCTTCTTATTTATTTCTTTCTAAATAGATTATTAGCTATTAAAGAACTATTTATATGTTGTTATTTTCTCATTTTGGGGACTTTTATTTTGTTTTGAGTGTCATGGAGATCATAATCATTGATATCTACCAAATTGAGTGTTGTATAATTTTCTTTTTGCAAGTGTCGTGTCTATAACTGTCAGGAATAGGTGGCGAATCTCCTCGACATCTGCACCATGATGTTATCACCCTTCACACTGTTTTCAGCTAGGGCAGCAGCCAAACAACCCAAATCTGCTGTCCAAAAGCAGATTTTAACCCATATCCTCTTGAATGCCATGACGCCCCTATTTTGATCCTCTTACCATTCCACAACCACTACCCTACTAAATCCGCTTCCTAAACACCTTCTAGAAGCCCTAGAACAGTATCACTGTGCTTGGATCCTTTTTGAGTTAAAAGAACCCTGAAATGCAAAATATCTAAAAATTCAAATGCGACAAAAAACAATGGAGAAAAAAAAATTAAGACATTTTCATAAAATTTAAAAAAAAAATCCTAACAAGGCTTGGAAAGAATAGATTTGGACTGCTTGAACCCAAAATTCTAAAAGTCAAAATTATTTGAAGAAAATAAGGTTTAAGATTCATGCAAGCGGCTGTGAAGACATGTTTAAGAGAGAACTGTAGCTAAGGACAAGGCTGGAAGAGAATCTAGACTTGTGAAACAGAATTGCAGAAAAATAGTCAAAATGCACAAAATAAAATGTAGGGTATTATTTAATTTTTGAAAATCATTACATGATCTGTGGAGGAGCTATCCAACCAAAACGTGTTTTCTGCATTATCACCTCCAAATAGTTTGCCGAAAATATTTTTTGAGCCTCCAACCTGACTTTCTAAGCAATCAATCTTCTTCCATCGCAATTTTAGATACTTAGCATCCACACTTCTTGGTGTGAGAGTTGGACTCCCACACAAATGTACATGATTTTTTGACGAACCTCTGTTATGCAATAGATTTCTTCTTTGAAATCCGTTAGGAGATTGGCAAGCTCCAGCCACCTGTATCAGGTCAAAAGTTCTACTTTCACAATTATGGCACTAAAGCGCGACGAAGAACATGAATATTAACAATGGCAAGTTTAAGAAAAATTTTTTCCAGTTTATTTACAAATGCAGCACAAAAAAGTAAGAATTTATATAATCGTTAAACCAAAAAGTAGAGTTTACATACAGTCATCATTAAGATCATTAGTCTTACCCCAAGTACATGGGTCATCTGGTTAAATCCTCATTTTGCTTTTATGTCTCTCTTGAATGTTGTATGAGGTTTTATATCTTTTTTGTTGAATTTCTTTTCAATTAATTCCATTCAAGTTAAGTTCAGTTCATCCATTTTTTACCAAACACCATCAATATTAATAATTTATTTTCCCATATTATTCATCCATCTTCTATCTTATAGTGTACATGTCAAACACTTTGAAGCATATTTGCACTATATTATATGCCACCCTCACCATCCTTCTAGTATAACCAATTCTCTTTATCATTCCAAGTTTTGAAACACCATCCTAACATTCTCACTTTCATTACGCTCAACTCATCTACCAGTGAATTCTTTACTACCCAATGTACATTTAAATCAATAGAAAATAACAAGCCTAATTTTAGATTATTAAATTAATCTGCAAGTCTTAATGATATCTTTTATCGCATAATACCTTGAAGTGCTTCTCCATTAAATCACTAAACTTAGAGACTATATCCTAATTACTCTACATAATAGTTAAAAGCTATCTAAAAGCAGTCTAACAGTAGTAACCAAGCCTACCCTAGGTAAAAATGATTTAGTTATCAAATTTCCCTAAATTTAAAAAAGAATAAAAATACAATAAGGTAGTAGGAGAATTTGGCAAAAGAGAAATCCTAAGATAGGCTGCTTGATCTTTATAGGAAATAATTGCAGTTTACCACTACATTGAACCTTTCTTTTTTGTAGGCTGGACCTCAACCCATAGTCAACTGTAATCCTCTTGAAATTCTCAAATATCTTCCTACCATAACAGGTAGCAATGCTCTCAGGATGAAACTGGTCACCAGATTAAAAGTTAAAATGATGAATTCTAAAAATAATATAACTACTTTCAAATGGAATGCGCCATACCTGAACACCATAATGTGGCTTGCTGCAGTGCATAAGACCCATAAGGATTTTGTTACTATCCAGGTCATTTAAAATGTCAATATCAGACAATCCAGCACCCTCTAAGTCACCGGATAAATCCCCAAAAGGATGGAAGCTATGTGTTTGATTCACAAAGGAACAACGACTCATATCATATTCTTGTCTTTCAAAATAGGAATGTGTGCCCACAGAAGTAATCCATGCTGTAGGAACAAGTTCCTCGGGAATTGATTCAGCAGCTACCACAAGTGAATGGTAACGCATAACCTGTCACGTAATTATCATGTCTTAGAACTATGAACTAAAACGCAGCAAATAGAATGGAATAAACAATAGATGTATTGGGTGAAAAACATCAATGCACTTTGGCTCGTAAACAATAATAAAAGGAGCCAACCAATAAAAATTATGGATGGACCAATTACATGAAATGTAAAACGATTTCCAGTATTTAATTTTTAAGAATTGGATGAGTAGCAAGTGATTCCTAGACAATGTTATAAAAAGTATTATTAAACAAAAATGCAAAGGTGAATTTCAAACTTTAATATAATTGCAAACATGCACTTTCTGTAAGGAAGTTCTTATTTCACCTTGAATCCTGATCTTCGTCCTGATGGAATACCATTGAAGAGATTGCTGCCTATATGTTCAATTTCGCTGGAGACGGAGAATGTATTAGATGTTCACCCCAGGTATTAGGATATATTTCAAATCAAAATGTAAAAAGTACTTCAACCTATCATAGTACCTCAGACGTCCATGAATTGGTTCCGGGGCTTGCACAATTCGAGCGCCATAAACAAAACCCAATGCCTACAAAATTATGACATTTTGAATACTAATATCAAAGAATAATGGTAAAAATTTAAAATAATGGAGGAAAGATTTAGAAGATAAGATGGTTAGAAATAGTAAAAGAAAGACCATGTAAATGACAAATTTCTAGTACATATGTTTTTGATAACAATTAATAACTGCTATTGAAAGATCAAGTAATATCTCAAATTAAAAATAACAGGCTTGCAAGCATGCTTAAAAATAAAAAGAAAAAATAGTATTGCTTGCTAATTACCCGGCAAAAAATCGCCATGTAAGACAAAATCTGTTGCAACAAAAAATCCAATAGAAGAAAGACCAAGTAAATAGCAAAAATTTCTAGTATGTGTGGATTTGATAACAATCAATAACTATTACTGAAAGGTCAAGTAATATCTTGAAGGAAAAAAAACAACCTTCTTCTTAATAAACAAGCAAAAATAGGCATGCTTGTTAATTGCTCTGCAAAAAAAGCATTATCTAAGACCTGTTACAATAAAAGTCAATTTTTATGAAATAAAACACTAACTTTATTACAAAAGACAAATTTATTAGAGGTATGTGGATGCATACCATTCACTCTTATGTATTATATCTAACCTCTTAACTTTAATAATTACATTCAAATATTTAACATCACATCAAAAATAACACTAATACTAATTTTTTAAAATAAAAAATATATTTTCATGCATATGTTTTGATATGATTATGACACTGAAGTGTTATATATGTATATATCGAACTTTAGGTGTTTGTATGGTATGTATGTAAATTCCCGAACTTATTATATAATATGCTAACTTTTTATTATATAAAAGGCTAACGTTGCTATATAAAAGATTTATTTACTCGCTATTACAAAAAATATTACAATAAATGTGTTAGCCTCTCTCATTCATGCATTTGTTATGTTTGCTAGTGTGCACAATGCACTTGCCTGCTGGTTTACCCAACCACTTGTTGTGCTCATCTAATTGATCACACACTGTTTGTACTTTATGGCATTCCCGTCCAACTTGCTCGCTCATTAGTATTCATCTGCAAGCCCATGGCATGAAATCTAATAACTTACACTGCATTTATGATCTCATATTACATCAAAATTTCTACTTTCTCCTAAATAGTGCCGTGCCTTCTCACTCATATCTCAATGAGTCAAAACCCTCTACAATCAATACCAACATCAAATTCAACGGTAAAAATTATTCTGGTCAGAGATTTTGCATTCTTGTTTTAAATAAACTTTAGTATTTTGACAATGTACTCTAAATAGCTCATCACTAGCAAGTTTTCCCAATATAAGTTGTACTTATAATGTTGCTTAATAGTATTGTGGAATTACATTCATAATTATATTTTAATACTTACTATATTTAGTCAGAGAATAAAATCAGGGTAATTAATTCCTTAATTTTAGGGTATTTATGTTATTCCGTAATTATAGGAAGTATTTAATTTCTTTCCTCTTTCTATTTCTTGTACTCACCTATTTATAGGTGAATTATCTATGGAATGAAGTGAAGAGAATTATTCAAAATTTTCACATGGTATTAGAGCCATAAGGCGAAGCCTCTTCCGCTCGATCGTCTGCATCCCGCTCGGCCTCTCCCGCTCAATCATCGGCGTCTCGTCATCGGCGCAGCCTGTTCTCTGGTCGTTCCGCTGGCCTCCTCTCCTCTCCAATGACTAAGTACGGCCATGCCTGCAACTCCTCCTCCACTAGTGATGTCATGATGTCACTTCTAACCACCCCTCCGCAGCTGGGTCTCCACTGCCCAACAATTCAAACAATAATTATGTCCTCATCACCGGCCACAAACTCACCGACCAGAATTATCTTCAATGGTCGCAGTCAGTCATGATGTTTGTATGCGGCAAAGGTAAAGATGACTACTTCACTGGTGATGCTCCAGCTCCGGCGACGACAAATCCGTCATACAAGACTTGGAAATCAGAGAATAATATAGTTATGGTCTAGCTTGTTAACTCGATGGCCTTTGATATTGGCGAGAATTTTCTTCTCTATAGCACGGCTAAGGATATCCTGGATCGTCGCCCGTGAGACATATTCTAGGCTCGGATAACCAAACTATTTCGTCGTTGAGACCATTCATCATGACTTTCGTCAGGCGATTTCTCCGTCACTCAATACTTCAATACTCTTACTCCGTATTGGCGAAGAACTAGATCTATTCGAGGTGTACTCGAAAGTCGTCCCAAAGACACTATCATATTTAGTCAAATCGTGGAACGAAGACACCTTCAAATTTCTCCTCGGCCTCAAATCCGAGCTCGACTCGTACTCGCTCGCAGATTTTGAGTTTGAAACCTCTCCCAACAAATCGTGAAGTTTTTTCCAATGTGCGTCGCGAAGAGAGTAGCCAAAAGGTCATGTTAGGTGCTTCCTCGTCCACTTCAGTCCTCGACGGGTTCGGCCTTGCTGCTCACATCCCACCCACAGTAACTGCCAACACCAGGGCCGCCCTTGGTGTGATCACTACCGCCGTCCTGGCCATACTCGGGATACGTGTTGGTGGATTCATGGCAAACCCACCAATGGGAAGCCCAAACGTGATCCTCGAGCGGCCTATCACCATCACCACCGACGCCTCTTCAGGAACGAGCCCGTTCAGCGAAAACCAGATTCATGCCCTCCAGAAGATGCTCGGTCAGCTATCACCAGTCCATCCTCCAAGTGTGGCATCGGGTGCCACCGGCCTTGTCGTCCAACAAGATATTTTCTCATCCGCTTTTGTCTTGGATTCGACCTCTTCTCGCCCATCGATTGTTGACTCAGGTGCCTCCGATCATATGACCGGGGATATCTCCTTATTAGTGGATTACCGACCGTGTAATCCGACCCTCACTGTTCGGATTGCTGATGGATCAACCCTCCAAAGTTGCCGATCTTGGTTCCGTCTCGCATCTCCCGCATTTATTCCTTACTTCGTGCTTCATGTTCCTACTTTGGATTGTAATCCTGTCTCTATTAAGTAGTCTCACTTATGATTGTCATTGTGTTGCTAATTTTTTTCCATATGTTTGTGAATTTCGTGATTTGAGGTGGTGGAGGATGATCAGCGATACTGAGTTGTACAGAGTGTTCTATCTTCTCAACAAAACCTATATCAGTATTGTTTCACCTACTAGCTGTGTTCCAAGTATCGAGTCTCGTCTCGCTTAAATCCTCTTAAGACATCCGTCTTTCATTCCATAACGACAAGAAATCATGTTACTTCATTATCGTTTAGGTCATCCCAATTTTATATACATTGGGAACTGTTTCCACACTTATTTATTAATAAAAATCCTACCTCTTTTAATTGTGAATTTTGTCAACTTGTCAAACACACTCGTACTTCATTTTCTCGTTTATCATACAGACTCACTCATCCATTTTCTCTGATCCATAGTGATGTCTGGGGTCTTTCTCGTGAAAAAAACATTCTTGAGGCCCAATGGAGTTGACCTCATTTTTGGGTGAGGTCTAATCTTCCTCTTAGCTTAGTGATCTACCATAAGCGTTTCTCCTTCGATCGTCCTGCACACTCAGAGTTGGAACCCACCATTTAGAAATTTTCACCACTTCTTAACTACTCTTAGATCCCACTGGATGGTTACAAAACTTTAAATCATTTTGGAGGGTTAAAACCACCATATGGAGAGCCAATTGTGAGTTCTTATAGGAATGTTTGGACTTAGGATAACCTTGAGTGACTTGGGCTTCTCTTGCACACACACGCACACCCCTCTAAGCCATTTGACTCAAACATTAAACTCTTTCCCTTCTACCCTTTAAAAAACTCACATGATTGAACCAAAACCACTAGTCTTTGATTAAGATGGCTAGAATCAATATGTGAAGGATCATAAAGTGGTTATCATTTGACTAAACTTGGTCCCAAAGTGGTTGGACTTGGTTAAGACCCGTGGCTCATGCTCCTAAACCCCAATTCCATCCCAAACCATCGCTACTCAATCTCGACTCTACCAAAATGATCTCATTCTTCTCCCTTTAAAGCTACATTCATTTTTCCAAAGCTTCAATTTCTGACCCTAGACCCCTAAACTTACCCAAAATTACCCAAGTTGCCCCTATAACCACCAAATAACCCAAAATTCCTCAAATTATCCAAATTCCTCCAAACACCATTCCAAATTGTTCCTCACAACCAAAATTGACCAATTAATCCCAAATTTATTAAATTTCCCAAATTTTCACCAAAACCTCCAAAATGACCAAATTGCCCATCTTGGCTCAAAATTCCAAAAATTCAAAAAGTTCTCAAAAGATTCCAAAATCTCCTAAATATTCTCAATATTTTCTTCAACTACCACATGGCCCAATTTTATCAATTTAACCCAATTTAATCAAAAGCCCCAATTTAACTCATTTAACCCAAAAGTACCCAAATTAAACCCAATGCCTACCCAATTGACCCCAATTTTGTCCAATTTCAATTCCAAGTCGTAATTCAACATCTCCAATACCAATCTAAACTAAATCCAAGCCCAATTTGACCCACATTTGAATTCAATTCCGCTTGAGATCCAAAATCCCCAATTTTACCTAAATGATCCAAAATCCCTAAATTGACCTAATGTCAACCAATTCCCCCAAATTTCAATCATTAACTCTTGCTAACATCCCCACAAACAAAATGCAACATCAATTTGACCTCAATTTAAACTCAAATTTCACCAAGTCCTATTCAAACCAAAATACCCAAATTTGCCCTAAATTACACATGAACCCAAATGTGCCCAAATCCAATCCAATTCAACTCAAATCCTCTTCAAAATTGTTTAAAATGTTCATAACACATTCCTACACCAACACAATATTTTTTTGGCCAAAATTTTGACTAAAATCTCATTCAAAATCCCTTTGAACCAAGATCCCCAAATTTGCCCTAAATATGTCACATGACCTAAATTCCACAAATTGAATCCCCTAACTCTAAAGTTTCCACCCAATTTCTATCCAAAACCCTTCATGACAATTACCTACATCAATTTAAACTATCAATTGAATCCTAGCCAAGCTCTAGCCTAACCCAAACCTAAGTTCAAACCAACATGACCAAATTAGGCCAAAACCCTAAATCCACCAAATTCACCTCCCAAATCAATTCACCATCACTCCAATCCATTCCCAAACCCTTTGTGACAATCATAAGCACTAAATTGACCAATCAATTGGGCTCAACCACCACCCAAGCTCAAGCTAGCCCAAATTGAACCCAAGGTGACCTAATTGGACACATGATTCAAATCGAACAAAACCAAGCCTAAATCGACCAAAACCACTTCATGGCGACCTAACCTTAGACCTCCTGAGATCGGCTCGACCCGACCCAACCTAAGCCCCTCGAGCCATGGACCAAGGGTCCACCACTTTGGACCAATGGGTTTAGCTTTTTGGCTAAGCTTAAGTCCCTTAACCAAACTTTGCTTGAGCAACTTCTCTGCCAAAATTAAATGCACTAAGCTCCTCCCCCACTCCTCCTCAGCCTGCCGAGCCACCTGTCCCGTCCTTGCCAGCCGCCGGAACAGGCACGCCCAAGCGCCCCCCATGGCCTTAAAACTCAAAATTGAGCCATGACAGTGAGCAATCCCCTCACTGCCCAGCTGCCCTGCTCAGCTCTCACCCTAAGCGGCTCAGAGCACTCATTGTCTGGCCCTGAGCTCCCCTCTCCGACGAGTTCTATAAATTGGCTCCTCCACAGCCAAATTTGAAGTGCTAAAATTTTCACCACGAAACTCTCCCAAATTGCTCCCAGACCTAATCTCAACCAATAGAAGAAGATCCCCACCATTCTCCAGCCCTCATACCCCTTGTCCGAGCCCAAATTTGAGCCAGAAACAGGCACTTCTCAAACTTCCACCAAAACCAAATTAACTTCACCCACACCATCCCCGCACTAAGAGGAGTTCCCAAGTGAAAGCCCCATCACCAGGCCACCCATCTGTGCTATCGACCATACCTCCAAATCGGTCTTGGTCGAACTTGGGTCTAGGCAACTCACCACGACCAGAGGCTCAATCCGTAGGCTCCTTGGACTCCAACGAACATGTCGAGCACATCCAATCGAGGCCTCTCATCTTGGACCAAGGTTAGACGCGTCGATAGAGACCAACCTCGCTCGATTTGGTTGAGTATCGAGCGAGATATTAGGTCTAGAAGGTGGACAGTTCACGGGTTAGGACGCCTGGGGACGATGACGGGGAGCCGTCCGATCTTGCGTGTATCAGATGGACAGTGGAGATCAAGGCGGACAGAACCGCGGGACGAAAAGAGCGCGCTAACTTAGATGGCGGCGTTGAATGGGAGCGCGCCGTGTGTGACTTCGGTGCCATTTAGGATGAGGTGACGCTGAGTCGATAAGTAGAAAAATAGGATTTTCCTAATTATTTAAATCACAGAAACTTTAAAAATGCATATATTTGCATAGAAAAATCATAAAAAAAAACTAAAAATACCCTCTTGCTCAGTGAACAGAGGAGAACAGTGTGGTATTGAAATCAAAATATTTTGTTATATATTTAATATTTAATCATTTATTTACTGTCCTGAATGTTTTAATTCTCCGTTAGCATACATAATTCACCATGGCATGAGACTATAGGGCTTTTGTAGCCTCTGATCTTGGGAACATTCTCTGATTTTTTTCAAGTTCAAAAGCTATTTCTAGAGGGAGTTATCTATTTTCCAAGTTTAGGACTATTTTCTTGAAAATTAATCATGGAAATTAGCATGTTGTTCATAAAAATCTAGGAAAATTAGGGGAAGTGTCTTAGGACTAGAGAACCCTAGGAAAATTATGGATTGATTTAATTCACTAAAAATAACTCTAATTTGACCAAACATTCAAAATTAAATTTAAATTAATTTGCAATAACCACACATCAAAATGACATGAAATCAATTCTCCACTGTGCTCTAGAATTAGGAGAACCTCACATAAAAATTTCAAATCAATTTGAGTTGATTTCACTCACTAAATGAATTACTTAAGTAACATGGTCATATATTTGAAATTAAAAAAATTCATAAAACCCAAAATATAACTAAAAAATTCACTAAATCAATTTTGGAAGTTCTCTGAGATCAGAGGAGTCCAGAAAAAATAAAATTGGATTTCTCATAAAAAAAATTCATTTTTAATCATTTTTTGAATATTTTAATAATTAAAAAATTATAAAAATCATAAAAATATTAAAATTCAACAAAATGTCACATTTGGCCCCCTAATCACTTGGGAACCAACAAAACATTATTTCTAAACCTCTAAGTAAAGATATTAAATTTTAAAGGCTTAAATTAATTTTAATATTTAAAAATTATATTTTTCAAGCCTTTCACTAAAACAATTATAATAATTCAAAGAAAAATCATAAAAATACAAAGTTTGTTTCTCTAGGTTCTCTGACCTCAGAGAGATTTAAGAAAAATATAAAACCTAATTTTCCCCTTCACTTTTATTTTATAATTAATTAATACTCCAAAACTTAAAATAATTCTGATAAATAAATTAAAATTCAAAAAATCACTAAAATTGGCCCAAGTTAGTCCTTCCGGTCAAGAGAACTTTCCATAATTTTCCTAGGACGTAAGTTTCACTTAGTTACGTTGTTGAATTTTCATTGAAAATCCCTATTTTCCACTAAAATAATTATATAAATTAAATTAAAAATAAAAAAATCACATTTTCTCCTCTGATGTTTCAATTGACATGTGAGTGATGTGATATAAAAATTTCAAATTCATTTGGGCTTAATTTAGTGGATTATGAGATGAATGAGCTTAAAAGGGCATAAGGGTAATTAAGAAACCTTAACCTTAACTAATACCTAGGCTTAACCAAAGGGAATAGTAAATATTTGATCTTAATTTTCCTCTTGGATGATTGAAACATAGGGAGTTAAGGGATAGAAATCCATTAATCACCTTTAATATTAATAAAGAAATCTCAATTAAATTAAATCATTAAACTTTGGAAGTCAATTAAAACATGAGTTGTTAAGGTTAGGGTGTTTGATATAGGAAGACTCTAATTCTCTAAATTGAATCCCTAACCAACAAATTGATCTAAAACCACTTAACTCTTACTAATGAAACCATAAAATGATAATTAAAATTAATAATTAAAGGAATAATTTTGAAATCTTATAATTAAATTAAAACAATTTAAAATATTAAAATTAATTTAAAATATTATCTATCACACTTATTTACTTAATTTAAAATTAAAACTTATTTACTTATCTCACACCAGACCAGACAAAAGTTTTTCAATAAGTATAGTGAGTCAATTCATTATTGTCCTACTGAGGAACATATGGGAGCTGTTAACCGAATCTTAAGATACTTAAAGATGACTCCAGGGAAAAGATAATTATTCAAAATGAATGATAATCAAAAGGTAGAAGTCTTTACTGATGCTGACTGGGCAGGAGACATATCCACGCGACGATCAACCTCTGGGTATTGCTCCTATGTATGCGGCAATCTAGTGACATGGAGAAACAAGAAGCAATCGGTGGTATCTCGGAGTAGTGCAAAAGCAGAATACTGAGCGCTGGCACTTGGTATCTGTGAAGGAATGTGGATCAAAAGATTTCTCAAGGAGCTTGAATTATGGGAGAAAATTCTATCAGGATGCTCTGTGACAATCAAGCAAAGAATCAGTATAGCAAAGAATCTTAAATCATCATGACCGAACGAAACACATTGAGATTGATCGGAACTTCATTTCGAAGAAGGTGGACAATGGAATCATTGAATTGGTCTATACTCCTTCTAGAGACCAAACCGCAGACATTTTCACCAAGGCTCTCCTTAAGTCAAACTTTGATGAGCTAACCAACAAGTTGGGCATGTACAATCTGTACAACCCAACTTGAGGGGGAGTGTGGAATTACGCTCATAATTATATTTTAATACTTGCTATATTTAGTCAGAGAATAAAATCAGGGTAATTAATTCCTTAATTTTAGGGTATTTATGTTATTCCGTAATTATAGGAAGTACTTAATTTCTTTCCTCTTTCTATTTCTTGTACTCACCTATTTATAGGTAAATTATTTATGGAATGAAGTGAATAGAATTATTCAAAATTTTCACAAGTATTGTACCTTAAAATGTCAAACTATCAAGCTTCAAGATTCTCCTAAAAATGGGGTTTTCTGACTCCACATATTTTCTAGAAAGTAATGTCACCAATGTCTACATTCTCACATTTGGATTTTTTGTCCCATCCAAAAAATATTATGCAAATTTAGTAAAATTGTAGTACATTAATAGACGATAAACACTAATTACTTCAATTCCACACTTTCACAATATATCCAACTATTTAGCAAATCAAAATGAAGAAATCATTGTCACCAAATTTATCTCTGGACTACATCCTTCTAAAACATTTCAATTGTTCTCTCCTAAGTTCTTCATTTAATAGAGCTCTCTACTTCCTAACCTCTTCCTTGGTCTCTTATTCAAGGGACAATCAAAGAAGTTGTGAATGTGGTAGCCCAAATGGTGGTGTTTGTGATGATAACTCTACTTTAACAATCTGAGACATCTATTGCAGCATCTGATGTAATTTCTTCATTTGGACTCTATGACAACTATCTTTGTTTGTGCATTTTGGATTATGGATTCGAGGTCAACCTTTTATATGACAAATAACTGCCTACTTTTTTCATTACCATATGCTAATGTTTTTAATTATTTCTCATCTCCAATTTCTGGAAATGATTTTTTACATCTTTTAAAAAACTCTATATCTCTCACATTTTTAACTTTTGCGGAATAAAAAAGAATTACAAATATTATCATCACTAGTATTATCCCAACTATTTTAAAAGGCAATATGAATCCACACTTTTCATTTAATCCTAGTGTTTGAAAATTATTTTTAAAAAATTCTATCAATGCTTTCTTTGGTATACCCTTTTTTTCCCTAATACTTCAATACTAATTTTAACTACATGTCTATGGGACGCATTTTCTAACTTTTATTATATGTGTCCAAATCACTAACATCTATTTTTAACAACTTATCTTTAATATATATCCCTCCAACCTTCTTTCAACATAATCATTGTTTAATTTATCTTCTTAATTTTGCAAACATGTCCACAAAATTCAAAATATTTACAACAAAAAAATTAAGTCTAATTAGAAAATTCATAAATAAGATAGGACATAAAGTGAAATTATTAAAACACCTAACTATGGATTGCATATTTCTAATAGCGTTAAAAGTCACATGTCGCTAACAACTTTAAAATAATGGTCATTACTTAAGACATAATACTGGTTATTATAATTCAACTTGGAATGAGATAGAACAAATAATTTCACAAAGAGCTTGCAAGATAGGTGCCAAAATCCTTATTGATGAAATCCTTGAAAACTAAATGAAGAAAATTGATTTTAATTCAAAGTTTGTCAAAAAAAAAAATTATCAAGAACGAAACACAAAAAAAATATATTGCATGAAATTATCTAGTTAAGACAATTTTGTTTCCCAAATAAAATTTAGATAAAATATGATCCTAGAGTTGACCATAAATTATTTTCTAGGCTATTGATGGAAAAAAAATTAAGTCCAAACTATGAACTATGATTCTTACGGTTCTAGATGTTGTTATTAAAAACATAAATATGAATATTGTTGCTTTGAATGTGGTTCCTAAAGGTTTTTTAGGCATCACACTTTATTTTTATTTTTTTTCCTCATATATTCACGAGAGAGTAATATAAATTTGTTTATTTATAGTTCTTTTTTTTCTTTAAGAAAAAAATTAATTTATTTTTAAAAACACTGAAAATAAATTTTTCATTTTTTAGATATTTTCAAAATAGCTTTTAATTGTCACAAGTACCCTACTTGTACATAACTCCTATCTTCAATCATTCATGGTCAGACCTTGCACCATGGATCAAGTTCAACCGATAAGGAGGGGTAGAACGGAAGAGAGGCAAAGCAGGAGAGGAAGAGGATGCAGAGGAAAGGGACAAGTGCGAAGGCTAGGCTGATCTCCAATTGCAACCATGTTGGAGGCTATGAAGATAATGTAGAAACAGCGTGATTGAGTTGTTGAAAGAAGAGAAAATTGCAGTGAAAGATATGTTTGGGGAGAGTAGAGCCTGATCATCATAGTTTTGGAAGGGATGTAACGAGCGGGGAAATAGTTACAATGTAGAAGAAAGAAAGAAGAATCCCTTGAAGAAGAAAAAAAAATAGAGGATCTCTTACTAAAAATGAATTTATTCTATTTTATTTCATGTCAATTCATAAACAGCATAAAAAATTTAAACATTAAAGGTGATCTGAAAAGGCACATAAAATAATAGATCTCATTACCCAAAACTCTAATGTGATTACTATTATTTTAGCAATCGCATTCAAAATAATTGTAATTAGATTCATGGGTTGGACTAAAAAATAAAGTCACTAAAACAAAAAAATAATTCTTACCAAACATGGGACCGTTGGCTTGAATCCCCCAACAAAATAAAAGTAAATTGATCTGATTTAATCAGGATATTTCGTAACTTTCAACAAGATAATTGTGACCTGAAATACTAACTATAGGTGTATTCCACCCTTACTTGTTGAAGCAACAACGACAGGCTAAAGAAAAATTTTATTTGTAACATAAGTATGGATAAGCACCTGGTGACCAAGACAAACTCCTAATATTGGAATGTCCTTGCATTGAGTTAGTACTTGCAAGCATACCCCTACAAAAAATATAAGAGTGAAAACTATGATAAAGATTTCAATTAATTTAAACATAAAAATACAAACAGAAATTTATATAGACTTGGAGTTCATATAAAATTAAAATGTCGCGTCTAAAACTTCTTTAATAATTAGGGTAAAAACCAACCTATGTCTGTCGGGCATGTTGGTGAGCCAGGCCCAGGAGATATGACAATATTATCAAAATCATTTTCTTTGTACAAGTAGTAATGGATGTGCTCCCATGTCCACTCGTCATTGTGTATGACCACAGGAGGAACTGAGGAGAAACAAGACAAATTAAACTATGTTTCTAGTAAAAATAAGGAGCATTTCGCTGAAAAATAAAATATGTACATAAGCCTCTAGATAAAGTGCTTTCATGTTAATTGTGATGCATTGGTTAAAGATCATAAATTAACACAAAATGATCGTGTAACTCGATCTAATTACATGAAACATTTTGGACCTTGTCCGTTACAATACAAACCCACCATAGCTTCAAACTTGTAGGACACTGACATGCCTCACTTATATACTTGAAGCCAACTGTGATCTCACCAAAAGAAAAAACTATAGCACTCTACGTTCTAGAAATGAAATGGATTAATGCACATCCAGGGAGAAATCTTGAAGGAGGTCGGTGATGTAATGGGCTCTTCTTTGCACCGCCGAGCATTGTTAGTAACCAGAAATGGTGATGGTTGCACTGCTGAAGAGCATGGAGGCAGTGAACGCATAAACAACATTCGTGCAACGTTTCATCAACAAAAAGGCTGATAAATTCCAAAAAAGAGATGTAGTTCCTCACCAATCCAATAAGTATGTGACTTCTGTGTTGCCAAAAAAAGAAAATAGGTGGCTCTTCATCTTATGAGGATAACTTCAACAGCAATGAGGAGGATTGAAAGCCCCCAATAATTCAACAGATTTGGATGGTTTTCACATTATGTAAATTGGCTAGGACCTATTGAAATTGCCACCAACAAGGTGGGCTAGTGCGCCGAAGGAGGCATTTTGGGGTAGTTTTGGGTTGGGAGATCAGCGCGACCCCCTTCCCCGTTGAAACTCAAATAAACAATCTGGCTCAAGCCAGGCCAAGCTAGGTTAGGTTGGATCGAGTTGGACCTACATTGGCTCAATCCATTTAACTGAGTGTGCAAGCTTGCCTTGGGATTCATGCTGTTCATTTGAAGTAATGATGATTTATATAGGATTTTTTAAGAACTTAAAAATTTCCTGTTTTTAATTTTTATCTATAAAATTTTAAGAAAAAAGCCTTTATAAATTTTGCACAGGTGATGCTGTTCCTCTTGCCTAATTAGTAGGAGATTGCAATGAAGTTAAGTTCCTTCTGTGATTGTGGTTTCTCATCAGAAAACATAGACTCCCACTTTGAAGCACATTGACCATACTTGCAATCACAACTACACCAATGACCAAGTTTAAGTCAATGAGTTTGGTGAAGTCCTCATCTTTAAAGTACTGGAAGTTTAAATAAACTTCAATGGAATGATAGATAAAACCTATAATTAGTCCAATAAGCTGATTCAAACATAATAGGTTGAACACAAATTAGGATTTAGGTGTGCTCTGCAGTTGTTGGGTAAGACCATAGTATGCAATATGGGTGTCAACAGTCCGGGCATTAGAGTGTGCATAAGCAACCCAAGTGCCTGCACCACGGCCACTTTCATCCAAACAAGGGAGTGGAGCTAAAGAACTGACCCCTCCCCGCTAAAGGAAAGGGGTTCTATAAAGTTTTTATTGGGCATTAAAATACATACCACCAAATTCTTATGTATTTACATATCTAACACCTAAACTTTAATTATTACATTTATATCACGTCAAAGATACCCCCATTTTAACTTTTAAAACATGAAATACACCTTTTCATGCATGTGGAAGGTGGTATGCATGTAGAAAATGAAGTTCAACTGTGAAATATGTAAATACAAAAGAATTGAGTAGCATGTATGTAAATCTTCCAACTTTTATTTCCTCCTTCCTTGACCACCAAACCGGTTTTACCGTCCTTCCATTTGCAAAATATGTCAAGCTGAACATCTCTGCAAAACAAGTAGCAAGAAAATAAAGAGTTATTCTTTCATGTACATCCCAGATCCCTTCAAACCTTTCTTTCTCACACACTCCATCAAGGTGCAAGGGTGGCAGGATCCAAACGTTAGAAGATCAACAGAAGGATGAGATTTCTTTTTGTATGTTCTCTTCAATCTTCTTCCTCCTGCATTAACTTTATCACTCTCTCATTCCTATTGCAGAGGTCTACGAAGGTGAAATTAATTATAATACGTTCTTTGAAGATTTGTATAATTCGCCTGAACTTACAATTTTGAGAAACATCAAAAGAAATATCCTAATTTTATTAATTTCCACAAAGTTGTTAGCATGACCAATGTCAAACTATTTTCACATAAAATAAGATTTGGAATTCGAGCTTCTGTTGCCTGCAATCTCTATGAGAAGATTAAAAAAAAAAAAAATGGGATTGTTTCTAGAAAGCCAGAGAAAATTATCCTAAAATCCATGATTTTCCAGTGTCGTTATTCCCTCGAGTCAGTTACTATATGCATATTTTTATGCACTATGCAATTGAGAAAAAAAAAATTGAGAAATCATACAAATGAATGTATTTATAAACTCTTTACCTTTGGAAAGAAGACTCGAGTACTTCTTTCCATGACATTATTTACATCTTCTTGGCCAGGTTCCCTTTGTTCACCATGCAATCAATGTCTTTGCATAACAAAGATGGATCAACTATTAGAAGAATAGATTTTCCAAATAGGAAACAACCTTCTCCTTGCATTAAAAAGCATATTTCAATTGAGCAGAATGCTTTTCAATAAATGGATTTGGCTCATGGATAAATTTTGGTATATTTTTTAGTCAACTACAGCCTAGCTAAGATTTATACCTTAATGACTGTGAACTTCAAATATCAAATATGTCATTCAACTTGAAACTTGCACTTGGCTGCACTCATTAGAGCTACGACCTTACTCTAGTTATCAGGGATTGGGGCCTATCTAGAGTTAAAATTGAAGCTTGCTTCAAAGTTAGCCAAGCAATTTCAAGGATACAAGAAAGGTATGGCCAGCCTGGGACTATTGATCTTTGTGCGGCCATGGACGTGGCTTATCTAATCTTGCTTTAGTAGTTATTTAGTCATTCATTGATTTGACATTAGATGGAGGGCACTGCCTTTCCTAACAACTACTATCATATCAAGGTTATGAAAGAACAAAGGCTGTGACATTTAAGATTGAGATGTTTAATAGTTAAAGAATTTCAGACTTTGTCGAACAATGATGTGGTGTACTTATTCAATAGAGTATTATAAAAACACTTATGGAGCATAACAAGATGCCTGAAACTGAGAGCCAATAACATATGACAAAGATGAATAAAAAGACTTAGTGATTTAATTGTGCTTCTCAAATGAGACCTTAATAGATGTTCTAGAGAAAACAACTATTGAATATTTATGGCTTAAGCTGGAGACTTTGTACATGATAAAAAATCTATCCAATAAACTTTAATAGAAACAATAATTATATAAAGACTATATTTACTTTAGCATGTAGAAAGATACAACTATTCAATCACATTTGAATAAGTTTAATTCTATCATTCAAGAATTGAGGATTATTAATGAAACTACTGATGATAAGAATAATCTTTATAATTATTGTGCTCTTTACCTCCATCATACAAGCACTTTTCAAGAAATTCCATTATATAGCAGTGATACAATAAACTTAGAGGATGACAGTAATTCACTTCTTTCAAAAGAGGTTATTCTTAAACTCAAGAGAGATAACAAGCCAATTGAAGGGTTATAGCATGTTAGATGGAGATCCTATAAGCAATGAGTCTCTTATAATTATGGCAAAAGTAAATTTCAAGAAAAAAAAAGAAAAAAAGATTATTTGCTTCAGTTGTAAGAAGTAATAGAGCATAAGAAATAATTGCCTTACTTAGAAGAATAGAGAGCAAGAATCATATGACGATCTTTAAAGAGATAAATCAACTAATGCAAGTAAGACTACATATTTGTTTAATCCTAAAATGATTATAATATTTTAATGATAGAAAACAATAATTGTAAAGAGTAGTGAATTTTAAACTTGATTTTTTATTATTATTATTATTATTATTATTATTATTATTATTATTATTATTATTGTTATATATATATATTAGATATTCTACAAAATTATACATGGTTGTGCAACTGTATTATTGGTCGGAGTCAAGTATGTGCTAGACTTGATGAAGAGTCTAATGTATTTAAGTGTTATTTAGTACTAAAGAATATAAATTCTTTAGTGATATTAACACCCTTAAGATTTTTAAGAGGACATCGTTTTTCTTGAAGGTAGATAAAGTGAATTTTATGTGTCGTATAATGCAATGTCATAAGTTGTTGTGTTGAATTCAACAAATATGATGGCAATTTATGAAGCGCGGACACGGGGATGCGGGCACGACATGACTTGATACAAGAACACGACATAATTAAAAAAAAATAATACGACTCGACACTACACTGACACTTTTATATTTAATTAATTATTAATATAAAAAAATATCTCTTTTCATTATTTTTTATTAAAAATATCAGAGCACAAATTATGCAAAAATAAAATTTAACTAAAATTATGTTAAAGATATCTTATTTCTGTCAATCACAGACAAAACAATTTCCAGGAAAAACAAAAGAAAAACAACCCTTCCAAAACATGAGTCCAAATACATATTCTCATTCAAAAGCACGCTGGGCTCAACTAAATCTCCACTCAACGAAAGAGAGCAAACCTCCATTGACGACAGCCAGTTCCTGGTAGATGTTATAGGTGTAGCTGTCATAGTTATCGATCAGAAGAGTCCGGACAAGCTCTTTCGGACAACTCATTCCTCTCCCGTTGGCGTCGCTCGGGAAGCACTTGTCGGCCGACCGACGTGCTGCGAGAGAGCGGAGCGGCGGAGAAGTCATGGATCGACCGGCAGGCCGGAAGGATATCCTCGCCGGTGAAGAGGGCTTTGCGAGGACCACCAGCCCGCAGTGAAGGAAACAAGATGGCGGCGATGAGATCCCAATAGGGTTTGCCATTGATTGCTTAATGAAGACGCTGAGAGCCAAAGAGATGGAATACTGCAGAGAGAGAAGAATTGAGGAAAAGGTGGGAAAGAAGTGGGCGGACCGCCTTTCATATTTCCTTTTGGAATCGTCGATGGAGGAATCAGAACCATCGCCGGCCTCCCAGCTCTGATATAAAAAATGAATTATGTATATTAATTAATTATTTGTTAATATATAATATAATAGCACGTGACCAATTTCTGTTGAAAAAAAATAATAAACTTATGAAGTAGTAGGTGGACTCTGCGAAGATGAATGATAGGTTCGGGGCAGCTGTACCTTACCTAGCTTATTCCTATAAATAGATTATTTTGATTAATTACTAATAAATAGTTTATTCTGATAAGTTGATTGATTATTTTCTGACAATTATTTGTGAATAAATGATTATTTTATCTCTATTAAATAATGTGAATACTAGGAATAAGAATAAATTTAATTTTTTATCCTTTATGAAATATTATTTTATTCATTGTCATCTTATCATCTTATCATCTCTCACGTTGAGTCTAAGAGACGAGAAAATATTATATCAGGACTCAAAACGTAGAGCTACGTGCGGAGTCCAATAAAATAATTCCACGTAGAAGTGACAGAAAAATAAAAAAATACGCAGTAATACGGGGGAATATTTATGTCTGTTATTCTGCATTATTAATTGTTATTGTGGTGATTTTGATGTGTTATTGACATTTTCTTGTATTATTCTAACACATGAAATATTCTCATAAGACAATAACACACAATAATATATGAATAATACACAATAACACATGAATAACACGGGAGAAATATTCCCTTGTCGGTCCAGTAATACAGGAAATAGTATCCTCATGTTATTCTTCATTATTCAGATGTTATTATGTATTATTCAGGTGTTATTGATATGTTATTGTGTAATTATAACACCGAGAATATTCTCATAACACGATAACACATCAAAATAACCACAGTAACACTTAATAATACGGAATAACACGGATAAAATATTCCCCCGTGTTACCGCACTTTTTTTTTTATTTTTCTATCACTTCCGCGTGGAGTCATTTTATTGAACTCCGCACGTAGCTTTACATATGGAGTCATAACCTTCTAAAAAAGGAGGTTGGTTCTGTTCTACAAAAGAGCCAAGTCCAATAAGACTTAACAAAATATATATATATATATATATATATATTAGGTGTGAACACTAAAAAATGACGTTGTCAAGTTGTGACAAATTAAAATAATTTAACTGAGCTCAAACTTTTAAATTTATTATAAATGTCTTTTAAAGGCAGTAATTTAAACATTAGGCAACGAGGTAACAAATCCGTCAAACGTTAGAACAATAATATTATATTTATTTATTTAAATAGTAATTGTTGTGTAATGTCACTGACGTGGGACTGAAACATAAAGCAAAAATATATATATATATATTGATTAATAATATATTCGTTTGCAGCCATATGTGCCAGTACATAGAAGTAACCATTTTGTCCTTTTCTTTTGTATTTTTTCTTGTGTACTTATATCCAAATGGGTAGTTTTGCACAATGATATATATATATATATATATATATATATATATATATATATATATATATATATATATATATATATAATCGAATAATATTCAAAGTCGGCAGCAGTATAAAGTTATCAATGATACACACACAAAATTGATTCAAATGTGAACAGAGTTGTTATTATTATTAATAAATTAAGCATTGAGTTATTCAAAATTATAATGAATGACTCTCAAGATATCAATTTATAAATAATTTGTTAGGTATGGCTCATATATCTAATATAGAATTAATGTTGGAGCGGAGCGAACGAATCTGTGGAGTTTATTATGTGGGTTGGGGGTGCAGGGGCAAGGCCCCGCGGTTTAGTACATGGGTAATTTGGTAATTAATGTACGGTTATAAATAGGCCTAGTTAGTATCCATAGGGCTTAATGGTTGAATCCTGTATTCTGTACTCTTTTCTGATTAGTGAAAAGAAAGTCGCCGCTCTGCTCCCGAGGACGTAGGCATCTTCGCCGAACCTCGTTAAATCTCTTTGTGTTTATTCTGGATTGTGTCGATTCTTGTTTACTTTGCCATAAATTTCTCAACAAGCGGTATCAGAGTGAGGTTTGAGGGCATAGAGAAATCGGCGTAAGAAGAAGAAGATTTGGCGGCTAGGGTCTCGACGATCCGGAGCGATTTCGGTGAAGGATTTCGGGAGTTTTGCAAAGGCACGGTGCAGGAAAGTTCACGGCAGACAAGTCCGGCGAATTCTGCAGTTCTGAATCGGAATAGCGGAGGCGGATCAGCGACACCTCGGGCGGAATTGCGAGCTGTTCTCTTACAGGCGGAATCGCAGCAGGCCAGGGTCTTCGATCGCACAGGCGGAATCGCGGCTTTTTTTCTGGTTTCGGCGCAGGTGGTCCCAGCGATTCGCTGCAGGCTTCGCGAGAGAGGAGTACCAGGCGACGCAGGTGCTCACGACGGAGTTCGTGAACCAGGCGGAGTTGCTGGAGGCGGAGAGGAAGGAATCGTTAGGAATATTCTCTCTCAATTCTTTTGGCAGAGGGGACGAAGGAAATCAGAAAGGAAATATTTGTTGAAAGGGGTTAATTAAGGAAGCTTAATTAACACAGTAAATTAAGCCAGGCTTAATTAAGATTTTGGAGAGGAGGAATTGCCATTTGCCAGAGGCGAAGAAGGAAGAATTTCTTCTTGGGCGTGGAAAAGGAAATAAATCTTTTTGCTGGACATTTTCCTTGGAAAGCTTAAGCTTAATTAAGGAAGACTTAAGCTTAATTCAGGAAGGTATTGCGGAGGAGGAATTTCTGGAAATCTTAATTAAGGCTTAAGAAAAGCAGAAAAGGCAGGATTTTTCTGCTGGAAGCGGCAAAGGCAAGAAAGGCAATTTCTATTATTGGAAAAGAAAATTGCTTTGTTTAATTAAGGGAAGATTCCTGTTAGCCGAATAAAGAAGGGAAATTTTCCTGCTCTGGAAATTTGATTAAGGAAATCATAATCAAGGAAAGCTTGATTAAGGGAGCAGCTAATTAATTATTTGCTGGAGGCAATTAAGCATTTGCTTAATTAAGGCAAGCAATTGCATTGCGGGAGATTCTGGTACTGATTTTCGGGAAGGATTTCTGAATCAGTTTGGCAGGTTTGTTGGAAGGAATTTTCGACGAGCAATTTGCAGAAAAGTTTTGTTGCAGGATCAATTTTCAGATGGTGATTTCTGGTGCGAAATTCGAGGTGGTGAAGTTCGATGGAACTGGTAACTTCGGGTTGTGGCAAACACGGGTGAAGGATTTGTTGGCACAACAAGGAATCCTGAAGGCTTTGCGGGCAACGAAACCAGATGCCATGGAGGATGAAGATTGGGAAGAATTGCAACAACGAGCGGCAACAACCATACGGCTATGTCTGGCAGATGAAGTTATGTACCACGTGATGAATTTGAAATCTCCAGAGGAGGTTTGGAAGAAATTGGAAGCTCAATTTATGGTGAAATCCCTGACGAATAAATTGTATCTGAAGCAAAAGCTGTATGGGCTAAAGATGCAGGAAGGTTCTGATCTGGCGCAACACGTTAATTGTTTCAATCAAATAATCACAAATTTATCAAGGCTTGATGTGAATATTGAGGATGAAGACCGAGCGATGATTTTGTTGTGTTCGTTGCCTTTTTCCTATGAACACCTGGTGACTACTCTAACATATGGGAAAGAATCTTTAAAGTTGATGAGATTACTGCAGCGTTGTTGGCTCACAACCAGCGAAAGTAGAATGCAGGGGAAAACTCTCATGGTGACAGTTTATATGTTAAGGGTAATCAGGATCGTGGAAGGAAGAGGGAGAAGGAGGGTTCTGGAAGGCGAAATTCCATATCCAAGTCTAAAGGCAAACAGATGATTCGTTGCTACAAGTGCAAGGAGCCAGGTCATATGAGGAGGGATTGTCCAAAGCTGAAGAAACAGACTGAGGAGAAAAGTGATGTATCGTCGAAGTATGTGAATGTGGTGTGGGGTGAAAATTTAGATGTCAGTGATGGTGATATGCTTTCAGTATCATCAACTCAGTTCACGAATGCATGGATTTTTGATTCAGGGTGCTCTTATCACATAACTCCTAACAGGGAGTGGTTTACTTCATACAAGACAACTAATTCTGGCTCAGTCTATTTGGGTGATGATAGATGCTGCAATATTGTTGGTATTGGAGAAGTTATAATTAAGATGTATGTGTTTTCGCCATTCTTTTTCTCTTTTTTATTTTAAAAGGAGTCGCCAGCTTGTCAGTCGTCGTATACTTCCCCTATTCGAGCAAATCTCTCTCCCGAATCAAATAAGTGATTCGAAGAGGAGAGGAACCGAATAAGAAGGGACATACGACAAAAACGACAAAACAAGAGAAAAAAACATGGAGAGTCTACGTTCGATAAAACCTCGCAAGGATAAGTCGAGCATGTCCGCCCAAACAAGATCGGGCGGAGGCACCTCGAACCAATATCCGTGAAAGAAGTATCTACGTAGACTACCCATAACCAGAGAGTCGAGTGTGTGTACCGTTCGGGGTCGAGAGCACTCCCGGAGGAACGTATTCCTACCGGTTAATTACATCTCGGGGGATACCCAAGAATACTCTCGATAAAAGAAGCTTCGCTTTATATTATCATAGACCTGGGGTATAGGCAATCAAAGGGAGATTATTTCGTGTGGGAAAGTCTCGATGCTTCAAAGCTCTCGCTAAGCCATCAGGCAGAGAGTGAGTCTCTCACATCCTAAATGGGGTCGCGGCTCATCGGCATACTGAAAACCACGGAATAACCTAAATCATCTTGACGGGGGTATCCCAACACGTCAAAGCACGTCCGGGCCATAAGGGCAGAGGACAAATCATCGTATCCCAAACGGGCGGCAGCTCATCGGCATCGGGCCGTCAACATGATATCAACGAAGTCAAGGAGCGAAATGGCTCAATAGGGGTAGTCAAAGGAAGGGAAGAGTAATCCTAAAGAGGTAGAGGTAGCCAAGTCGGGGTACCACGGACCCGTCATCCCAAGCAATAGGACCCTAAGTCTACCCGAACGTGAAGGTAGTCGACCCAACACATCCTGAGATCCCCGGTCAGCAATCCAAGAATTGCATTATCCACGGGGACCTCGGTAGCCCTAAGGTCAAAGGAAGGAAACTCTATCCTATGACTATAAGCTGGGGCTCCAAGAGGTGGGTCTCACACTCGCCAAAGTGGCAAGGATGCCTCGAGAAAGAAGAGAAAGGGAGGTTCCGGCTACAAAGCCGCAAACACTCCAAACAAAAGGACTTACACCCCGTCCGGGTCGGGGAGCCTTCTAACACCCTAGGCGCACTAGACAACCACTTATAAAGCTATGTTGGGCCAGTCAGATTGGAGAAGCACGGGGACTCCTCCTCGGGACATGCAAATATGAATGCGAGTTATTCAGAGCGGTCCTTAAGTAATGTGGAGGCCCGATTAGTATGACTTGGGTGATAGCCATGCAATGCAACCCATTTAAAATTCGGCCCGAAGGCCATGCAAGAAAGTAAAAGTGCATATTTTAAAATCTTGTATATTTTAATCCTAAAATTCATTTATCTTGAATATTTTATTAGGATTTTTAATATATAAAGTTTACAATTTTAGGGTCCTTAAAGAGCCTAAATGATATCGCAAGATCCCAGATCACAGAAAGAAATAAGAAAAGAACACATGCAGGCATGCAAATATGTAATAAAAGCAAGAAAGAAAGCACTCCATAATAAAATAAAAGAGGCCAAAACGCCGCTGGACCGGCAACATAACCCAGAAAAAGAAAAATGCGGCCGGACTCCGCATATACATGCATGGTCCTAATTCTATACATTAATATGAAAATGCAGAATTAAGATACGGGGCACGAGCATCTGCTCCTAGTCCCCTCCACGTGGTTCCCGCGCAAAACGCCTCGGAACCCGTGCCCGTATCTTATTTCTGCTACAAGACTCTCCTAGACTCTAAAAGTACAAAGGAAAAATAAAAAGACTCAATCCTGCATGAAAACAAGTGTTAGCGGGAAAGCTCGCATGCAAATGACGTATAATGAGCCATGCTTTATAAATGGGGGAGCTAATAGCACCTGCAAACAAAAATGTCAGAAATCATCACTTGCTCCCCCATAGCGGTACTCGTGTGTGTGTATAAATAAGCATGGCTCCTGCGTAAAAGCGCCCTAACACACTACCATACATATGAAGCATGCAATCACATCACGAGCAAAGTGCGGAAGAAAGATACCGGCTAGGGCAACCAATCCATCAAAGAACAATAGCCGGGCATCAAAAAGACTATCTAGCAACCTAAGTCCTAGCTCAGCACACCATCTAACGAAAGTGCACAAACCTAGTGCCTAAGTGCAGGGTAAGTCTGGGTATAGTATGACTTTGACGGGGTCGCCATACCGGCCCCATCCTAAAGATCCGAAGGATCTAAAGGGCGTCACGAAGAGGGGTGACACAAGTTAGATCGAATGGATCCTTAGCACAATCATACTTGTGCCGATCCCGATGACTTAACTCGCATTGCTCATTGGGCTCAACCCAGCAAGCAATGCTCGTTAAGGCATCGCGACCGACACATAGTCACTCTCCTAACGAGTAGGACAAGCCATCAAGGAATGGGTAAGCAAACAATCATGCAAGAAGCCCACATTGTGATTGCTCGACTGAAGTACGGAACAATCACAACGGGCGCCCAAAAAGGACAAGCACACACATCATGCAAAATGCAAGGATGCTACATGCAAAGAGGATGCACCAAAGTAGTGAAGGTGGAGTATACCGTGAAGGCAGTGACTCAGAAAGAGCGGGCATGTCGTAGTGGCAGCGGCCCAAAAGGATGGGTATGCCGAGGAGGCAGTGACCCGAAGGTGGGCATGTCGTAGCGGCAGCGGCCCGGAGGTGGGCATGCCGTAGCGGCAGCGGCCCGAGCAAATGAGTATGCCGAGGGGGCAGTGACCCAGAGGTGGAATAATTCTCACTATGGAGAATCATAAAAGTGCGGTGCAAATGGAAATGCAAACACAGAATAAGGTGCAACATGCAACCAGACCAACATGCACAAACATACAAACATGCAATATAATGCAATAAGTGGTCACATGCAAAATGCAACAAGATGGAGCATGCACATGCAACACAACCCCAACACTCGACGGCATGTCGAACTCGTCCTAACGACCTCACATAGGTACCTAGGGTTGACGCTCTTGGATGTGCGGCATCGCCGCCTCCAGCTTTGGCGTGGCTATGTAGAGGGTTTCCCGCTCCGATTTCTCGTAGGGGAAACTCTCCACCGTTCGTAGGGCGGACTAGCTACAAAGCTTTTTCCGCTCTACGAACACCCCGATCTTATAGGACGGACTAGCGACAAAGCTTTTCCGTCCTCTAAGATCGAACTCAACAAATCCCTCCAAGGGAGATTAGGAGCGTCAAAACCGTGAGAAATTGGGATTCCAACCCAGCAGGACTAAAGCCTAAAGCTTACAACAGGAAACCGCTCGGCTACGAATAGGACTGGCCAACGCATAGGATTCATAACCTACGGCTCACTCTAGGTAAATCAACGATCCATCACTTAGGCGGCTCGACCGGTCGACACATGTCGTCCGACACCTCCACCCCACGTGGGCGATCGAACCCACGTGCCTAGATCGGATTAAACCTAGGGTCGACTAAGGGATAAGAAAATCTCAACGCCGCGAAGGTTGAAGATGCGTTCTCTTTATGCTGAAGAAGAGCCCACGTTTCCGGCGAACCGCCGGTGTTCGATCCAAGTGCCGGCGAACCTCACAGTGAATCATGCAAATGAAAATAAGACGTAGTGAGGGAGCGGCCGACGCACCTCGCAACGAAACAATGCAAATAAGGGGGAATACGTGAGGTATACAAGCACCCACAATAAATGATTATAACATAAGAAAATATGACCAACATGTATACCTTAGCGAGATGGGTCGGACGGGCTTCCACATGTTGTGGCGTCGTCGCCGCCGCTATGGCGAGGCTTCCGCCGAAGGGAGGAAGCCGGTGAGGTCGCCGACAACCACGGGTTGCTCGGGCTGCAGGAAGGAAGCCGCCGAGGGTGCCGGCGGCAAGGGAAGGAGGCGGCCGAGGAAGATCCGAATAGGTTCGGAGTGGCCGAGCGAGGGAGAGTTTGGACCGGCGGCATCGGGACGCCGGCGTAGAAGGAGTCGTAGCCAAGCGGTTCCGGCGAGGGCCACCGACCGGCAGCTTCGAGTGAGGTCCGGCATGACCGTGCGACGAGAGAGGGAGCTCGGGAAGGGAGCTCTCAAAACGAGCCTAGAGAGGTGGCGCCGGGCTTCGCCGGCGAGGAGGAAGGTGCATCGGTCTACGTCGAGGTTCGCCGGCGAAAAGGCGAGCGAGGGTTTCGTGCGACGGATCGGATCGGGGAGAGGGTGTAGGCGATTTTTGCTTGGCCGGCGGCCGGAGAGACGGCGGAGGTCGGAGGGAGGCCGGCGAGCTTGCCGGCGGCGTCGCCGTGCGAGATCGACGACGAGGAGCTAGGGTTTTCGCGAAGTTGCGGCGCCGGGAGGGTTTTTTTCCGCGTGCGATGGATCTGTGAGGGAGAGGGAGATATGCGTAAGTTTTTTTTTTTTAAGATAATATAATAATAATATTATAATAATAATAATGATAATAATAATAATATTATTATAATTATCCTCCGCGTTCTTTTAGCGTGTATACGTCCTCGCAGCGAAATAGATGTCCTTCTTAGCTAAAATTGACGTTCCGGACGCTCTGGCGCAGTCCGTTTTGTCATCCGGGGTCGTTCGGGCCAGTTTGGGCCACTTTTTGAGCAATTTGACCAAAAATGATAATTCGCATATTTTAAGCCCGCTCGCTATGTCGTAGCAAAATAGACATCCTCCGTAGGTAAAATCGACGTCCCGGACACAATCGTTTGATCCGTTTCGTCATTCGGAGTCGTTCGGGTGACTTTTTGACGATCGGGCTAAAAATGATAATTTGCACAATTTTTACCCCGCCCTTGAAGCTATGGCAAAATAGACGTCCTTTCTAGGTAATATCGATGCCCCGGACACACTCGCGTAGTCCGTTTCATCTTTCGAGGTCAGCTGAACAAGCTCGCCGGTGGATGGGCCAATTTAAGTTAATTTTGCCTGCGACGCGTCGAGTAACACTTGTCGGCCCTGGTATGCTCGAATGGACATCCCATACATGTAATATATAAAAAAAAATGATGCCAACAGTATGATGACACAGTTAGAACATTATGTGATGTCAGACACATTCCAGATTTGAAGAAGAATTTGATTTCCTTGGGCACTCTACATCGAAATGGTTTTATTCCTAAGGCAGATGAGGATAGGGAAACCATCAGGATTGTGAAGGGTGCGCTGATTGTGATGAAAGGAAAGTTAACTCAGGGTAATATCTACAAGCCGTCGGGAGTACGATTGTAGGTGAAGTTCATTCTGTTGAGTCAGATGATGATAGTACAAAACTATGGCATATGCGTCTGGGTCATCTCAGTGAACGTGGGATGATGGAATTGCATAAAAGGAATCTGTTGCATGGTGTGAAAAGCTGCAAGCTGGATTTCTATAAGTTTTGTGTTCTTGGAAAACAAACTAGAGTCAATTTTATGACTAGAGAACATAAAACTAATGGGATTCTTGATTATGTGCATTCTGATGTATGGGGCCCTACTAGGGAAGCATCAGTGGGAGGATCTCGGTATTATGTTACCTTTATTGATGATTTTTCCAGGAAAGTTTGGGTGTATTTCTTGAAGCAGAAATCTAAAGTTTTCTCTAAATTCAAGTCGTGGAAAGTCGAGGTGGAGAACCAAGCCGGTAGAAAGATCAAGTATCCGAGATCCGATAATGACACAAAGTACACGTATTCACGGCTTCGAAGTTTTGCGAGGAGCATGGGATTCAGAGGCATTTTTCAGTACAGAAGACACCACAGCAGAATTGTGTTGCAGAAAGGATGAACAGGTCCTTGGCTGAAAGGGCAAGATGCTTAAGACTGAATGCAGGGCTTCCTAAAGCTTCTAGGCAGAAGCTGTGAATATGGCATGCTATCTCATCAATAGATCACCTCGGGCTTCATTAGGTGGCAAGGTTACAGAAGAGGTATGGACAGGTAATCCAGTTAAGTTTGATCACTTACGAATTTTTGGTTGTCCTGCTTATGTGCATGTACCTGAAGAGGAAAGATCGAAACTTGATCCAAAATCCAAGAAATGCATCTTTCTGGGCTATAAGAAAGGTGTGAAAGGATTCAAGTTTTGGGATCCGATTGCAAAGAAGGCGGTGATCAATAGAGATGCGGTCTTTGATGAGCAGTCCATGTTGCAACAAAATCAAGACAAGGTGTCAAGGAACAGTTCCAGTTTAGAGACAGTGCAGATGGATCTAGAACAGCATCTAGTAGCAGCTGAGAGAGTTGAAGGTTTAGATCCGAAAACTGGTGATTCCATTCCAGATGATCTGCAGAATTAAAATCTAGTCAGAGATAGACAGAGACACACAAATATAAAGCCTCCTAGTAGATTGGGTTGTGAAGACATGATCTCTTTTGCACTTTTCATCACTAGTGATGATCCAGCTAGTTTTCAAGGGGCTATCCCCCGCCAGGAGAAAGAAAAGTGGATGGGTGCAATGGTTGAGGAGATGGAGTCTTTGTAGAAGAATCACACATGGGAGCTAGTTCGGCTTCTTGAGGGAAAGATGGCTATTGGGTGCAAATGGGTGTCAGGCCATGTAGGTGATTTAGATGGCAGAAGGTCTACAACAGGGCTAGTGAAGGAACTGAGCGTTGAGCAAGGTGGAGTTCAGTTGCATTGTGATAGTCAGAGTGCTATTTACTTGGCTAAAAACCGGGTGTACCATGCAAGGACCAAGCACATTGATGTCAGGTATCACAAGATCAGAACATTGATTGCTTCTGGTGAGATAATATTGCAGAAGGTTCATACTGATGAGAATGCGAGTCGATATGTTGACTAAGCCAGTTACTATCAACAAGTTCTTGCATTGCTTGAGCTTGTTGAGCATCCACGATTGCTAGAGAAGCATGGTGGCCCAACCCACATTGGTGCATGAGAAACTCCCAGGTATTTATCTCTTAAGGGGCTGGATATTCGCCAAGGTGGAGATTTGTTAGGTATGGCTCATATACCTAATATGGAATTAATGTTGGAGCGGAGCGAGCGAATCTGGGGAGTTTATTATGTGGGTTGGGGCTGCAGGGGCAAGGCCCCGCGGTTTAGTACATGAGTAATTTATTAATTACATATTGTATTGTACGGTTATAAATAGGCCTAGTTAGTAGCCCTAGGGCTTAATGGTTGAATTCTGTATTTTGTACTCTTTTCTGATTAGTGAAAAGAAAGTCGTCGCTCTGCTCCCGAGGATGTAGGCATCTTTGCCGAACCTCGTTAAATCTCTTTGTGTCTTCTGGATTGTGTCGATTCTTGTTTACTTTGCCCTAAATTTCTCAACATAATTAGTTGTAAGAATTAATTTTATTTATAAAAGAGATTGAATTCATAATCAAATTTTTTTATAATGTATTTTGTGCCTCTGCTAAATTTGAATTTTGGCTTCACCTCTAACCGATGACTTCGAAGGAAGCGTGGAGGTTAGTTGCGAGATTGACGGCGTCATATCCCATATTCGGAAAGCAATACACTCTGACAATATAGAGAATGATGAAAGGATATAAAACCCTATTTTGTACTCGAATATGATAAATTTATATACTAACAGTTGCAAATAAGATACACAAACATAAGCATAATAGAAAAAACTTCTACATTAAATCAATAAAATATTTTATCACAATCCAAAAAAAAATACATCTAATAAAAAAAATTGGAAGGATAACTTTAAAAAAAATAATTCAAACCTTCAGTATAAAAGAAAGAAAAATAATAATTTAAAATAAAATTATAATAAAAAATAGAATAAAGAAATTAAAGATAATTAATAAGAAATCAATTATACAAAATTATAATGTCATTTTTAAACTATTTTTATAAGTTAAACAAAAAAATCTTGAATTTCAATATATTTTAAGTTTATTTATTATTAATTATTTTTTATACGAACCAGCTCGCGAGCTAGCAAGTCAAGTCAGGGCTAGCTTGAGCTTGGCTCATTAGCTCATCAAACTCAATTCTCGGGGCCCTTATTAAGCCGGGCTCAAGCTGTCTCTCGAGTTCGCTTGGCTCACGTACACTCTTAACTATAACTAATGAATAAAGATTATTTAAATTAATTAAATTTATTTAAGTTATTATTTTATAAGATAAAAAATATTAATAATTTTAATATAATGCTAAACATCAATTTGATCGTTGTTGATACGCCATGAACAAATTCTTTCATTCGGCATGAATCTAAGTCATGGCACATATCTAGACATAATATTTTGAGAAAGAAACATTCACTTCAATTAGGAGTCATTCAGAGCTGTGATTTCAAGAAACTTATAGTCAGACTGATTGGTTCGATGAGACAGACCCAATGATACCAAAATGGGTACATTCTAGACCAAATCAGGCCCCGATCAAGACGTTAGACTACTTTTAGAAGCTTTCAAGACATATTTGAAAGTCAAACATATATTGAATCTTGAGAGCCTATAATCAAATTGAGCATCTCGACAAGATAAATTCAACGAGCCTAAGTTCACTCGATTCTGACATTATCAAGGCACCCAAATGTCCAACAAAAAGTGTCTGATCAAAGTGGTTCATATTCTTGTATAAAATGTACCTGAAATTTTATAAATAGAGTCATACCCCTCTCATGAGAGGAGGAGGAGAGAGCTTGAGGCTTGAGAAAGAGCTTGAAGGTTTCAAAAGGAGCTCAAGAAGCATCACTCCTGTCGCCGTTGACTACCGCCTGACCTCCGTCAAACACCTCAGGCAGCTGTCGACCACCGCTAACCACCGTCAATCACCACCTCTCAGTCGTCACCGATCACTATCATCTGGCATAAATTCCTTGCAACAAGTTCATCCGCACATCGACGTTGTAACTTGGGAGACATTGTAACCATTTCCCGTCTATGGGACAAGTGGTTGTACTTGTAATCTTCAATTTATAGTGAATCTCTTCAAATGGATCGGACCTTGTGGTTTTTTTATTTACGCATTATCCACCTAAAACTTATGGCGTCACTACTTGTTTTTCTTTCTTCTGAGTGTATGTTGGATTCTCGTGCAACACCAAGATAACAATTTATTATTCTATTATTGTGAATCTTAAGCATGCATCAGTTTGGCGTCGTTTGTGGGAATAGAGCATTTCTATCACTAAAGTACTTGTGATACTTGTTGCATGGCCACCAGATGAAACACTCGCAACAGTGGAGCATCTCGCTATAACACCCAGCATTCCAAAAGGCAGTCACGGATCCAAGGGCGTCGGGTCTCTACATCCTCCCACTCTAGAATAAGTCATCCCACTTAAAGAAGTGTCTCGGGTCCTTCTACGGAAGTCCGAGTACGCAAGATGGAGGTGTTCAATTAGATATTCTACAAATCTTAGGCGAGAAGTGACAACCACAACCCAGTGAAACTTACTTACCACCAGTTTAGTATTCAATAAAGAATACCCATTCACCAGTTTCTCTCACAGTGATGAAACCATTCCCCAATCAAGACGAGACTCTGATCTTCTCGACATTACAAGTTTCACTCATTCATCTCATGTGGCTCACCTGTCACCGCCCATCCTTACTATCGCTTATGTTGATCTCATTCTTGATGAGCTACGATGCTTGGTTCAGGAAGAGTTCCCTCTAGATAAAAGTGATCGCTTCCATGCTCGCCGCAACTTCCAAGAATCTTCTCCAGCTGATGTGATTCTCTGACACCTTATTCTATCGGGCTTTAAACTCTCGAATATTGATGCCTACGAAGGGGTAATTGACCAATAAGAGCACATCTACCACTATCAAACTTTCATGCACATTCACCGTTCCTCTGATGCGCTTCTCTTCCCTGCGACTCTTAAGGGTAAAGCTCGAACATGGTTCAATTCCCTCCCACGGGGCACCATCAACATCTCAAAGAGCTTGTCAGACTATTTCTATAACAATTCATAATAAATAGAAGGATTGTCAAATATTCATTCCACTTATCGTAAGTTCACCAGAATGAGGGGAAATCCCTTAAGGAATACTTTTGCGGGTTCTCCGCAGAAGTTCGTCAGATTTCAGGAGTGGATCCAGATTTTTTTGGAGTAGTCTTTCTTGAAGAGCTCCGCCCAGGACCTTTATACTCATCACTGATGTGGGAGGTTCACTCTTACGCTGATCTTATCCATCGTATCGAAGCTCATATCTCTGCATACGAGGTCATCAGTGCATATCAAAAAATAATTTGAGCGATTGGGGGACAAGCGCAGGAATAGTGCTAGCGATACCGATCAAATCTCACAGTAAAAACAAGTTTGAATTACAACATAATTGTCAGCCTCGATCAGGAAAAGAATACATATCACTCGACACGTGATGTAGCAACATCTTGATGGCTATCAAAGATGAAGAAGCCCTCAAAGTAGCCAACTGTTTCAAAGCTACAAAAAACAAACAAACCACTAAATTATCCATAGAAACTTTCCACACATACTGTTGTCAGCAGAAATTTTAAATAAGTTGCAGCAGCCCAAAACAAACCTTTATCTAATTACACTGCTTAACCTAATTCAAAAATTAAGGAATCTTGAATCCAATTTTCCAATAGTGAGTGTAGAGAGGATTTAAAGACACCAAGGTTGCTAACAAGTAGATACAAACTTGGCAAGTTGCCCACTGTCAACTTATATATAATTGTCCCACCAATTAGGGAGAATCAGAATCCAAGTTGAATTCCTTGATGGGCTAAAAAAGCTGCCCACTGTCAACAATCAATACAAACTTAGCAAGTTGCCGTACAACCCTTTCATATAAGATCCTCGATAGCTACATCACTATCACTAAAATTATATAGAAATTTTTTAAGGCCTAAAATTACAATACGCACCCTCGCCTTTTGGTCTCAAACAATTGCCCTTTGGCTTCAATTTCTAATTTACAAATAATGGATTAATTTAACTTTTTCATGACACAATTATACATGATATCAACGGTCATTAACCTTAATTTTAATTTAATTCCTTTTTATACAAATTCAAATTGGGCCATTTACATACAAGCCACTCATTTCTCATATATATACATATCTACCTTCTAAATTTTGCATTTTTTTTACACTTATACCACCCAATTCCTTCATATCACATCAAATATACCACAATTTTAAACAGTGAAATACATATAGGTAATGTGGCTTGGGTATGTGTGTAAATCTTCCATTCAAATTATATTTAGAGCTTTAAGTGACAATTAATCAAACAAAAATCGCAACTTAATGAAAATACTTTATTTTTCCAAGTTATTGATAATTAATATCATATTCATGAAATTACAAAATCCCAACACTGGCTTAAAAATTTTGCTCAAACCACCCTGTGTTTTACAAAAATGAAAATCTCAACCTCAATAATAAGGAAAATTATTTCATACAGACAACGTACGCAGCGTTGCGTACGTAATATGCAAATAACTAATGAATAACCAGTGAATAACCCATAATAACTCCCTGAATAACATTAAAATGGAATTGTGGGGATTATTGACAGGTTAGTAGGAAGTTATTGCAGCGTTATTTGAACAATAACGTCCCAATAACCTCACAATACCCCGAATAACAGATAAAAAATATAAAAGTGAACCGCATAGGTCATTGGGGCGTTATTAGGAGGTTTTTTGCTGGTTATTCGGAATAATACCGCAATAACCTCCTAATAACCTCCCGATAATCCTAAAATTCACGATCTGTAGGGATATTAGCTGGTTATTCGGTGGTTATTTACGAATTCCGTACGCAGCGCTGCATACGTTATCCATATGCAATAATTTTCCCAATAATAAACTCAAAAATGGAGCAAAATTAAGCTCAATGGCTTTACCGGCTGTCTTCTGTTACTGTCCCCTACAAAATCCAAAAGATTAGTAAATAAAAAAAAGTCAGTATACAGTGATGTGGGATATGGAACAACAATTAATTAAAAAAAAAAATCATGTCTCCATTCTATCAGAATTAATTTATTCTAAAAATCGGGTTAATTTGCATAAAATATTTGAACATGTGAATGGACAAAAGAATTGTGAATAATATAAAATAAACTATAGAATTTTATTAGTTCTACCATACATTTAGCTTAATATTCTCTTTTTTTAGATGATTTACATACATACCGCTTAATTCCTATGTATTTACATATTTACATACCACTAATCATTAACTGTCGAGACTCGCTAGTAGTATGATCTGCGTCATACTTTTTGCGGATCTTATCACTTATGGGCAGGGAACCACCTCTATAGCTTTTTATGAGTCGAGTTTTGGGATGGTTTTTGGAGGGTCCTTAAAGTTCAGGAGAGATTTTGGCTGCTCATCCCAAAGGAGAGACTTCAATTGAGAGAGAGGTCTTGGAATGCTCATCCCGGAGGGAATATTTCGTTTGCTCATCCTGGAGGAGAGAAGTCTTAGAATACTCATCAAAGAGGAGAGGCTTATAGAGAGAGTGATTTTTTGAATCCTTGTCCAGGAGAAGAGGCTTAAGTGAAAATATAGAAAGATGTATTTTTAGTAGTTTCTTCTTTCTTTTAACTTGTCTTTACTTTTATCTTCTTTTTTTCTTTTCTTTTTTTAATGAACAATAAAAAGAATGAATAGAGGATGAGCTTTTATTTTTCTGTCTGAGATCTTCCTAGAATGTAGGAACGGTTTCCCCCAATCTTCCCTGAAATGTGAGGGGTTTTCTTTCTTTTCTTTTTTGCTTTTTGTTATTATTTTCTTTTTTCGTCTTGTCACGTCTTTTTACTTTATGTCTGGTCGTTTTTTTACTTTTTTATCTTTTTCCTCTCGTCTTGTCAAGCGAAACAGGTGAGGAGTAAGACTTGAGTTCAGCAAATACGACACCTAAAAATCTAAAATATGACAGATGATCTTCTCAAAGTACAAGTCGCCGATCAACATGCCAAAAATCAACCCAAAAAGAAAGCAAAAAATTTAAAAACTAAGGGAGTGTAACTTGCGCAATATTCTGTCATTATTTTTTTTATTTTAAGTCTCATTTTTATTACAATTTCGCTTACAAGAAGTAAAAGACTCCGCGTTTCATGTATGGCAAGACAATGACTGGGAGTATTTCCACCGAATAAACGACAAGTTGGACACTCGCAAGCTCGCTTTCGGTGACCTCTCCAACCACTCAACCGATCAGCCCTACTTGGTCGGACACCCACCCAGCCAGTCTCCTTGAGCCGGCTTAATTCCACCCGGCTTGCTTCACACGGTCAACTTCCACCCAAAAACTTTTTCAGCTGTCCATTGACCGAAGCCCTATCGAGCAGTATGCACTAACATAAAAGTTAAAATAACATGTACTAGCCTCCTTAAAGAAAGGATAATTTTGTAATATCATATTCCCTCTTCTATCTTTCTAGAAATAGGATAACCTGTAAAATGTAAAGGATCTCTCTTAGGCTCTCCTCTCTCAACCTCAAATGTAGTGAGAACTCTCACCCCTTCTCTTCTCTTGTAATTCCAATTTACGCTTGCAAGCTCGATTCCGATGACTGCACTAACCACACAACCGGTCGACCCTACATGGTCGGACACCCACCTAGCCAGCCTCCTTGAGTCGACTTAAGTTCGCTCGGCCAACTTCCACCCGACTTACTTCACAAGGCTAGTTTCCACCCGACCAACTTGCACCTGGCCTGATTCCACCAAGCCACTTTTTCAGCTGGCCGCCAACCGAACACCAAATCCGACAGTCGACGAGGTACCGAGCAGTATACACCAACACAAAAGATTAAAATAATATGTGCTACCTTTCTTAAAGCAAGGGTAATTATGTAATATCATTTTCTTATTTTATCTTTTTATAAATAGAAGAACCTGTAACGTGCAAAGGATCTCTCTTAGGCTCTCCTCTCTAAACCTCGTATGTCGGGAGAACTCTCCCCCCTTCTCTTCTCTTATAGTCACCAAGTTCAGTGAGCCAAAGAGCCCAAAAAGACCTCTTTTCGCTCTCCACAGGGCAAAACATTCTCTCATTTTCTTTCTCTTTCCCTCGGATCTCACGCTATATGCATTAAGCATGATATACATAACAAATCTTACTTCAATATTCATGTGGTGAGTGCGGACCGTGCTACCAACAAGAGGAATACACTGAGGAGAAAGTCCTAAACAGAAAAAACAAAAATAGAGAGGCAAAAAAGTAAAAAAAAAAACAAAAAAAAAACACAAAAAGGCAAAAAAGAAGAAAGAAGAAAAAAAAATCTCACTCACTCTCTAAGCATACAAATACCCATCCCCAAACTCAACTTGGAAAAACTATGGAGGTGGTTCCTTGCCTAAGTAGTGATAAGCTCCACAAATAGTACGATGCAAATCATCTCTATATCAAGTCTCGGCGGTTACCCCCGCAAAGACAGATACAAGAACCATCTAAGACCTAGCAAAAAGTGCGGTTTGACTGAGGCGACAGTTCAACCAAGCAAGCGAGATGGGTGAGTAAGGCTTGAGTTGGTCAAATACCACACCTAAAAATCTAAAAACCAACCAACGATCGCACAAAGTATGGGTCGTCGATCAACACACCAACAATGAACCCAAAAGAAAGCAAAAAACTATAAAGAACTAACTAGTGCATCATTCTTCTTATATTTTATGTATTTTGAGTCTCTCATTCTAATTGCAGTTTTGCTTCCAAGAAGTAAGATATACCAACCAATTCTCATGCATTTACATATTTAACATCTAAACTTTACTTTAACATTTATACCACCCAAATCATTCACATCAAATTAAAAATAAGACTATCTTAATATTTTTAGAAAGTCAAATACATCTTTTCAAGCATGATAAGGTGACATATATATAAAAGTTGAAATTTATGTGTTGGATAAGTGATGCAAACAAACAAGGCAAGCTCACGCCGGTGCAAAATATTCATCCCTGTTCAAGTGCAAAAAATTTTGACAGGGCTAAGAGATTAACAATTGAAAGGTTGTTTTGAAATCATTGTTAGGATGTTGCCAAATGTCACATGATGTTAGGAAGTGTTGATTTGAAATCATGAAAACAGTAGGATATGCTTCCTATAGTTTTGCTATCTGATGATATGAAATATTGCAAGCTTTTATTCTCTTTATTTTCCATTCCTCTTCCATGTTCTTCCATAGTCTCTGTAGGAGTTGCCAAGAAATTCCTATGATTGTTGTTTATCATTTTTTATTTTGTGCTCTCATTGATTGTTGAGTGCTCCACCCTCCACCATCTCTTCTACGTGTTCACTATTCCTGCCTAACTTTCTTTTTCTCAATATTAAAAGTGAATGACCATCTCAACCCTACTGAGGAAAAACTAGCCCCATGAAACATTTCATGAAATTCAAATTCCAACTTATCTTATTGAAGGTCAAACAAGAACAACAACTCAACCATATCATGGAAAAAAACCCTTTACTTTGGTAGAACAAGTACGAAAGATTATTGAATAACAATGCATTCTAAATAATGAGAATATTTATTCCCCCCTCCGTTAGTGATGATTCAAAAAATCAACCAATACAATGGCTTTTAGAAACGTTTGGATGGTAGAATCGACTCTCCTATCCTTCCACAATGACGGGTTGGCTAAATAATGGTATGTATGGCTAGCTAAGAACAAATGTCTCTCATGGACCAACTTCTTATCCTTTGAAATCATTTTGGACTATCGACGTAAAGAGACTGTGGCGGTACATTAGCAAAGTTGATGCAACCTTCCAAAGTAGTAAATTACATATTACAATTTGGGAAACTCTCATTTAGTATCTAGAGTAGACGAAATTTTCCTCCAAATTTATTCAAAATATTGTTTAAAGGGTGGCATTGGTGGTGGCGGTTTTGTGCATGAGGCTGTTTCCGGCTTTGAAGGTCTCAAGTAAAGGCTGCGGTTGGGCTTCAAGATTTTGGTGGGTGCATCTCTAGTGTTTCTCAAGAAGATGGTGGTAAGGATAAGGCTACAACTTGTAGTCGAGATGGTTCGGAGAGGAGTAGGACTCGGGCCACCTCTATGACGCGAATGCATAAAGATGTTATTTTTTCCGCCGGAACTTGACAATTCTTCTTTGGCGTTAGAGAAACAAGGAGGGAAGATTCAATTGAGTTCGAGTGGGGGGACCAACGAAGGCTCTGGCAGGGCTCAATCACGAGAGAAAAGCCGTTTGCAGACTGAATTTTGGGAGGTTGTTTCTATTGAAGAATTGAACATGGATGTGGATGAGGGTAGAAGTTCGAAGGATGTGACTGGAATTGTGGCGGATGTGGGGATCAAGAATTTTCAAGATCTGCGAATTGATGAAGGATTTCTTGGAAGGGAAAGTTAGGTAAATGCTTCTATGGATTGTTTGTTGGATATGGAAGTCCAAGTCGACAATACGCCTCTAGTCTATATGGGTGTTCTCCAGAGAAAAGTAAAAAATAGGCTCAAGGGACACATGCAAAAGTTTTTTGGCAAAGCATGCGATGGCTGATCCTAGTAAGTTTCTTGATCCAAGATTTGAGGATGCTGAGATGGTTGGATCTCTTGATTAAACGAGGAAGGGAAAACAATTGAATGGAATGACAACTATGTCAGATTCTACAAAGGTTAGATTTCCAAAATGTTTCGGAACGGGTTCATTCTGAAACATGTATTACAAATATTTGTAAAAAAGCTGCTACAAACGAATTATCGAGCAGCTTAGCTCGTCCTCAAAATTGGAAGAGAAGAGATGTATCTAATATGATATGTAAGACTGCAGGTGGAAAGGTTCTTAGCACTGACCCTGCTCAATTGAACAACCAAAATATTGGCAATGCTAAGGATAAGTCCAGCTGAAACTGAAATGGTGCCCAAGGGAATGAAAAGAATAATGCTTGGATTCATCCAACCCATATTCGCTTCACTAAAGTGGTAGCGCTCAATTTGGATTGTGTGAATCGAAACATCCAAAACCAAGAGAAGTCTCTTGTGAGTCGACAACATCTTCCATTCTCCGTTCTTAAATTGGAACTGACTCGTAAATGGGCCCAATTTGAAATATTCAAACTTGTTAGTGTGTGTAATGATTGTATTATCTGTATTTTTGTAAGTATAGAAGCAAGGGAAGTTGTCCTTACTGGCGGACCATGGTTTGTAGCAGAATAAGTAATTGGAGTCGACATACGGAAGCCATCTTTTTCGCCAGATTCTATGGATGGCTTTTCGGCTCCGATTGGGATTAGGCTACCACACCTTCCTCTTCTATATTGGGATAATACTAATATTTTGCAGATAGCGGCGTTAGCCGGTTAACCACTTTTGTTAGATGCTAATACAAATTGCTGTGAGAGAAATTCTTAAGCTCGTGTTTGTGTTCGGGTGGATCTTGCTTCAAAACTGATAGCTGGAGCTTGAGTGCAAGGTATTAATTGTAAATTCTGTCAGAGATTTCAATATGAAGGTATCTCCCATCTTTGTTTTAACTGTGGCAAGTTTGGACATAAAATTCCTCAATGTAAGGAAGCATCTAATTCTATGGTGAAGATATCTCAAAATATTATGGAAGATCCGCTTATTAGGAATGCTGGAAATGCACAGCATTCAACTTCTAATAATAAGGTTATCTCTAATCGTGCGGATATATGTGAAAGTAATAGCTCTGTTCCAGTTGTTGAGGAGGTGGTGAAAGGGACATCGACAAATAATGAGGCATGAGCTGCTTCTAAATTCAGGCCTTGGACAGTGGTCACACAGACGCGAAAGAAACCAACTAATGCTAAGCAGCCTTCGTCCATGGGTACGAGGCATTAACCTGGAAATTCTACTGATCAGGCAGTCAGAAATGTTACAGAGATTTAAAAAAGTACTGAGGTGGAGGTTGTTTGCAGTTTGGAGGATAAAGGGACCTAGGAGGCTTATGGCGGTGAGCCACTTCTTTTTTCTTAAGGTGTGGTAACAAAGGCCAATCATGGCAATAAGCCTAAGCCAAAAAACAGGGGCATTGAAAACCGAAGCTATAAAGTTAAAACATTAAAGGAAAGAGCTTCTAAAGCTCATATTGATGAAGAAATGATTCGCTTGGAAATGAGTGAGCAGCAAAAGAGGAAGCGAAAAAACAGGAGGGGAATAGATCGAACGACGAGGTCGCGTTCCCTTCAATGATTTAATGGGGTCCATTATTGCTTGGAAATGCAGAGGTGCCCGCAAGACATCGGTGGGTAATTATCTGCAACACTCAATTGCTGCTAAAGAGGTATGTCTTCTTGGTTTGCTTGAAACCAAAGGTAGAGATCTCTTCAGACGTGAAGTTGATAAAATTATTGGTTATGGATTGGTTAGTCAAGTAGCATTCTTGTGCTTTGGAGGTGGAATGTGGTTAATTTCCAAGCTATTTATTATAATCCCCAATCAGTTTGTGGTAAAATGTGTCTTCACACAAAAATCTAGAATGTTGTGTTTGTTTATGCTAATAAGGATTATCTCCTTCGAAGATCCATGTGAGCGATGCTATCAAACTTTTTGGATAAAGCTATTCGTTTCATTATTGGAGGGGACTTCAATTGTATTACTTTGCAAAATGACAAAAAAGTAGGGAAACCTTTCAACAATTCTTTGGGAGTTGTTGAAATGAAAGACTTCTTTTTTTATAATATCTTCACGAGGTAAATTTTGTTGGACCTCGTTTTACTTGGAGCAACAATAAAAATGACCACAACAAGATTTGGGTGTGGCACGATTGTTTTTTAATAAATACGACGACATTAGACTTAGTTTTTGACTGTAATATAGATAAGCAAGGTCGAAGGTGGATGTGGTTTGAAGATGTGTGGCTTTCGTATCCTTCTACTTGGAAAAAGTGGCATAGGGTAAAAATGATTTCGGGACTAATTCTGATATTCTTCGCAGGAAGTGCAGGAATATGTTAATAGCTCTCTCTCTGAACCAAAAATAAGATCAAAGAGCTTGGAGATAGGGAAGCCCGGCTAGAATCAAATATTGAAATTCTCCAAAATTTAGAATGTGGCCGTGAAGGACTCTCAGTGGGAGCAGCTTATGGGATAAAGTGCAGGAATTAAATACCACACTTGCTCGGATCATCTATTGGTGGAGACAAAGAGCCAAAGCACGATGGCTTAATGAGGGAGATATGAATTGACAATTCTTTCACTCGGTGGCTAGTGGAAGCCGTAATCTTAACATGATCAATTGCATTAAAAGGGAAGATAGAGAATTATCTGAGGATCCGACTGATATCCTGAAAGGTTTTCTAGCGTTTCTCAATGCTAAATGGCGTGATAAAGAGATTTGCTTAGAGACTTGGCCTTTTTCCCAATGAGAATTCTTCTATTATTAATACTGATATGGTTATCTTCCTTACCTGATAAGTTTCCCGTGATGAAATATGGGAAGTCGTGCAAAGCATGGGGTATCGGTCATCAGGTATAGATGGAATCACTTTATCTTTCTTTAAAAATTTTTGACACTTGGTGTAGAAAGAGATATGTGCAGCTATGATGGATTTCATTACTCTCAATATCATGCCATCAAGTTGGAAAGAAACTTTGGTTGTTTTACTTCTTAAGGTTGAAAATGCTTGCAGCCAAGACAAACATATGCCTATAAGCTTTGTCAATCTATTTATAAAATTTTGGCTAAAATTTTGGTTAATAGATTGAAAGGTTTATTGCCTAATATTATCGCCCCGGTACAAGCGGCCTTTGTCCAAAAAAGGTCTATTTCTTCCCATTGTCTTCTTGCTCAGGAAGTGTTTAATAAGTTTCAGCATTCTACCTCAAAGATTGGATTTATGGCTTTGAAAGTTGATATGGCGCAAGCTTGTAACAGAATGAGTTGGAACAATTTGGAAAGTGTTCTTTAGCTCTTTAACTTTCCTAGCAAATTTATCTGATGGATTATGCAGTGCATTTGTAATCCAAAGTTTGATCTCCTTATTAATGGGAAACAATATTATTGGATTGAAGCTAGCTGTGGTTTTCGATAGATATGTTCCCTTTCACCATATTTATTTATTCTATGCTCGGAGTTAATCTCAAAAGCTCTTAAACAATATCAGGATATCAGGATGTCTATTGTTAGAGGTGGAACTTGCATAAGAGATAAATTTGAGTTCCCATCAACGTTCAGATCTTCAATATTACAATTATCAATTTCAATTAAGTTGATGGGAACTCGAATTTATATCTTACAAGTGCAGAAACTTCGGGTGATGCAACCGGACACCGCAAAGTTGATTTTGGTTCTCTCGAGCAAAACAATTGTTGCTTTGGCATCTAAGAAATATTTCACTAATCTCCCTAAAGAAGATAGATAGGTTTTGAAACATAAAATTCATCCTAGAGAAGCTTTCTTCTGGTGGCCATGATGCAATCCCCTCTAATGTTCGCAGGCATATTTTGGAGGATGCTTACTGTCCTTGGGAGTACAATGAAATTGAAGATTATACTCATGTTGTAGCTAAATGTAAAGTCATTAAGGTGGTGCTTGCTATTTATCAAGATGGGGGTTACACTTTCCATAATTTAATATCTTTGAGGAGGCTATTGAAAATATAAGGCAACTTCCCAATTCTTGAATGGCCGTGGGAAGAATTTATTGCTATATTATCTATCATAGTTGGAGAGCTTGAAATGCTAAGAAGCATAACAAATCCTATGGGACTCTTGTAACAATTGCTGCTACCATTCTTTCATCACTAACCTAGCAAAATACTTTTTACATCAGAGAGAAATGAGGTACCGCTCAGCCCTTTGGGTTGTCCCCTCTGACTGTTGGTACCCCCCTCCGGGATAGTAATCTGTAAGGAAGTGGGAGAAATTAATGGCAGGGGAAAACACTTTTTCATTGGGACAGTTCGCAAGTTGAGTACGATGTTGTGACTTTTTTTGGTGAACTTTTGCAGCTTTGATGTTTGAAACTAAAGGGGTGATTATTGAAAGAGATAATGACAATGTTATCAATTCTTTTCGGGAAAGCATGAAGATGAAGGTTTGGCAGCACTATAGTAGACTGAGACCTGAGATTGCTTTTCTATTGGATTTTAAGCAAGTCCTTTTCTTTTTTGTGCATATAAATTATAATAAGGCAGCCCATTATTGTTCTCGGTTCGCCTTAGATAGGTTTTTTTTTTTAGGATCAAACTTGTAAATTTTGATCCCAATTTTTTAAGTGTGGCGGCGGAAGGCGTCGATCACACTATTTTTTTAAAAAATATTAATGCAATATGCTCATTTTCAATAAAAAAGACTAAGCTATAGAGCTAGCCAAACCTTTGATAAATGCAATATGCTCACTTTCAAAAAACAAACTAAGATATAGAGCTAGCCAAACCCATTAAAAATAAACATATTGATGATAAAAAGGTTAAAAATAAATATAACTACTCCAAATTATTATCTACCCTATCACCAATGCTCTGAAGTTCTCCAAAACCGAACATAGCTATTTCAAAAGCTCCCATTCCAATTAAAAATTGACTCCAGAGAAAATCATGGAAAAGCAAGAGAAAGGCCTTTGTCATAACTATGAAGAAAATTCCCATCGATAACATGTTTGCAAGGGAAAGATGTTTGCACTCCGAATCAAGCAAGAAAAACCTCTAAGTCCAAAAAATATTAGCGGATACATGGTCATCAACAACAATGATGATGATACCATTCCAATTTCCCCAACATATGAGAAAATCAAACTATATGCCTTGAACAGATAGTTGAATCGACATCCCTTTTGCCTTGTTGACATTTTGGCAAACATAATGGTGTAAACCCAAATCAATAGTAGCTTCACTCATAATTTCATCCAAGAATATTTGATTGAATCTCTTAAAATACTATTTTTTTCCCTGAAAATCCATAGACTTATTAGTATGTAATTTATTTTATTACTTTTGTTTATGATAATGATATGTATCTCAAAATACTAATTGATATAAAACAATTAGTTTTGCTCTCATTGGCAACAGTGACAAATTCGAATGGAACACTCTGCAATAATACATTTATTGAGGCAACTAACTCATTTCCTTGTTGACTTCTTCATCTTTCCAATATAGGGAGCTAACTAACAACCGTATCATTCCAATATCATTTGCCACATGGTGATATTCTCCACTTTCCCATATTAGTTCTTTTGTGACCAATAGAGAACCACTTCCTCTCTGGACTCTTCTTCCTATACTATATATATATATATATATATATATATAAAATCATCTTTCTTACTGGTTTGGTCAAGTAAAATGAATATCAAGCGTCGCAGCTAGCTGCCCTGCCTCTTCTCCTTCTTCATGCTTTCTTGTATACATTTCCTTTAAGCTTTTCTGCAGGTCTTCATGTCATCAGAGTCAGTCCTCTTCATCCTGATGATCTCAGTCAATCTCTACCTCCTTCATTGACTCGAGGAAACCTTGACCGAGTTTTTTCTCAGTCTTCTTGCCGATAAAAAGCACAGCAGACTTTGTCTAAATCAGCTCCAACCTATCTCGATCAGCTTCAATCTGTCTCGATACAAAGCACAGCACATGTCTGATAGCAACTCTTCCATTGGGGGTCTAAAGTACCTCCATCGTCTTCCAGAAATGCTACCATCATTCATCTGACTCTCAAATTTCTTATGTCAAATGTAAGCGCTATAGCTCACATTCAGCTCACCAGCAAGAATTATCTCACATGGAGATCTCAAATAATTAAATTATTCAAGGCAAACAGATTTCATAGTTTCTAGAATGAACCAAAATCTATCCACCTCGACAAATTCAACACTCTGATGAACACTTCTTCACAAATCCAGACTTCCAACAATGGCAATTGATTGATCATAATATGTTTGCCGCTATCTATTCTACAATCTCCTCCTCTATTATTCCCTACATTCTGAACCTGGACGACAACCATTTAGAGTACTATAACCAAGTGACTTCAGGCAACAAACATATCTCAGGTTCTACAATTATGCGATGCTCCGCACAACACTTCCATGAGAGATCTTACCATGTACAACATCTGTTAACAATCAAGTCCATCATGGACAACATTACCGAGGCAGGAGGATACATTGATACTGAGGATGTTATCTTGCACATTCTCAATGGCTTACCATCCAGTTATCAGCCCTTTAAAACAGCCATTAGAACTCGATATGAGCTTATTCATATTCATGAACTTTACTCCCTCTTATGCACCGAAGAGATCAATATTGTTGCGGTACAAGCCCAGGAGGCTAACGTTGCTGCTATCGTCCTATATTCATACACCAACAGAGGAGTACGCAGCAGTTTTCGTGGGAGGGGACGAAATTACAATAGGAAAGGAGCTGCTCAATCCAAACACAACAGAGGAGGCCGCAACTCAGTAGGTTTAAACATATCATGCCAAATTTTTTGTAAGTTCGGTCACACAACCATAATGAGTTGGTATAGAACCTACTTTACTTCATATCCATCCTCAAAATCAGACACTGCCCTCATGACTACCACGATTTTCGATGATTGGAAATTAGACAGTGGAGCACCATCCATCTCACCACAAATCTAGAGCATCTACGGCAACCAATTCTGTATAAAGAACAAGACACCGTTTCAATTGGTAAAAGATACGCTCAACCCATCACATACATCGGCCAAGATTTGCTACCTACTCCTCAAAGTAAGCTCCTCCTACCAAATGTTCTCTACTCCCCACATCTTGCTCACAACCTTATTTCAGTTCACAAACTGACTTCAGATAATAATTACATCATCATCTTTACTAAATCTGGTTTCATTAACAAGGATCGGGGGACACACAAAAGAATCCTTCAAGAACATGTTAGAAACCACCTCTACAAAAAAATCCTTCAAGGACCTGTTAGAAACCACCTCTACCCAATCAAAGCTCTATCCGCCGTCCATCAACTCTCCATCTCACCCATTCAACTATGACATAGACGCTTGGGACACCCTCATCCTATCACAACTCCAAAATTCATAGTGCTGTCAATTCTAGCTCGCAATTTCTTTGTAATGAATGTATTTCAACAAAATATCATTAATTAGCTTTTCCTTCTTCTTCCTCTAGATCTAGGACACCATTTGCTCTTCTTCATTGTGATGTGTGGGGTCCTGCTCCCACTACCTCTTTGCAAGACTTTAAATATTACTTATCATTAATTAACGTGCACCAAATCTGAAACAACAATGATCATAATAACGTTCCATAAATTTGTCCCAACTCAATTCAACATCAATATCTAAACCATAAGTTCTGATGAAGGTGGAGAATATACATCCCAAACAATTAAACAATATCTCCGCTCATAAGGCATTTGTTACCAATTCAGTTGTCCATACACTCCCCAACAAAACGGGATCGTTGAACATAAACATCATCGCCTAATCGAGACCACCAGAACAACCAAACTCTCCACACAATTTTCGGTTGATGATCTCACAACAACTACCTATCTCATAAATCACATGCCCTCCAAAACGTTGAACTACAAATCACCCTATTAGCTGCTCTATCAGTCTACTCACTTCATTTCACCACCTCCGCAGATTTAAATGTCTATCTAATTTCAAATAAACTCCTACCGACAGCACCACCATGTATATTCATAGGCTACGCTCCCAACTACAAAGGTTATCATTGTTTTAATCCTCAAAATCAAAAAATTATCACATCTCACCATGTATGAAACCTCTTTCCCAAGCACTTCTTCTCCAACGCCTACAGCTGACTCCTCTTTCAACATGCCACTTGGCCTTCTAACCCCAACAACAACACACCACTCTATCTCTACAGCTCACCAACATTCCTCCCAACATTCCCTCCAAAACCAACACCACCCCCATCATCTTCCTCTAATACAGCTTCAAACTCAATATCCCGTTCCTCCCAACCATCCCGCAACACAATCGTCACATTAACCACTCTACCACCCAAGCCCACCAAACATCCAATGCTTACCCGAGCCCAAACAAGTTCTCTTAAACCAAGACAATTTCTCGATCTCCACACCACTGCCTCTCCACCACCGATCCTAGCTGCTACATAGAAGCCGTGAACCATCTCCACTTGCAGCAAGCCATGTCCACTGAATTTCATGCACTACAAAGTTAAGGAACTTGACAACGTTTTCCACCACCACTATCGCAACATCATTGTTGCAGGTGGACTTACCGCACCAAATTTAATTCGGATGGTTCTATAGCTCAGCATAAAGCACGCCTAGTTGCATAGGGTTTCAACAACTACAGAGCATCGACTACAATGAAACCTTCGGTCCATTAGCCAAACTTCACACCATTCAAATTCTTCTCACAGTTGCTCGACATCATAAGTGGTTTGTTAAACAGTTTGATATCTTGAATGTCTTTCTTCATGGATCACAGAAGGAAACCATTTACATGCAACAGCCACAAGATTTTCAGGATACTCGATATCCTAATCATGTTTGTTTACCCAAAAAGGCCCTATATGGGCTTAAACAAGCTCCATGTCGGTGGTATTCAACCTTCTCTAATCATCTTAAGCTCAAAGGGTTCCAAATGAGCAAAGTGGATCCATCTCTTCTTACATATATGCATAATGGTGTCTACATGTATCTCCTAGTGTACGTGGATGAAATACTAACCGGAAATGATTTTGCCGCTATTTCCAATGTCCTTAATCATCGCAAATCAGCTTTCATGTTAAAGGAACTTGGTCATGTCAACAATTTTCTTAGAGTCCACATGCATCAAAATGCTCATGGGTATTTCTTTGCCAAACACACTATATCAACTCTCTATTGCAGCAAATAGGCATGGAATATTGCAAACCTCTCCACGCTCTACTACCTACAAAATTAAAATTGGATGTTGATTCTCAACATGAAAACTCCTAAAGTACTATTGTCAACTTGCGGGCTCACTACAATTCTTAACTATTACAAGGCTAGACATAGAATTTGTTGTCAACTTCATTTGTCAATAGATGCACAAAACCTCTTCTCTATCACTTTCATTTAATCAAAAGGCTACTTCGTTGTCTCAAACCCACAATTCATTATGGCCTTCAATTTATCAAAGGTGATATTTAACTCAAGTGCTTCTCTGATGCTGATTGGTGGGGGCAATACTGTTGATCGCAAATCCACCACAGGTTTTTGTACCTTTTTGGTCATGCTCTCATCTCGCGGACAGTTCAGATATAGAAGACCGTTGCTCGATCCTCGACGGAAGTGGAACGCCAGCCTCCTGCAGCAGCCACCACAGATATTATATGGTTGTGGCGTCTTCTTTGGGATTTCAACATCATACTTAGATGCTCCTACACCAATCAATTGTGACAACACCTCAGCCATTGCTATTGCACGAAATCCTATTTTTCATGTTCACAAAAAACACGTCGAAATTGATCATCACTTCGATCAACTAGTTTCGAAAGAAATTTAGATACAAGACATGTGCTTCCCGAGATCAGATAGTTGATATACTTACCAAAAGCTTATCTCAACTACAGTTTATCAAACTTCAAAATAAGTTCACAATCAAAAAACAGGATTGTGATCTTGAGGGGAGGTAACAACCATATCGTTCCAATATCATTTACCACCAGATTATATTCTCCACTTTCCCATATAAGTCCTTTTGTAACCAACAAGGGACCGCTTCCTCTCTAGACTCTTCTTCCTATACCGTATATATGTAATCATTTTTCTTACTGGTTTGGTTAAGTAAAATAAATATCAAGCAGCACAGCTAGCCTCCTCTCTCCTTCTTCATGTTTCTTGTACACATTTCCTTTAAGCCTTTCTGCAGGTCTTCATTAACATCATCCTCGGTGTCCCATGGTTACAACAACTAAGTTATGTTATTGCTATTTATAATTATTTAATGACGAACCATTACATGGTAGAGAGAAATTTTGCATTACAGAGACACCAAAACATGAACAGCAAGACCACTATACATTACAGCCAACTAATGAGGTTATATACCCAAGGATCCATTGCTATTTGCTATTAGCTAATTACAAGCTTGACAAATAGCAAGGATGAGACTCTAATGGACATTTCGATAAGTTTTTTCTGGCCAACTAATGCCAATCCTGCACAAATACTCCAACTTCTTTGATCAATCAAAATACTTCCACCGGCTTGAGCGAGAGGATCACCTCTTCTATTTATATCGCGAAAATAACTAATAAATGCTAAACCCATATTGGTACTTACACTTTCAAAATACTACCATTGAAAAGGTAGCCTTTACTGCAGAGTCTTCACTAACATCATCCTCGGTGTCCCATGGTTACAACAACTAAGTTATGTTATTGCTATTTATAATTATTTAATGACGAACCATTACATGGTAGAGAGAAATTTTGCATTACAGAGACACCAAAACATGAACAACAAGACCACTATACATTACAGACCAACTAATGAGGTTATATACCCAAGGATCCATTGCTATTTGCTATTAGCTAATTACAAGCTTGACAAATAGCAAGGATGAGACTCTAATGGACATTTCGATAAGTTTTTTACGGCCAACTAATGCCAATCCCGCACAAATACTCCAACTTCTTTGATCAATCAAAATACTTCCACCGAGCTTGAGCGAGAGGATCACCTCTTCTATTTATATCGCGAAAATAACTAATAAATGCTAAACCCATATTGGTACTTACACTTTCAAAATACTACCATTGAAAAGGTAGCCTTTCTGCAGGTCTTCACTAACATCATCCTCGGTGTCCCATGGTTACAACAACTAAGTTATGTTATTGCTATTTATAATTATTTAATGACGAACCATTACATGGTAGAGAGAAATTTTGCATTACAGAGACACCAAAACATGAACAGCAAGACCACTATACATTACGACCAACTAATGAGGTTATATACCCAAGGATCCATTGCTATTTGCTATTAGCTAATTACAAGCTTGACAAATAGCAAGGATGAGACTCTAATGGACATTTCGATAAGTTTTTTCTGGCCAACTAATGCCAATCCTGCACAAATACTCCAACTTCTTTGATCAATCAAAATACTTCCACCAGCTTGAGCAGAGGATCACCTCTTCTATTTATATCGCGAAAATAACTAATAAATGCTAAACCCATATTGGTACTTACACTTTCAAAATACTACCATTGAAAAGGTAGTACAAGAAATGATGTAAACAGCTTGACTGGACCAAGCATGAGCTCATATTCATTCTAGTGCTACTAATCAAAAGAAAGATGGAGTATGTAGATCATGAGTGAATTCTTGTGATTTAAATCATGTCACCATTTCAAACAAATTTCTAAGCCTAATAATTGATGAAATGCTAGACGAGCTGCAAGGGGACACTATCTATTCCAATCTAGACTAATGCACAAGGGCGGCCAAAGACATCTATAAAATGGCTTTTAAAACAAACAAAAGGAATTATGAATTTGCACTGATATTGTTTGGCCTCACCAGTGTCCCCCCTAAATTTAAAACATATTATTGATGAGATCTTCATCTATAAAAATACATTACAAATCGACAATAAATACACAGCACTGGCCTTCAATTGCTTGAATAATAATCAATACCTCCTCAAATATTCCAATGTTTATAAAGCCAAACTAAGGTAAAATACTTACGACAAAATGTTCGCTAACTCGTCTCAAATTAAGATAATATTTATGAAATACTAGATTGGACTACACTTATATGACCCTTCGTCGAGCTACTTCTTCTTCTTCTACCAACCAATCTAAAAGCCGCAAGGAGTATATCCAACCCAGCTGACTATACAAAAAACTGTCTGTAACATCCATTAACCTTATGTTACAATAAAAATTGCCTGTAATCCTATTTATTTAGAACATTTCCAATCGTTGAAAAGCATAGGAATTATCACATATATGCTGGACCTGCAATGTATTAGCACATATAAAACTGCCCTAATAAGATTGAGAGGATTGCTATTATTTGTTCAGGATGCTGCAACTTGGTGCATCATGTTAGGAAGTGTTGTTTTGTAAAAAGGAGGAGATAGGATCTATTTGCTACAATTCCTCTTTAAGATGATATGAAAATACAAGCTTTGGACCTATTTGCTAAGATTCCGCTTTTGGATGATATGAAAATACAGGAAGCTTCTTCTCTTTTTATCATCAATGATTTCCATTCCCTTTCCCTATGCTTCATTTCTTACCCAGTTTCAAAGAGATTGTGAGATTGTCGTTTATCATCTATCATTATCTATCATAAAAAATAAACAAGAAAAGTTCAATTTTTTTGTTCAAAGAGAGAAGTTAGAAGGTAATAAGTCTTACACTTGCCTTCATTCTATGTCGTTGGTCGCCATTAACCTTGCGAACTTGGTTGCCAATCTTTCTAGAGAAGATGCTGGTCCTCTGCTTCTCTTTGTACAATTGCACGCTCGCTTCTCTCAAGGCTCCCCCTCCAACATCTGGAAACAAGTCAATGCTTGCCAATCTAGCCTGCCATAAAAAGAAAAAGTAAAAAAAAACATAAAAAAACATATATTGATCATAGATACAAGCATAATTTATTGATTTGGAGCTTTGGTATCTGTTAAGAATTCGGATTATCCAAAACTCTGAAAGAAGGGAAAATATCTACCGCGACCCGGAGGATTTTGATAGGATTCAAAACTGTAAAGAGTATGAAGAAAATATAATTTTTAACTAAAAAACGCCAGCACCAAAACAATAAAAAACTACAAAGGCGACGTTTTTAAGTAAATAAGGAATTTGGCACGTACAATAACTTCGGCGGCGGACTCCACCGGCGATGCCTCGCCGGAGAACGGCGAGCCGCCTGACCACTCTTTTAGGACTTCATCGTAGTCAAGCTTCAGCCACAGCCGCGGCTCCAAAAACCCATCTTCCTTCTCCTTTTTCTTCTTCGTCTTCGTCTTCGTCTTCAACGGTGTGGCTTTTGGCATAGGAACAATATCCTTCACATCCACAACATCCGCCCACCACCATTCTCCTTTCTCCCTCTGCCTCAACGCCCGCCTAATGCTTTCCGAAATGCCATAACCAAACCCCATCAAGCAATCCAAATTGGCGTCTTCGATGTAGTTTGAGCTCATGGAGAGGTTGCCCATACCCATTATACTGTCAATGCCTTCCTCTATCTCATTGGCTAGGATGGATTCAGCGTGGAACTCAGGTGAGCCAGGGTCCTGAAACTGATGAGAGTATGGAAGGCTACAGACCGAAGAATCTGACACCTTCGCCTCCAATCTGATGGGAAGCATCTCAACTGAGGGCGACTCGCGAAGCAGGATGGAGGCATCATCGGGAATGGGGAAGGAGTGGAGACGAACAGGAAAGTAATTTGTTCGCCGAATAATGGTAGGTGAGAAGAGTTTAGGAGATATGGTAGAGAGGAGGACGGCAGCTTCAGCTGAGCTCTGGTTTGGGCGTTTTCGAGGAGATCGAGCTCTTTTAGTGGAGATAAAGAAGGGGGTAGAGTTGCTTGACTCGGGCAAACTTGAGGAAAGAGACGAAGATTTGGTGATGATTTCCAGATCAAGCCTGTGAGTCGGGCCGCCGCCCTTAATCAAGCAAGGCGACGACATTGGGAAAGTTCGAGGAGGACGAGACCACTTGGTGGTCTTGTGCTAGAAATAGAAGAAGAAGAAAAAAGGGAAATTTATCATAGATTTGGGATAAAACAGATGAACCCTGCGACTCAAGCTGAAAGAAAAAAAAAAAAGGTTTTTACAGTTTTGGACGTTCACAGAAGAGTCAGCCAGGCCTTCAAACCTGTTAAAAACATCTCCAAATCGGAGAAAGAAAATGGCAAAGGGAGAAAGAGGAGGAGAAGAAAAGAAGCTGAAGAATAAGTGGTCAGTGTTACTAGATGCCGGCGAATCTAAAGGGGATTTGCTTCTGAGCATGCGAGGTGGTATGGAATCAAGGTAAGTGTTCTAATGAATCTGACAAGAGCTTAAGGGTTGGTCAAACGTCACCGTATAGAGTAACTGTTGAAAAGAAAAAAACTATGGCGGTCTTCATGGTGGAGGGGGAAGAGTAGGATTGTGAAGATATACGGTCATGGGAAAAGGAATGGTTTTTCGGAGAAGCGAGAAAAGGACAGTGGAGGTGTACCGAGATGGGAGAAGGAAGGGTTTTTGAACGAGTGGCGCGAGTGCTCGTGGAGAAAATATTTTTAATGAGGCAGTCTATTTATTCAACAGAGACGGAGGCGTTTGGTTTCAGTGGCAGGACAGTTTATAGCAATAATTCATAAAATTTTTAATAAATGAGACTGTAGGTCCGATCCTGTAGTTGGCATTCAGATAATTATTTTTTATGGGCTGCCCTCATCTCGCTTGCTCGCTCGCGCCATCACCCCCTCCTATTAAGATCACTCTTGCATCTTCTCTGGCCCAGGTGCCTCTTTTGATTGCACTCGTGCTTCTCTCCCTCTCACGCATCTTTCTCGAACGTTGTTTTTCTCCTCTTTCTCCCCCCAATCTTTGGTTGTGATTTTCAATTGAATGGTATTTTTTATGCAATTTTTGCTTTTTTATTTGCATTTTGCTGTGAGAAGTTTGTGATAGTTGTGTGTGTGGTGGTTGTGCTAGATGAATGTGTGCTTGAGTTGTAGACAACAATGTTTTTGGTGGTTGTGGTATACTGGTATGTGGTGTGGTGCCTTCTCGTGTGGTGGCCGGTGAGTTGTGCTGGTTTGTGGGTTGTGGTTGTGTTGTTGTTGGGAGTGAGGTGGTTGTAGTATGTGGTGTGGTGCCTTCTTTTTGTGGTGGTTTGTGGGTTGTGGTTTTGTTGAGTGCTGAGGATCTGGTTGTGTTGTGGTTGCCTTGGGTTGTGGTTGTGTTTTCTATTAGGGATGAGGTGGTTGTAGTATGTGGTGTTGTGTCTTCTCTTGTGGTGGCCCTGTGGGTTGTGGTAGCCTTGGGTTACTGTTGTTTTGAGTGTTAAGGGTTTAGTTATGTTGTGGTTGCGTTGGGTTGTGGTTGTGTTGTGTGCTTAGGGTGAGGTGGTTGTGGTATGTAGTGTGGTGCCTTCTCTTGTGGTGGAATGTGGGTTGTGGTGACCTTTGGTTGTGGTTGTGTTAAGTGTTGAGGGTGTCGTTGTGTTGTGGTTGTGGTTGTGTCGTGTGTTGAGAGTGAAGCGGTTGTGGTATGTGGTGTTGTGTCTTCTCTTGTAATGACATGTGGGTTGTGGTGGCCTTTGAATGAGATTGTGTTAAGTGTTAAGGGTATGGTTGTATTGTGGTTTTCTTGGTGTCGCAGCCGGATTGTCGTCACCTTCACCAATCCTCCAGGCTGTGTCGGTTGTTGGCGTCGTCACTGTCGAGGAGTTGCCACTCTGTTATCTACTACATTACATTATTCTCCCAATAACTTTCTTCTCTTATATCATATGGGTGATCTCAAGAAATTGAGAAATTCAGAGGGAAAAAAGATAAGGGCAAATAGTAATGTAAACAAAAAAAATGTGGGGGAAAACTCTCTAATGATAATTATTGTAGAGGGGAACTCTACAGTGTTATAATTCTTGAGATACTAATACGAGAAATATCATTATGACAACAAGAGATTTAGGTAAAATACTTATTCTGGTGTTATCATTCTTCTATAAGAACAAGCTCTTATAGTTAGTTAAATCATAAGTAGTTGAGACTGTTTAAGAATACTCTAGATTAAGATTAAAATTCAGTTGAAACTGCTTAAGAAAACTCCCGATTAAGATTAAAATTTATTCTAAAAAAGTTTTAAGTGTTAAGATCAATGAATGAAACATCAAAGTTAAGTCTTAAAGGCAATGAATTTATAAGGATTTGATACTATCTTAAAAGTTTTATTTGTTTGTTTGTATGTTTTATTTTTTTTTTTTTTTTTCGTCATTAGTGGTTCATTTTGAAGTTTGTCATTTAGTTCCCGGTTCTGAATATATGTCCTACAAATTAAAGTTAGTACACCATAACAAAATGTAAAGTAAATATAGAGTGTAACTTGACTTGTGACTTTAGTAGCTCTGCAAAGCAAAGTTATTACAAAAGTTGTTTTATTAATTTAGTTTGTTAAATTTTAAATTTTTTGACAACCCATTCAAGATATCCATGCCTCTGTCGTCCCAAAGTCATCGAGTTCCATGATATACTTTGTCTGAGTGGTGCTTAACCTACTCAGACTGAAAGATTTTTATCAGCAGCATCGTTAAATAAATCGTCGTAAACCATGACACTGGGGTTCTAGTTTCGTTCGGTGATGTTTGTTCATTAAAGTTTCATTTAAGTTTTAATGTCTTTTTCATATTTAAGGGGTTGAAAAATTTTAGGTTGATTATAATTTCTTAAACAGTTAATTTTGTTACTTTATTTATTTGGGAATATTCGATCATTATCTCATGATTCCGTCGTCCCGGGCCATTAAAGTTTGCGGTTTAATTAGTTGCGAATGACTAAAAGATAATTTTTTACAACTATGGGTTACCTCCTTCAAAATATATTCTCAAACCAAGATACATTTTAGGGTTTAAGTTTAAGTTTTAATATCTTTTACGGTGGATTTTATGTCATTTATGTTGGTTTGGTACTTTAGCTCAAATTGTCTCTAACCAAGCCTGAATGAGTTTTTACTCTTCTACAAGAGGTCCAACCCTTCGATCACCTTAGTTTGTATGTAGAGTAGTTCTTGTTGGATTGACTGATCTAAAGGGAAATTCCATATAACCCAGATTAGGTTGATCATCCCTCGAATTATCTTTAAAATTGTTTAAGTCAACCATAGCTTAATAGGATTAACCTAGATTTAGTTTGATTAAAATCAAACTAATTTACTTGCTTTTATCGAAATCAAGAGAAGTTAAATAAAGTCAAGTAGACTAACTTAAGAATAGACCAAGTTAAGCTGAACTAATCCAAGCTAAATCTCTAGATTACATCAAGTTTAAGTTAACTAGACCTGCATGAAGTCTAAATTAATTTATACTTGAGTTTTCTTTAATTTTGATTAAGTTAGATTAATCATTAATTGATCTGTAGTTGAGACTTAGATCAAATCCAAAGTAAAATCTCAGCTCAAGTTAATCTCACATGGGTCGGGCTGACCCAAAGGTTGAGATAACTCAGTAATTTGATTTTAGTTAACTCGAGTTATGTCGGGTTGACCTGACGGTTCAGTTGATTTAGGTTAACTCGAGTTAGGTCGGGTCGACCATATGGTTCAGTTTGTACTAACCCTAGTTCCAGTTAAACTAAATCCAAGTTAGATGGGACTTAGGTTAGGTCTAGGTTGAAGTAGACCTAATGAAGGTTCAATTTGAACTAAGTCTAAATTAGGTTAGACTTATATTTGGTCCATATTGGACTATAACTAAAGAAAGTTAAACTTCAATTAAGTCAAAACTAAGTTAAACTAGGTTAAATAGGATGAATCTAAGGTGGGTTAAGTTTGTGTTGAACTTGAAATTTGGGATTAAATTAATGTAGATTCAAATATGTGTAAGGGTTAATGTTATTTTCTTTGATGTAAAGATAATTAGAATTGCAGTTATAAATATATCTTATATATTATAGAAATCTCATTTGCAATTATTGCAAAAATTCTACATTGCCATATTCCAATAATCATAATAGTTGCTATATTTTTAGCAATAGTTAAAACTATTACTATCATTTTTCTGCAAAAATATTATCTCAATGATTGAAAAATCATTACTAAAGTGTGCACGACAAAAAGAGAAATGTAATGATATCATAATATAAAAAAAAAAAAACTACGAAGACTTTTACAGGTGTTAACGTTTGTAAAAGCCCAACCAAAACATTGTAATGATCATGTTTTTCAATAATAGTCGAAGTGTGGTTAGAAACTTTATGTTGTTAATTGAATGTTCAAAAACTAATGCAAGCAATTCATGATAGTCATAATCATTAAGAAATTTAAATTTAAAAGAATTATCTATAATAAAAATAATCAACATGAATGGCCTGATAAATTATTTTGAGTTTTTAGCCAAAATTATCACAGCGTCACTGTCAATGCTATGAATAAATCTTCTAATCTCTATATGAAAGGAATAGACTTAAAAAAAGAGAGCTTGGAGATCTGAAGTTCTCATAGAGTTCTCTCAATCCTTAATGTTCTTCGTTCAATTATATTTGCCCGATTGTCATTGCTTATCACCTGTCATATCATTATTATTGCCCAAACATCATTGCTTGACTACCATTATTTAATCACATTTGCTTAATTTTTGTCGCTCGTCTACCACTATTAAAAGGATTCATGTCATGAATTTTTTTCAACAAGTTTTACGCTGGCTGTCGACTACATAACGCAACTCTTCATTTTTCACATCTAAGCTTGGGAACGACAACGACAATGTTAAAGACTTTGCTTTGCTTTGCTTTCCCCACTCAGTGGGATTAAGACTTTGTTGTTGTTGTTGTTGTCGTCGTCTACCACTATTAGAGTTCGCGATCTGATTAATGCTAATTGATAGCTATTCTCACTTTTCATTGATCTTCAACATTCTCCACCACATCCACAAAAAGATAAGCTTGTATTATAAACTTTGTAATTTTGTCTTGAACCAATTAGATATAACATACTTTTGTAATGTCTATTTACATTGTATATCATTTTAGCTGAGTCAAATTCTACGATGTTCTCATTTTCTGGAATTTTTGCATAAAAATTTATAATGTCACTCCTAAAAACATATTTTATCTACACACGCAAATAAAGTTCATGCAAAAGCGATAGAAAAAATTTTCTCTCTACTGACATGAATTTTTTTTAGCAAGTAACAATCATAAAATCGAAAATATAAATAAATAATATAATTTTTATACTCATGTAATTAATACAATTGAAATGATAAGGAAACAAAGATAGTTTTATTTTTGTGGAAATTACACTCATGCTTTTTAAACTTTATATATTTATCTATTTAACAATATATATTTTAATAACTATTTATTAAATATCTTATAAAAACAAAGCAAATTTAATTTATTTAAATAAAAAACAAACTTTTCATGGAAAATCTTAATATAATTTATATATCACTGTACTAAGGGTCTGTTTGGGGAAGTTGCAGTTTATTGAATAATCTGCTGATAAACTATGTGTGGTGGCTATTACAAATTTTTATTTTTTTTGGAAAAGTCAGATCGCAAACAGAAAACTGTCACCGCACCAAGATAAGTGCGGTGTGAAAAAACTGTTTTTAGCGTTTCAAAAATGCATAAACTACAAAAACACAATTTACCCAAATAAATAAAGTGCATTTTTCAAAATGCCATTGCACTAAATAAACTGCCCAAACAGTCCTAAATCCTAAATAATTGGTATGTTACGCCAACAAAGTGTGCGGTCTCACCTTAACCTCAAACAAGACCCAGCCCTCCTCGAAGAGAACTCGAGTCCTTCCAAGATCTCGGAAGTTCCTTATCTCACTGTGAGTGCTCTGTATCGCAAACTGATCCACTTCCAAGCGATGCCAACCCTAAACCTAACTACCAACATACCAGTGGACGCCGTCGTGGCCTCCGATGTGCTCAAGGATGCTACTAAAATCCTCGCCAAGACCATCGGCAAACCGGAATCCGTAAGTCCGTCTAAAGCATCTCTACGCATTTTCTTCCACCCATTTCAATGTCTGATGCAAGTTGTTGGACGAAACAACTTGAATAACCTTTTTTGCTGTTTTTTTTTTATAATAATTTTCATGCATTGTCAATTAAGGTTGTTCGGATTGGAGGAAACGTGATGAGATTGAAACTATATATTGGTTGATTATGAATCCGCGGCAATTGGTTTGAATTTTTCAACTGTTTCTTTCATTTCTTTGAAGTCAAATTCCCTGAATACAAAGATTGTCTTGGCTAGGTATCTTTTGAATTGTCTTATTTAGTAGGGTGTTGATAATGGCCGACCTATTTCCTTGTCTAATGTCAGGTGTTCAAATAAACCACTCAGTGTAATTTTGTCGCAGTGTGAGTATTGCTTGTTTGAAATGAGGGATATGCAATGAACTTGAAACAATTTTGGTTGATTATAAATCTGCGGCTATTGATTTGAGTCTTTCAACTATTTATTTCATTTCATTTTACTCGAATTCTTTGAATCCACACAGTATTGGTTGGGCATTTTTTGAAATCTTTTATTAAGTATTGGATGGTAAAGGCTCCCGATATTATAACTCTTTCTTGACCCTTGGCTAACGGTGAGTATCTCGAGGACATCTTTGGATCCAACACTGTTTCGTTCCTTGGGCTGCTGAGCAATACTAACATCTTTGTTGTATTTGTTTATTAATAACCATTATCATGATGAGATGGGAAATGGCCCATCTATTAAACCATTAGAATTGCTTGACTCAGATGTATAGGGGCCTTTCCTACTTCCATCAATTAAAGGTTTCAAATAATATTTGAGTTTCATTGATGATTTTTCTAGTTTAACTTATGTATGTCCTGCTTTTAACAAATCTAACGTTATAAAGCATTTTACTTGACTCAAAAACATGATTGAAACTCATTTTTAAACTCGTATCATATTTCCTTCTATGACAGTGGAGAGGAATACAATAACCATAGTTTTCAAAGATCAAACAAGTTGCCCCTACAATCGAGAATAAAATTGAGTGAGTACTTGGACAAAAAACATTGCCACATCCTCAAAATCACTCGCACTCTCTTGCTTGAGGCAACTCTATGGCCATATACTATTAACTATAGTTTACCTTAATCACATGCTCTCTCCAACCACCAAAAGCAAGCCTCCCTATCATGTCCTATTTGGCAGCATATAGGGTTGTAAACGAGTCGAGCTTGAGCAAGCTCAGGCTTGGCCTGTGTTTGGCTCGTTCGAATTGGCTCATGTTCGAAATTGCTCGTGAACAGTGTGTTCATGTTCAGCTCAAATTTCATATTCTTGTTTGTGTTCAGCTCAAAATTGGCTCGTTTAAATTAATTAAAAAAATGTATGGTGTTGGATTTGAATCTGCACCACTTCGGGCAGAAAAAAGTTGGAGGATCGGGCGGGGAAAACAGGTATGCAGTAGAAGATGCAAAACCACATGACCACACAAGCTGTTATGATTTAGGGTATGTTTGGGGCAGCTGTTGATTATTTATAATCTGCTGATAAACAGATTATTCTAATAATCTGATAATCTGCAGATTATTAGAATCAGCTTCCACGAACAACAAGTCACTTAAAAAAACAAACATAGAGTTCTCACTTATCCGTGAGTATAAAAAAAAATAAAACCAACATAAATACAATTACAAGCACAGTTAAAAATACTAAAATGTTTAATTTACAACTTTGACGACGTCGATCTTCAGCTGCCAACTCCACTTGAGAAACCATCGCCACCCGATCACTGTCTGCAGTAGAACATGTTGGGTAATCAGCCCAACGAAAGAAACCACAACGATCTGAAACACCTCTGCGACAGCCGTAGAACTTTCTCCCACTGCTGTGATGCTGATGTGATGTTTGTAAGGGAGCCGGGAGTGCTCAATAACACAACACAACTCGAGAGGTACCTGAAATCCTAGAGCTCATTTTGCTACAAGGAAAAAAATAATCAGTCGTCAGTTCATAAAAAAAATAACTTCTATTTCATAGAAAACCGAAAACAGAAAAAATTCGTATCGAAAATGAATTTTTTAAAAAAAGGTAAGTGTGCGGGCTCAAACTAATAATTAACAACCCACGCGTCTGTCACGTAAAGCAACCATATAATCTTAAAAAAATGAGCTATTGGTTGCCTTAAACAGACGGGGAAAATCGACCTGGGATACATGTGTCTATCACCCAAAGAAGCCATCCAATACATCCTATACATCGTCCCACTAACAAAAGAGAGGATATAGGTTTCTTTCTTTAGGTTTTCACACGCAATACCAACAGGGCGATCGTGACTTGTGCCACACAAGCATATTACACTGATAGTCTATTCACATGAATCCTCATAACCCGATACACACGAAAAATTTGAGGATATTGGTTGCCTTCCTTAGTAATACACATGCGTCACAAAAACAAAGAGGAACTGGCTATTCAAAAGAACTCATTATGCCAAATTTCCAGCACTCATCACGGACCTAGCACACCCACCAAAAAAAAAATGAAACAGTCAAATTCGGGAATAAGAGGAAAAAGTGCAACAGTAAAGGCAAATAAGGGTAACAGTAAGGAATAAGGGTAAGGAAATAAGAGGAAATAATGGCATTCCCTGGAAAAATTCGGTAAAATTCGGTTGGTTCATCATCATGGCTAAAACATCTTAATATATGGTTACCTGAAACAAGCATCCTACAAAACAGGTATACCTGAAATATATGCATTCCACAAGCAAACTGAAATTATGTATCACATGCCACTCAACTCATGACTCCAGTTGTGGGAGAAATTATAAAACCTTCCACTATACATAACTAATACAACCTTCCAGTTTGTGATCTGAAGTTATGTCTAAACAGTGGAGGGAGAAAAGCACATCACACTCTTCCATTTATAAGCAAAGTGAGAAGAAATCCACAATGTTCCTACAGATGTGGCATATTCCAACAGTTGGAGCAAATGAAGGCATATTCCATCAAGGCAAGCAATTACAGGAAATGGATACAGGAATTCTTTTTACAAGAAATGGATATAGGAATTCATTTTACAGGAATTCATTTCAATCTCCCATTTTTAAGCAACATGACCTAATAAACCAATTGTATGGAATGTGAAAAGCATAGCAGAATGTAATGTTTAGACATAAGTTTAAAAACTTCACTAAACAAAAGTTGGATGTTCCCTATGAAACTATAATAAACCAACTGTGTAACTATGATTTGACCACTATTAATTAATGATACTTTATAAACCATGGACAATAGCTAATGCATCAAGAGCCACATATTGCATCTGTGATAGTCTCCCTCAGAGTAGACATTTCGACTACTCCTACACTGTATTGATTTTCAAATTCATCAGTGTACTCCAAATCATCATCCGGTGCTGAATGACCACATAATTCAGGAGGGTATTGAGAGGGATGATATTCCTCGTCGGCAGCCATATTGAAATCCACATCTGTCCAAGATGGATGTTGTCGGATGAAATTGTGAAGTGCCATTGTGGCAATCACAATATGGACTTGCTTGGGAAATGAATATGACGACATATCTTGAAGGATCACCCATTTCTTCTTCCAAACCCCGAAGGTCCTCTTTATAACACCGCGTAAGAAAGAGTGACGTTTGTTGAACATCTCTTTTCTACCACGTACAGATCCACTAGCTCTTTCGAAATCAGGAATGTGATATCTAGTGTCTGGGTAGGGTTTGAGACACCCCCTCTGCATCGGATATCCGACATCGACCAAATATATTTTCCTGTTATGGCAGACAACTATTACTACCAAATTAAACATTTATTTCATATCTTACGTTGTTACACAAACCTGGTGGCAGATGAGGGAAGCTTTGTGTTCTATTTGTAGTTGCATAGACAAACATACGACTGTCATGTGCACTCCCCTCCCAGCCCGCCATCGCAAACGTGAAACACATGTCGAAGTCACATACTGCCATAACGTTTTGTGTCGTTTGTCCACTCCTACCAATGTATGCGACATTCTCTTAACCAATCTAAACTTTCAAGTTAAAGGCATATACCTTCATCATCGAATTTCAAGTGTTAATTTGAAATCAATACTCTTTTGAAAAGGGTGTCCATCAAGTTAAGTGATGGATTTTTTTAAAGAGGAAGATTAACATATTTGAAATAACTATTCAATGAATGAAAGAGGGTGTGCCTTGTGAATAAAATAGCTCTTAGCATCTGTTTGAACCAATAAGACCTCTAGAAAAGCAAATCTTTGAACCAATAAACAACTGTAGAAATTTTTAAAAAGCTCTTAATAATATTGAAAGAGCTCTTACAAAAGGAAACAACCCTTAAAAAGGCTAAACATACGAAACAACTCTTGCCTTGGTTTTACAGAAGCACAAGCTCAGTAAGAACATATTAGCTCAAAGTAATGGTGGGTCGAGAAATAATGGCAGTGATATCTTGGTAAAATAATGTTCCTATTCTAAAACTAGTAGTTCATGGTTGAATTCAATGTAGAGTTGTTTTACAGTGAAAATTCCTACAGCAGCATTGGACAAAGCCTTATTAGAAGGCAATGGATCATTAGTGAATAATATCAACTTTGGCCCCCATAAATATAAGTAAGAACTTTACAAATATTCCTTTAAATAAGCAACTCTTTCAGCCAATAATCAACTCTTTCAGCCAATAAGCAACTCTTTGAACCAAGAAGCCCAACTGTAGAAATTTTAAAGGCTCTTTGCTAAATATTTGTGTAAATCAACTCTTTCAACCAATATACACCTCTCATTAAAAAGCTCTTAAGAATATGAAAACAACTCTTAAAAAAATGAAACTGCCCTAAAATTAGCTAAACATACAGAACAACTCTTAAATAATTAACATTGACAGTAAAGCCAGTAAGAGTAGCATTCTTCTAGCATACCTTGTATATGCTTCGTGAAGTGCAAAAAAAACTCAGGAAACATTGCATCACACATACCCAACCTGAAAAAAACAGCTCTTCAAGCATACCTTGTAAATGAAACTCTTTGGGGGAGCTGTAATATGACTTCCATCACAACACAAAACAAAAAAAAAGTATATCTACAACAACTCAATCAAGACAAGTAACCCATCGCAAAACAAGTACTCGGGATCAAACACAGTAACTTCCTTCCAACAGATCAAACAAAGCCGATCTTCTCCTCAAGAAAAAATGTAATGTCAAGTGTGAAATTTCTGAGAAATTTCTTGTTCCAACATTGCCGAAAAAAAATTGAAACGAAAAGTTTTAGATCTACCATCCAAAGGCATCGAGGCACAAAACATACCTACTATCGGGTTAGAGGGAAGAAGGAGAATGAAGAGCAAAGGGTGAGAATGTCCAACTCGTCGAACGTGAGTGAGACGAGGAAGATTGAGGAGGGCGCTCAATGGTGAGGGCGAGGGGGAGTAGAAAATAGAAGGGCATGGGAGTAAATGTTCACCCTAACACGCGATAAGTTGCCCCGATCCTGTTTCTCGCGGTATCAAGGAAAAATAATAAGTGCGGTAGGTGCGGTACGAGAAATCTCCCTTGAACACATTATTCAAACAGGGTTGCGGCGGTGAGAAAACGCAACCGCTCCCCATAAGCTGCCCCAAACGGCTCCTTAAACTCAGGTATAAATGTATATAATATATTATTATATAAATAGTATGTATAATTTCGTAATTTCAAGCTAAAACGAGCCAAACACAATCAAACAAAAGGTTGTTCGTGTTCGGCTCGTTTATAATTCAAGTTTAAAAATGTGTTCATGTTCTGCTCGTTTACTTGACGAACAATTCGAACATGAGCTACTTAACGAGCTGAACACGAGCTGTTCTCGAACAACAAGGTTTTTTGATAGTCCTAGTAGCATACCTTCTTATGATCATTTGAACATTTGGTTGTGTCCTTCACACAGCGACAAGCTAGCTCCATGATCTATACCATGTGTCTTTTTGGGGTATAACACTACACACAATGGATTCAAATGTTTTGATAAGCTTATTCGCCAAATTATCCTTTTTTGCCAAGTTGTGTTCAATAAAAATACATTTACCCATGAAACTCAAACAACACTCTCTATCTCTACCACATACCTATTTGCATCCCTCCATTAATCCTTGCACGTCACAATAACTCATGAGCTTTCTCTGACCAATAGCCCAATGATCTCATCATCTCCACGACAAATGATTCCCATTCTCTTCCTAACTCTTCACTCTCAATTGCACCTTCTCCTCCAATGCAACATTGCATCATCTCAAGATCTCAACCAATATCACTCAAGCTCAAAACATTATTCTGTTTATCACTCTATACTCAATGATTAAAACCCCATCGACAAATGCATGCACTGAAGTCAGGCAAAGTCTGTCAAATTTCACGCTCCACAAAGCCAAGAAACTTGGACTTTTGTATCTCCAATAAGCAATCATATCATTCTTGGGTATTTTTGAATTCATGCAGACGACTCTATGTCTAAACATAAGGCTACAATCAAGAGCACAAAATAGTCCGCAGCTACATAGTCACTCCGGTGGCAAAAATGCCAACCATATGTATCTTTTTTTATTATGGCCTCCATGATGATTATGTTGCTCTTCAAGTTGATATGTACAATGGCTTTTTTCACGAAAAACCCAATTATAATGTTTATACTTGCAAACCATTTGGCTTTATTGACCAACAATACTCCATTCACACTTGGTTACTAAAGAAAGCCATTCCTGGCTTCAAGTCCACATCGCGTCATTATTTCAATACATTTTCAAGTCATCTCCTTTAATGTGATTTTCAATTCAGCCAAGTTGATCGATCCCTCTACCATATAGACATCGACGTTGTCATTTATATTTTGCTGTATGTTGATCATATTCTTGTAACAAGAAAGAATAACTTGGTTATTCAAAAGGCTACTCCACAATCCAAAACACACCTTTAGCATGAAGAACTTGTGCATAGTTTCCTACGTCATGGGTATTCAGGTCATGCATCTTCCATAAGGATACCTTCTAACATAATTATAATATGCATGGGAAAGTCAACATGAGGTTCAAGGATTGCGACTTCATTTCCATCCCTCTCCCATCCATATATTTGACCTTCTTAATGCCTAATTCATCTTTCTCCGATCCAACAACATATTGAAAAATCACTTGGTCACTTCAATATCAGACAATTAATCGACTAGGCCATCCCTTTATTGTTAACTAACTTTGACATCATATGCAGCTCTACTATCAACACCCGAATAGGATTCTTTGCTATGTTAAGGCACCATCAATTTTGGTTTGCCCATATAAAGAACCACATTGACTTTTCATATCTACTCTGATGCCAACCAGGCCAATGGATACTCAATTCACAATTCCATTTCTGCCTTTTGCTAATATCTTGGAAACACCTATATGTCAGTTGTATGGAGCAACAAGCAATCTATTAAGGCTAAGCTTTGAGATAAAGCATCGGCAATCGTTGAAACCTTTTGGCTTTGCTATATTTTTTTGAACTTTAAATTAAATTCCAATTACCGATCTGACACCACTTCATTGTGCTTCACAATGACAATCACTAATAGTTTTTATTTTTATTTTTATTTTTATTTAATGAGCGCATCAAATATATTGAGATTGATTATCACTTCATTCGTCAATACATTCAATCCAAGGAATCAACGTTCTGAAAATTGGTGCACATGATCAATCAATTGATATTGTAACCAAACCTTTATCCACCGTGTTCTTCGTCAAACTCTGATACAAGCAAACTATTCGTCTTGACTGAGCTAGTTCGAGGGGAGGTAATGAACGTTCTCTAGATCGCAGCAATCATCTAAACCTGCAAACCAATCTCAGCCGCATGGATAACACCATGTCAATCACAACAACCAAAGCCTTATTTAACTTTTGTTGTACCTTAGTATCTCTATCCTCTACCATTATAAAACCCTAAGCACCATATCACCAATATAGATATTGAAATGAATAGCTTATTCATCACATTCTTCTTCGTGTTTTAGTTCTTTAATTTGCAATTCAACCTTAGCTCATTTTAATTTCATCAATAACAATGCTTAGCAGTTTGAATTTTCTGGGATGATTCGTCTGTTTTCATTTAGGGATGCCATTTAATATCTATATCCTATTCATTGAAGTTACTAGGTTCACTTTGGTTCAAAATGGCTTAAGATACTATATTGTTACTCTGGCTCATTGCAATATTTGGGAGTTTAATGATAGTGAATGTTTTTTATTTTGTGTGGATTTGTCTCTGCCCTGCCCCTTTTGTATGGCAGCATTTGAAAGTTGCAATTTCTTGAAGTGAGTTATTTATCATTGTCTCACTTGTTGTATTTTTTATCTGCTAATCTACTACTTTTTTTCTTTTTTTTGACTTCATCTCATTTCCTCATGCTGGATCCATGTTGTTTGTGGGCTCACACCGTGACCATACTACATATTAGGGTCAAGAAATCTAAGAGATATTGAATGTTTAAAAATTTTGATTGAGTTATATGGAAATATAAGAGGCCTGTTTGCCCCCTTAGAGATAGAAAGGGTGAGCTAAATTTATAGCTGGAGAAGTTTATATTTTTTTTGGATTTAGCAGCACACTGAACATCTTCCAATTACTTAATTTTTTATATGGGGCCTTTACATATGTACCACCCAATGCCTATGTATCAACATATCAACCACCTAAACTTTAATTTTTACGTCCAAACCACCGTATTCCTATGTTTTTGGTATAGGTTGGCTGGTATGCAGGTGAAAATTGAAGTTTAGATGGTTGATATGTCAATACATAGAAATTGGGTGGTAGGTATGTTAATCTCCCTTTTTCTATTTCATGTTCTCAGCAAAATGTGCAAAAGATTTGGGAAATAAATTGGTGAGTATAACTGATTTCTTTAAATCTATGACATTGTTGTTCAAATTATCTATGTTGTCAACTATTCCATTCTCTTCAGACATCTTAAGCACAAACAAATTGCTTTGTTCTGAATCATATTTTGCAAGTTCTTAGTATGTTAAAACTCTTGAAGCGTTCATTTTATTTTGTCAACGTTACGAAACACTAAACATCTTTGCTCATATTAATTTGCAAAATACTATAAATCAGCTCCATCTTTTTTGCCTTCTCATCTGCATCCAAGTAACAATGCAAGTTTCTTTCTCCCTCTAAGGTATTTTCCTTTTTTTATCTGAGCAATAATAGCCTTCATCTATCTCCATCAAGGAATTCGCTTTCCATTGAACCTCTCAATTTTAACCTTCCAAACTCCCATTCTAGATGAATTCCCTTGGCTTTGATGTTAATTTGTAAGGATCTTATTTATAATATGAACGAGAAGTCCCTTTTACAGTGTTGAAAATATGTTCTTGGCAACAAATGTTTGAACCCAAAATATAACTAAAGTACATAATTTGCAATCACACATTAAACCAAAGCTCAAGCATAACCTGCAAACTTGTTTTACAAGTTTTAACTACGGGAAAGATGAAAACAAATTTGATTTACACAATTTCTTTGCAAAATTATCGAATAAATTGTTGTTAAAAAGAAATTGTGCTTCTCAAATATGGTCTCATCTTTTTTTTAGTTGAAAGTTTTGGCTTTTATGTGATTGAAAATTTTATATTTTAGAACATCATTTGCTATACGTGTTAATTATTTTGTTTTTTTTTTTGCGCTGTACGAGAGGGCTTATTATTCGTATCGTGAATAAGGTCTTGCCAACTAAATGTATATATAGTTATGTATTTGTGTGTGTATGTATGCATATATATGTCTGTATAAATGTATATATGTATGTATGCTTGCGCAGTTAGTTGCAGATAATACTTAGATTTATCTTGGAGCTTTGGTCCTGCTGAAGAAATAAAGATAGGGGGAAAATCTGAAAGGGTAATTAGGAAGGAAATATTTTTAAGTGCAATTTAGTACGGTGTGCATATTCAGGAGCTGCACATTGTGATGATTCATCCAATAGATCTTTGTTATTTGACTTTATCCGAGTTTCCATGGGAATCTCGATTGAATTACAGCAAGCAGTTTCTTCAAGAAATAAATATGTACTTGCTTCGAGATAATGATTCCTGTTTGTATTGCAGGCAATTTTAACCCAATAAAATTCATTAGATGCCTCATTTTTGGTGATAAAACAAATTTTACAAGTAGGGTTAGCGTTTTACCTCATAAGATGATATTATTTTCACTTGAGCATTATGTCATTAAGATAGACAACGAGAATGACAAAGCGAGAGTAATGTGTAAGATTTTTTTTAGGACCTAAAGCCATAACTTTCCTAAGTAGTGGTTCTTCCTCTAAGCAACATGCTTAGGAGTATGTCCATGTAAACGCCTCCTAAGAATCTTCAGAATAAAAAACATCACTCACATCTATTTGTAGTGAAGTCCGATCCTAATTGATGAAACTTGAGTAGAAAATTTAGATTGACACTTAGTTAATAGAACCAAGAAATCCGAGAATAATCATTAATAAATGTAACAAAATATTGGAATCTCAACTGATTAAGAACCGTATTAGGGCCACAACTGTCTGAGCAGACAAGATCAAATGCTAATGCTGACGGGTATGAGAGAGAAAATGACACACATCTAATTCATAAGCAGGATATTTAAACTTGGAGAGCGGTGAGGAGACAAACATAATCTTGTAATCTTTCGTGAGGAGGATGACCCAAACGATAGCGACAATAATATGGAGTAGTGATTGAAGAGAAGGCGAAAGGAGCATCTGTGATCAAGTATATGTAATCGTCTTTAACATCTCCACCAATTATCATTCTCAGTCTAAGGTTTTGAAAAGCATAATTAGGGATAAAAGTTTGTCGAGTAGTTATGAGTCGCAGTAAGACAATATGGGAAAATGTGGGATATATAGAACCTCTAAAAGAAATTTAAAAAGATATGCATTACCCCCACCAAGACTTCACAATAATAGGTGGCACATTTGTAATATGAAGAGATGAAAATAGGTGATGATTATGAATGAGAAGAGCCGTCTATATCTAAAATCCTTAAGACGTACGAATAGAAATAGCTACAATAAATTAAGAGAAATAGAATATGAGAGGCAAAGATTGATATTTGTGATTGTTAAAGTAGGAAGTCTTAGTTTAATTAATCCGAATCCACAATAACTATAATTATATTTCTGCTAAACATTGTTGGGATCTTTGAAATGTTCTAACTTCTTTTGTTGTTGGTTACAGTATGTGATGATTTTGCTTGATGGAGGGCAGCCCATTGCCTTTGCCGGAAGTGAAGAACCAGCGGCCTATGCAGAACTCCTCTCTATTGGAGGTCTGGGCCCAAGTGTGAATGGGAAGCTGAGCTCCGCTCTCGCAGAGCTTCTTCAAACTAAGCTTGCAATCGATGGTTCTAGGTTTTACATTAAGTTCTCCGATGTCGAGGTAAGAGGTGCTTATGGCTTCTGGTCTCAAAATTCTTCCCTTGAAGTTGGTTTACCTGTTACAGCTAAATTTATTAGCAAATATATGTTAATGATTATCAGAGCATTTACGTTAGATTACACAATTCTTATTTTTTTACATATCTTATACTTAAAATTCTGAATTTACGCATAAAACATTTAGCTTCATAATTACATCAAATTATATACTTCAAATGTATATGTCCTTTTGACAGTCAGTATTGCTGTATTAGTGATATATTTGATGTGATGTTAATGATTTGCGTGTTATATGAGTGTTAAATATTTGGTGTTAGATATATATAAATATGTAGAAAATATGTGGCATGCATTTAAATCCCCCTTATTTAATTTGAATTAGGGTTCATCCATTTTTTCTTCCTCGGCAGAGTTACAATTGTGGTTACAATGGGTCGACCTTCTAAAGACCTCAGCATTCAGCTCTTTGTGAAGAATAAGATCCCCCAAAGGGAGGCTGAGGGCCAAAAAGCTTATTGGGTCATCAAATTGGTGTTCAATATTCTTAAAGGTTCTCTTCTTTCCCTCGTAGCCGTTCATGTAATCAATTTCAGTGTAATCTTATTTGTCTTGCCGTGATATGGAACCTGCAAGCTATAGATTGAATTCAGAATTCAGATCTCTTCCTGGCAGTTCCTACTTTTGCACTAAAGTTTTGAGGCATTTACATGCACACCACACGTCTTATGTATTTACATATCTAACACATAGACACATATTTACATGCGTAACACTTAAATCTTTAAAAATTGCATAAAAAATTTCTCCATGGCTATCTTTTTAAAAATGAATTACAACTTTTCATGTATTAAATATCAAATTTTGGGTGTTTATTATGTTAATACATAAGAATTGTGGTATGTATGTAAATTTCTCTTTTAAGGTTTATATTCAATATTTCAAGTTGCTTATTGGCTGAATAGTGCAACCAGGGTAGGTTGTTGGGGTGTGACAAGATAGGGCAAGTCAATTTGTGCTCAATCTGATAAATAACTGTAAAATTTTATTACATAACGAGCCATCTTTGAGCTAACTCAAACTCGGTTATTCGGTTGATTACTTTGCGATCATAATCATTTAAAAAATATTAACATAAATATTTTAAAAATATATTCAAACTCTGATTTAAATGTAATTTTATTAAAAACCCAACTTCTCTTTCTTATCACAATTGATCTTTTTTAAGTTCTCCTTCATCTACTTCATCTTACAACAACTACGTAGGACGATGGTTGGAGTAAACTTTTCTTTGCCTCATTTATAATAAGTGAGCCAATTCATGAACAAGCTCAAATTCAGGGAACTAAACTTGAATTACGTGCAAGTTCAAATCTATGATGGCTTGATTCATGTTTTATGTAACCGAAACAATTTAAAATTCTTTTTAAATAACTTTGTCTCACAGCTAATAATTTTCTGCTATCTAACAATAATCTTTTACTATTACACGAAAAACAGCAGCATAAATGTACAGAGCCTGAATAGGCCAAGCAAAAGTAAAATTATATATACTTAACCTTCTATTAAAAATTCTCATATTGATAACACCTTCAAACTGTAACTAGTAAATAACAAAAGGATAGACTTCATGCTTATGAAATCTATGAGTAAATATGAAGTTAGAAACGTCATAAGTTCAGGACCTGATTGTTATCGTATTAGAACTGAAACTGGATTTATAAGGTCCAAAATTTCATCATCACGAGTAAAACTGCGAGAAGATCTTCAAGGGTGAAGCTACTATATTTGAGGTTGGGAAATTTGGTCAACCAAGTAAAAATCATTACTAACTGCAATATCATTGGTCCAAAATCTCATTTAACAGTATCCATTGTTAAGAAAGCCAGTATCTTGCATCAGAAAAATGATTTTCTTAGAACGGCAATGAGTAGTAACAAACAATAATAATAATGATAATATTGCATCAGGAAAAGAGGTAAGCAACTCTGTGTATTTAGAACAGAGATGTTCCCTTCCCCTTCTTGTCTCCAGCTATCTCAAATTTTTTGCATCTCTGAAATGAGCAATAGATGATTCTCAAAATTTTGAGGAAAATAAAAGCAAAAATAAGCATAGGATTCATTTAAAATCTAAACTAGACCTTGATTGCGTGCTGAGAGAAGTGCTTGCAACTCTGACATTGCAGCTTTAGAACAAACTCCTTTGTAGTTTTTGCCTGCCCATAAAAATTTCTCAGAGTAAGCTCTTTTATTTTTTGGATCAATTTTCTTTCTCACACTCAAATCTTAGACATTTACAAAACTATTAACTTCCATGCCTCCATTCATCAAATCCTCACCCAAATATCAAAACTTACATTGAAACTTTCAACTATAGTTCTAAATATTTTATCACATTCTCAATAATTTGGTCTTAATACATGCAAATGAGGAAGTATGATAATTCATTTTTTAAGCTGAGTGTTAGATTTATAAATATGCAGGATTTTAATAAATCAATCCCCCTTTATTTTTATTTTTTCTGAACATTCAAATATCAGAACAACATTGCACTGAAAATATAATTATTACCGTTCATAGCAAAGAGTAAGAAGCTCTTGTAATTAAAATCTTTTTTGTGGAAAACAGACTGCTTCCGACCATAACAGTGTTTTCCTTGAGCAGAGAGACTATCCCCTTGTATTGGGTAACTTTGTGCAGCGTGTGCTTCCTGCATTGTTTGTTCTTGCAATAGGTTTTTTTTTTTGTTTTTGGGACGTTCACTTGTAAATCACATATTTTAATCAAAGCTTTTTTTATTAGTGCGGTTCTCCTTTGACTGCCAAATAATATGAACGACATTGAGAAACAATTAAAAAGAGGGGCATTTACATACATACCACCCAATTCTTATATATTTACATATCTAATACCTGAACTTTGTTTTTTTTAATTTATTTTATTTTTATTTAGTTATTTATTTTACATTTATAACAGCCAAACTTCCATATCACATAAAAAATACCACCATTTTAACTTTTAAAAAGGTGAAATACAGCTTTTCATGCATGGGAAATGTGGCATGCGTTAGATATGTAAATACATAGGAATTGATTGGTATGTATGTAAATCTTCCTTAGACATTCTTGAAACAAATCAAAATTATGCTCGAGCAGGAAATTTAGTTATTTCAAATTTTCTTGATTGATGAAACTAATTGAAATCCATTCAAACACATCCATCAGCTTTTAAGGGAAAAAATAAATCATCATCATTCCTCCTGGCTAAAGGCTAACATTTTAACTCTTACTCATTTAGAACTAGTTTTATTTATCTATTAATTGAATGCATTTTCTACAATTTGTTACACATTTTCAAACTATCAAAATTTATTTCAACTGTTATTTTCAAAAAGTGACACTCTAATTGCCACACCCCAATTAAGAAGTCAGTTCATGTTCTATAATATGATTGGAATGGGGCATAAAGTAATTATATAACTATTAGCATTAAGAGCCTCCTAGAGAGAAGAATCTTAGGCATAAAAGTTGAAATAACGAAATTGAAATACAACAATTAAATCTGGGCCCAAAACTTGTAAGCCTTTAGTAAGTACTTCCAACATCTGTGTGTGTATGATAATTCTTTGCAAATTACTTTGGCATCATTTATTCATGTTATCTTAGGACTAACCTCTTTTCCCTCTTAATGCTACATATGTATATCATATGCCTACTAAATGAATGCTTTTTTATCATGTATCATATACACCAAAGCATCACATCTTGAATATCATTTAAAAGCATTCCATAACCCATATAAGATAAAATGGCCTCAATGATAACCCTTGATATCATCCTACTAGAAATGGAAGCACTTCAAGGACATTACAACTATTTCCAATACTAATCAATATTTATTTCATAGAAAGATAAATATCTTATGTACTCAAGAAACTAAATGGATTGGAGAAAAGGCTAAGGAGATTGGCAACTTAGGTTTTAAACTTTGGTATTATGGTAAAAGTCGCACTAAAAATGGTGTAGGTGTAATTATAGATAATAGTTTGAAAGAGAATGTTTTAAAAATTTAACAGGGTTGGAGATAAAATTATATATCCCTTAAGATTATTGTTGATACTAAGATTTTTAATATTATAAGTGCTTATGCTCCTCATGTAGGTTTAGATATAGGTTCTAAAGATAAATTCTGGAATGACTTAGAAGACTTAATACAAATGATACCTCTTGAAGAAAGAATTTTTATTGGAGAAGATTTAAATGAACATGTCGCTAGAGTGGTAGAAGACTTCTGAAATATTCATGGTGGCTACGATTTTGGAATGATTAATGAAAAAGGTAGTGTCATATTTGATTTTTGCTTTAGCGTATGATTTTGCTATTACTAATACTTTATTCAAGAAAAGATACGAGCATATTATTATTTATAAGAATGAATCTAATAAAATACAAATTGATTATTTTTTTATGAGAATAAGAGATCGTCGAGAATGTAAAGATTGTAAGGTCAATCCAAGTGAGGATTTAAGTACCCAATATCGATTATTAATTCTAGATTTTAAGATGAAGATTTGTAAAATAAAGGATACTGGGATTCATCGTCATAGAATTATATGGTGGTACCAAATAAATTATTTTTATGAGAAAATTCTAAGATTTTAAAATTTGGGATGTTTATGAAGAAACAAATGTAATGTGGGATAAAGTAACAAAACACTATTAAAAAAGTGGCAAAAGATGTATTTGGAGAATCAAAAGAAAAAGTTTCTATAAATAAAAATAGTTGGTAGTGGAATAATAATGTGCAAGAAAAGATAAAATATAAAAAGTTATGTTATAAAAATTAGTTTAAATGTAAAAGCTTAGAAGCGAAAAAAATATCAAACAGCTACGCAAAGAAGTCTAAGAGAACAATCGTGACGCTAAATATTCTACTTTTAGTGATCTTTATATTAGATTAGATACTTAAGGATGGTGAAAAATATATGTATAAACTAGCCAAAGAGAACAGAAAAGTAAGGATTTAACTCAAGTAAAGTGTATTAAAAATGAAAATCAAAATGTATTTTTCTTTAAAAAAGATATTCAACATAGGTGGATGAGATATTTTGATAAATTTTTTAATGAAGTTTTTGAAAATACGATCGATCTTAGTGATCTTAATATTGTTAATAATAATAAAATGTTTCATTTTTACCTCCGCATTACTAAAAAAGAAGTTGATGAGGCTTTAAAGAAAACCAAAGGTGAAAAGTCTGTAAGACCTGATGATATCCTAATTGAAGTGTGGAAATATTTAGGAGATTTGAAAGTTTCTTGGCTTACTAAACTCTTTGTTATTATTTAAAAAACTAAAAAGTGTATGAGGAGTGGAAGAAGAGTATTTTGATACCCATTTTTAAGAATAAAGGGAATGCATAAGAGTCTGCAAATTATAGAGGAATTAAGTTGATTTGTCATACTTTAAAATTATAGTAGAGGGTAATTGAATATTGGTTAAGAAGTATTACAAATATTTCTCATAATCAATTTGGATTTATGCCGCGCAGGTCTACTTTGGAAGTTATGCATTTATTGAAAGGTTTAATGGAGAAGGGACGATCTACATATGATTTTTATTGATTTGGAAAAAACTTGCAATAAGGTTCCAAGAGATATCTTTCGGAGAGTTCTTGAGAAGAAAGGCGTTGATATGAATTATATTCAAGTCATTGAAGATATGTATACTAAAGTTGTTACTTGTGTTCGAACAGAAGGATTGACCAAATATTTTCCTATTTTTGTTGGATTACATCAGCGATCAGCTTTAAGCTCATATCTTTTTGCTTTAGTTATGGATGGTCTTACTAGACATTTACAGGAGGATGTAACTTGGTGTATTTTTGCTGATGATATCCTTCTTGTGAATAAGACGAGATAAGAAGCTCAGGAAAAACTTCAATTGTGGAGGTCTACATTGGAGTCTACATGCCTTCGTTGAACTAAAACTGAATATATCCAATGTAATTTTAGTAGTAGTAGCTCTAGTGACAGAAGTGTAACTTTGGGTGATCAGATTATTGAAAGGTTTGAACGATTTAGATATCTCGGGTCTATTGTTCAAAGTGATGGTGATATAAATGGGGATGTTATTAGTAGAATTCAAGTTGGTTGGTTGAAGTGGAGGAATGCTTCGGGCCCATTATGTGATAGAAAAGTACCCCTTAGACGGAAAGGAAAAATTTGTAAGATGGTGGTGAGACCTGCAATGCTCTATGGTGTTGAATGTTGGCCTTTAAAAGAGAAGCATAAAACTAAGTTGAGTGTTGCCGAGATGAGAATGATTAGGTGGATAGAGTGGCTTTACACTTAGAGACAAAATGCAAAATGGATATATCCATGATAGAGTTGGTGTAGCTCCAGTGACGGACAAAACTAGAGAGACTCGTCTTAGATGGTTTGGTCACACTAAATGTCGATCATATGATGATCCAATTAGGAGAGTAGATATTTTAGATTCGACTTATGTTAAGAAAGACACGAGGTAGACGTAGGAAGACTTTGGCATATAGTATAAAAAATGATCTTAATTTATTAGAATTAAATGAAAATATGACACTAAATAGGATGCAATGGAGAAAAGGGATTCATATAGCCGACCGCACTTGGTGGGAAAAAGGTTTTGTTGTTGTGTATTGTATGTCTAAACTATCAATATATAGTTATTTTCTATATTAGCAATTCTAAATTTTCCTGAATATTCATTCATTAATTTATCCTTTTTTTATTTTTACATAAATTTATCTTGACTATTTTAGTTCCACCAGATTGAACTTGTCTATTGAACATTTAGCTCAATACAAAAAAGCCAATATAACCTTAAATGTCTATAACAGCCTCACATCATGTAATACTATTAAGGCATTTATTCATTTTAACTACACAATCTTAACTAGAGAATATGTATCCTCATAGTACTATATAATAGATCAAAGTTAATCTATCAAACATATACATCACTTCATATTTTAATAATAATGACTGAAAGTTACTAATAACACACCTAGTAGGCCTGAATATATTAGATACTTAATAATCCTAAAAATTTTCTTTATTGTTCCACCTTTCCCTTATTAGAAATCTATCTAGAAATATATATATATATATATATTAAGATTGATCGACAGTCGGAGACCGCCGATCAACCCCATAGGTGGAACTGACCGAGGAGAAGACCCCCCTTCCAGTCCGGTGTGCTATTCAAATCCACCCGTAGTGGGTGGGATTCGAACCCTTGACCCGAGGGACTTACACTAAAGGCCGCAACCAATGAGCCAAGGCTTTCACACAAACACACACACACACACACACACACACATATACATATATATATATATATATATATATATATAGACACACACACACACACCAAAGCATCACATCTTGAATATCATTTAAAAGCATTCCATAGCACGTATAAGATAAAATGGTTTCAATGATAACCCTCGATATCATCCTACTAGAAATCGAAGCACTTCAATCACATTCAAACTATTTCCAATACTAATCAATATTTCATTATGCATATCTTTAATGGCTTCAAAATAAGCTTGCCACAGATTTCTTACTTAAGATACCCAATGCATCAATCAATTCTTATGGCAATCAAATATAGAAAATTTTGTCTCAATTCTAAATAATTTTTCATTCCTTTTGTTAACATAAGAATTACTTCCATAACAAACTTCCTGCCATGAAATTAAATAACACCTCTAAAACTGACTTAATTTTTATAAGTATGCCTTGTAATACTCTTTTCACATAGCTTCATTGTATGAACATATAATTGATTTATTTAAAATTAACAAAAATCTTGAAAATTTCTCCGCTCATAAATATTGTTATTAAAATATTTCTTCTACTATCATTTTGCTCCGATTGGTCTTAAAAACTTCATTGAAAGGTTTATTAACCAAACCATTATAAAATTTTGATAATTTTTTTTTAATGAAAATAAGTATTTTACTTGGACTTACAATTTCACTTTTATGCATATTCTACAACATAACCCTAAATTTCCTTTTTAGTCAATTTGTTGTATGATCATTTTATCCATCGTCCTCTTCCAAAAAATTTCTTAAAATTTCATATAGTTTTATTTTCATCTCTTCCTTGGTTTATTAGTACATCTACTACATTTAATCAAAATCTTTTTACCTATGATCATTTAGTACAGTTATTTTATATCTCATTTCCCTCTTGTATAGGATCATATCTATTAAATGATAAAGTAAAATATTTATTTTTTTTTTATTTTCTAATCACTCAATTTGGAAGGCTTCTTGCTTTTATATAGCAATATAAGTCTAATTGGCATTTAAATTTTTTCATTCCTTAGTTGTATGCTTATTTTCCATAATAATTCTTGTATTTTCTCTTCACCCAAATTTATCCAAAGTGAATAATAAACCATAACACAAAGGTCCCATGTGGCCATAGCGCATTAGTAGTGCATGTTCGTAGAAGAACACATACTATTTTAGATATAACACAAAATCTTTGAAATTATAAATAATTTATTAATAATTCATCAACATATGAGAAAATAATGCAAAAAAATATCAATGTTATATAAATAAAACATGAGGTTACTTTATAATGAATAGTTAGAAAAAATAACTAAATTTTAAAATAAATTATCACGTAATATTAATAAATAATATTTAGGTTGTACTAAATTACACTAAAAAACATATTTAAAACAAAAAAAAAATGACAAATTAAAATAAAATGCTATAATATAGTCATTGTAAAGAAAACTACAAAAAATAAACATAAATTATATAATGTTGCTACCGGTAGATGATGAGAAGAGGGGGTATTTTTGCAGATAAAATTGAATCTTGATGTCTTGCAATGAAGGTTAAAATGTGTATGACAGAAATCTAGAGGGTGTTGGCTTGACAAAGAACTGCAATTGACACAAATGAAAAATCTAAAATGAAAAGGAGCTCATGTGTTCTTTAGCTTGAGAGAGGGTTACGTTGGAACATGGAAGACAAATAGTAGCAAGATATTTGGTTGTTTAACTAGTAGAGGATATTGGGACATGGGAGTGGCTATGACATTGACAACTGCTTTGTCTGTGTTGTAACTCAACTAAGGGGGAGGCTACTTTTTTCCTTTTTGCTTGTTTGAGAGTCTAGGTGATAGATCAGCTTAGGAGGGCTAAATGTGAGGCCAGGCAAAGGAGTAGAAAAGATTAGCCCTTGAGTAAATAATACTAAAAAACAATTAAATAAGTAAGAAATGGTCTGTTTGGTGCAGCTGCAACTTATTGAATCATCTGCTGATAAGCTGATTAAAAATAATCTGATGATAAGCTAGGTGAGGTGGCTATTACAAATTTTTGTTTTTTTGGAAAAGCCATACCGCAGTCAGAAAGCTGACTGCCACTGCACTTAGATAGGTGCGGCGTGAAAATGCTGTTTTTAGCGTTTTGAAAACGCATACTCTGTCAAAATGCAGTTTACCTAAACAGGTCTGATGCGTTTTCAAAACGTTACTGTACCAAATAAGCTGCCCCAAACGGGCTCAAAATCTATAATAAGTTTTAATTATGCTGAAGACATAGAACACAAATAACGGTGTGATGAACGTTATGCACTATGGCACATTAATGATTACATATAGCACACTATTTACACTACCAGTGCCTAAGGCTGTGAAACTGGCTCAAAGATCGTAAATCACTCTAAAATCGGATCAAATTTTAGCTCGGATCGAACCATTCCAGCCGAACTACAAGGCAAACTAGAGGATCAACTTTATTTTGATGTGATTCTATCTGTCCTTGGCTCAGATCGGAATTGAAATAAATTCTTATGTATTTATATATTTAACACCTATGCTTTTAGTTTTGCATGCATAACGGATTCCCAGCGGGGTTTGTGAGGAATTTTTGCTTGAGCGGAGTGACAGGATTTTGAATCCCCTCTTTTCACAAAAAATTGCATTTTTTTGCTGGTGGGCTGGTCGAGCGGGACAAGGTGAGTTCGAGCCTGACCGATCTGGCTCATGAGCCAAAAAATGGCATTTGATCTGGCTTGTTCACAGATTGAGTCGACTTGAAAATTAAATTGATCCACACCGGATTAGATCGAAATTTAGTAGGATCAATCCACAATCCGATTTCGATCTGGTTAAAAAAAATTTGATCCGATTTCGAGCAGGCCCTGCATCGGCTCGAAATCGGATCGTTCACCCCCCTACTAGTGCTTTACTATACTAACAACACAAGAAGTCTCACTATATTATGGGTTAAAATTTAGCTTTTATTGACATATATAATTTTGTATTCCAAAATCTACTTACTAATATATGATCTATACGTTCAATAAAAAAAATATATGATCTATTTCTTAACTCTCCAAAATATTTTACTTAAAACCTTTTTTATGGAACTTATCATTCATCATATACCATGCATGAATCAACAAAAAAATTCTAGTTTCTCACATTTCAAATTCTAATATTGCATCTTTAGATTAGTATTTATTTAGTTCATGTATTTATACTCCCGAGGTATATAATTAAATCACCTTATAATATTCACTGACAAGAATCATTTCCTTCTAGGTAACAATTGATCAATTTCCAATTTAGTACTTTAAACATAGTAAAATGATTTTTCTATTCCTTGCAGCATGATCAACTTTTGCAAGATCTCAGGCTACTACAAATCAAATATAGTTTTTCACATTGAATTTTTATCCCCTCTTCAACATCCAACATGAATCTTCTCATTAATGGTCCTAATTCTAATAAAAAACATATATCCATTTAAATACCGTTAATAAATATCCATCTTCCTCAAGTATAAAATGTAATAGCATAGCCATACCTTTCCCAAATTAAATTTTAAACTATCATCTAATCCAACTTAAGAAACATAAAATACCAACCACATTAAAAGATTCATCACTAAGAATAATCTGAATGGCAATCTGACAACATTACAACAACAACAACAATAAAGCCTTAATCCCACTAAGTGGGGTCGGCTAAATGAATAATTTTTCTACATTGTGTCCTATTTAGTGCCATATTTTCATTTAATTCTAATAAATTAAGATCATTTTTTAAACAATAAGCCTAAGTCTTCCTAGGTCTACCTCTGCCTTTCTTAACATAAGTCGAATCTAAAACATCCACTGTCCTAATCGGATCAGCAGATGGTCGATGTCTAATGTTACCAAACCAACTAAGGCGGCTCTCTTTAATTTTGTCCGTCACCGGAGGTACACCAACACTATCACAGATATAATCATTTCACATTTTGTCTCTAAGTGTAAAGCCACTCATCCACCTAATCATTCTCATCTCGACAACACTTAACTTAGTATTGCGCTTCTCTTTTAAAGGCCAACATTCAACACCATAAAGCATTGCAGGTCTCATCACCATCTTATAAAATTTTCCTTTCTGTCTAGGCGGTACTTTTCTATCACACAATAGGCCCAAAGCATTCCTCCACTTCAACCAACCAACTTGAATTCTACTAATAACATCTCCATCTATATCACCATCGCTTTGAACAACATACCCGAGATATCTAAATCATTCATATTTTTTAATAATTTGATCACCCAAAATTATACTTCTACCACTAGAGCTATTATTACTAAAATTACATTCCATATATTTAGTTTTAGTTCTACTCAAACGAAGGCCTTTAGACTCTAATGTAGACCTCCATAATTCAAGTTTTTCCTGGGTTTTTTCTCTGGTCTTATAGTCTCGAAAAATTATTTCTTACCTCTAATCCCTTGTGTCATAATCCTAATAATATAGTCAATCGGTCAACATGGAATAACTTGTAAAATAGTCCATTGTCTTGGATATTTCCGCTTTTCCATTTAGGTTGTTGCAAACAAGCAATAATAATATTTCTTCTATTAATAATAACTTCAGTATTACAGCTCAATACACTTTCAGAACCCCATTAACCTTGCAATTCCGAACCGTGTTTTGACAGAACTTGGAAATTGGAAAATCTATTGTGAATTATAAGTAACCTATTTGTTTTTAATGCAAATCAAGTGGCAGATGCTATTTTTTTCGCCTACCTAACTTCTGAATCAAGACGGTTTAACTTAAACAGAATTCAAAGATATTGAATTTCTGAATCAATGCAGTTTGTGGCTGTCTAGCTTTTCAAGCTTCTTACCAGAGTGGATAGAGGTGCCATGAAGTTTGTGGTTGTACAATTGAATTCGATAAATAAGTATATCACTTTTTTTAATTCAATAAATTCTACACAGGCAGGAAGCTCTTAACCACCTATTCAGATGCCCCCTGGAGAACTAATCTGGCCTCATCATGTGAATGCTGTCATCTGAGATCAGCTAAAATCAAACAATTATACTTTTCATTCAATGATGAGGGATTTTATTTTAGTTTCAGTGATTTATCGATTTATTATCAGTTTTCATGCTCAATTCCATATTTTTGTTTTTTGAAAGAATTACTTTAGCTTTCAAAAGGATCACGCAACATGGTTTTATTATGTAGAAATCGTAAACCAAAAGTTCCAGCTTCGAGGAAATCAAGCCACTGACAAGTAATAGTGTTACTGAGAAATTATGATTCACAACATCTATGCATAAATCGTAAATTGAAAGCAAATACACATAACATGGCTTGCATAAGCAGCAATTGTACATGCATATCCATTATTACATGTTTTAAAAATGATCTGTATAATAAAGTCGCGAGATAATGGAGACCTGATCATAGTGATGCTTCACTCTTCAAAGAAAACTAATGATTCTCAAAAGGAAAATAACATATACTCAGTTTTCTGACAGCTTTCTATACCCAAGAACCATATTTTCAGACTCAAATTGACCGTTAGAAAACACATAATGAAAATATTTGAATGGTTGTCGCAAACATACTCTTATTAGAGTGAACCAAGTTGGTCCACTCAATTCCAACGTATTTAAATATCTAACAGCTAAAATTTGCATTTTACATTTATGTCAACCAAATCTTTCATATCACATCAACAACACAGCTGTTTTAACTTCTGAAAGTAAATTGCATCTTTTTATTCATAGGTAAGGTGGTGTGCATGTAAACATTGAAGTTCTGATGTTAGATATGTATATACATAGGAATTTAGTGGTATATATGTAGATCTTCCTTTACAGAATGTGCCTTGATAGCCTCCCGACACTTGATCTTCTTCAGCTGACAGTCCACTAAAATACTAGGATCTTCTTCATCATCATCACTGGACCCAGGATTGACTTCACTAGTTTGCTGACTTGATTCATCATTTATGATCATACTCAGAGCCTCAGGTCTCATTGATATTTTCGATAAGTGCAAAAAATTGTTAGCTAGTTTGAGTTTCTCCCTTTTTTGAACTTTGATGGTCGTGAGTGATCATCAAATGCAAATGGATCACAAAATTCACTTGCACTGTTGCCTTTGACATAGCTGGACATCTGAATTCTCTTGGATTGGACATAAGAACTTTCTCTTAAACCTGTTCATCTTATGGGAATCCAACCACTTAACATTTAGAATTTGCCTTCATCTCGTTTGGATGTAACTTTAACCGTTGAGCTAATAGAACTCGTGCAGCTTACCACATTCATGCAATCGGTGCTATCCGTCGCAGATGAAGGATCACGGTGTGATGTAGCAGCATCTAAGCTTGACGCACACAGTTTTTGACGTTTATGGCAAACTTCAATGCACTCAATTTCAGAATTCTTAGTGCCACAATAATGCCGAAGAATTATACTGCACATCTGAAATTTTTTTAAAAAATGGATATAAAGTCAATGAATGGATGCATGAGAAGCAGCAATAAGAATGCCACCCACAGGGGAATAATTAAATAGGAGCATTGACATACATGCCACCCAATTCCTATGTATTTACATATCTAACATCAATATTTTGCTTTTGTACCTTTATACCACCCTAATCTTTCATACCACATAAAAAAGATACCTCCATTTTAACTTTAAAAACCTGTAACTACACTTTTTCATGCATGGTTAGAGTGTTATGTATGTAAAAATTGAAGTATAGATGTTAGATGTGTAAATAGTTTAGAATCGAGGGTATGCATGTAAATCCTGCAATCTATTTAGTGCGTTTTCTTCATGGGTCAAAAAATTAGGCTGCACAGCATAACACAAGTCAAACTTAACTGTTGTCACAAAGTAAAATGAAGATGTATTGGAATCTTAAGTGATAACTCCAAAATACCAATTGTCTAGGCGTCGGCTTCATATACTATGCTAAAAGATTTTTGGTTTAAACGGACTGACACATTTATATGCTCATAAGGGACTTCCATATTATAATCATTTTAACTTATTTCGACCTAAAAATTAAAATTTTATTTTAAAATAATGGAACGCGAGAGAAAGTTGATTTCTTTGTTTGCGTTTTAACATTTAAATAAGATTCCTGATGGAATTTCTTTGGCTTGTAGTCGATGTGGGATTAAAAAATTGGTCGGCGGGCTGAACATGCCAATAACAGTTAAAAATTGTAAATTTTATAATTACACAACGACGAATAGTTTTTATAAATAATATAATTTAGTTTTTTTTTAATACATATAAAAATTAATAAAAATAATATATAAATAAATATTATTATTTTTCATAAATGACTGAACAGGCATTTATTTATGTTCTTATTTATAAATCAAGCTAAAAAAATTTCTCTTGTATAACTCACATGCATAACGAACAAAACGAATATGAACTATTTAAGGATCATAACACGAACTATTTAACACTTCAAACATGCATTGGAGAAATTTGTGACGGACAATGGCAGACAAGTCAAACGAGAGGACTGAGTTGGCAAGTCAACCACAGAGCCAATAAGGCAGTGTTTGGTAGCACTCTTTAACGAGATTTACACTCTATTGTTTTTCATTCTCTGCTCCCCTTTTTGTGTTTAGGTTGATTTGTGTTTATGTTTAGTTGGAAGTATTATTTTTGGTGATTCTGTGATGGAGCTTCTCTTAGTGCTCGTGGTTAGGTTGTTTTGATAACTTATGTTGCTTTGCTTATTGTGGTTGGTTGGCTTATAGTTTACTTTGATGTGTTGTGTTTTTCTCTCTTTTGTTTATGATCAGATTTATACTTGGATCTTTCCTTTAAAATTTCGGTAGCGTCGAGCCATCATTATTTCCAAACATATATTAAAATTCAACAGTTCTTCTAAATATTTATTATTCATTAATTTCTGGGAGAAATTTTAATATTTATGCATGCCCTTAATGTCAATGTATTCTTTTGATTATCTGGTTTTTTCTCTATCCCTTCTATTTTGCTTTTGTTTCTGTTTCTTTTTTTCTAAATTAAAAATAAAAATTATAATTAATTATGAAGAAAATATTATGTCGGGATAGAAAATACAATATGATCATACAAATATTGAGGAAAAAACTGTACCTAATTTTGATCCTTTTATGCATTCGGCACGATGTCCTCGTTGATTTGGCCTGCACAGTATATTCCAATTTACTATAGCTCTTCTTAAACCCCCCTCCCCCCCGGCTTTAGGACGACCTAACAGAGCTCGATTCACAACCCATCCATGGCGGAAATCCCCACCGACACCGTCTTCGACGCCATCATCATCGGCGCCGGAATCATGGGCAGCTGCGCCGCCTACGAAATCTCTAAACTCAACAAAAAGGTCCTCCTCCTCGAACAGTTCGATCTACTCCACCACCTCGGCTCCTCCCATGGCGAATCCCGCACCATCCGAGCCACCTATCCCGAACCCTATTACCCTCCCATGGTACTCGAATCCTCTCTCCTCTGGGAATCCGCTCAATCCGCCGCCGGCTACCGCGTCCTCACCCCCACCACCCAACTCGATCTCGGCCCTTCCAACTCCCCCAGCCTCCAATCCGCCATCCTCAATTGCTCCCCGGACTCCCTCCCCGCCACCATTTTCGATTCGCAGAAAACCCTAATCTCCGGCGCTTTTCGTCTCCCCGACGACTGGATCGCCCTATCCACCCCCCTCGGAGGCATCATCAAGCCCACCAAAGCCGTCGCCATGTTCCACTCCCTCGCCCTCCGCCATGGCACCGTTATTAGAGACCGTACCGTGGTTGACTCCATTATCCGAATCGACGGCGTCGGGATCCGCATCTCAACTACCGATGGTCGGATCTTTCACGGCATCAAGTGTGTGGTGACCGCCGGCGCCTGGACAAGTAAATTAGTGAAAATGGTTACAGGGCTGGATCTCCCAATCCAGCCGCTTCATACTTTGATCTGGTATTGGAAGATTAAAGAAGGATTCGAATCGGAGATGACGCCGGCGGCGGGGTTTCCGACTTTCGCAAGCTACGGCCTGCCTTACATCTACGGAACGCCGGCGATGGAGTTTCCCGGACTGATCAAGATTGCAGTGCACGCCGGCTGGCCTTGTGATCCGAATTGCAGAGACTGGTCTTTGGAAGCCGATGAAATGGTTGCGCGAGTCGCCGAATGGATTGAACGGGTCATGCCGGGACGCATCGAGACGGCGATCGGGCCGGTGATGAAACAGAACTGTATGTATTCAATGACGCCTGATGAGGACTTTGTCATTGATTTTCTGGGTGGGGAGTTTGGGAAGGATGTGGTGTTAGCGGGCGGGTTTTCGGGTCATGGGTTTAAGATGGCGCCGTTGGTGGGGAAGATGGTGGCGGAGATGGTGGGCGGCGAGGTACGGACGGCGGAGAGGATAGGGGTGGATATTAGGATTTTTGGGTTGGGTAGATTTGAGGGTGGGGGGAAGGGGAATGTGAAGGAGTTTGGGGATCAGGTGAAATTTCACCCTGGTGCACAGTAAGAATTGAATTTGGAAGATTTATCTGCAAATTATTCATTCCTTGTGTGTTTTACATATTTACCACCAACACTTCAATTTTTACGATGCTACTTTATGTAGGGCTGGCAATTTGGCTCGTTGTTCGTGAACAGCTCCTGTTCAGCGCGTTAAGTAGCTCGTGTTCGGCTCGTTCGTTAAGCCTAAAGAGCCGAACACGCGAACGAGCCGAACAAGAACAAATTTTTAAGCTCGAAATGTTAACGAGCTGAACACGAATAATTGTTTGTTCGCTCGTGTTCGGCTCGAATTGGCTCGAAATAAAAAAATAATCATATAATTATTTATATAATAATTTATTATATATATTATTTATATATTAATATATTATATATATTTATATTTAAGTTTAAATCATAATTGTTTCGTAGTAGCGTGGTTATGTTTCTTATTTCCAATTCTTTTGGTCCGAGTTCGAATCCGTATTAGCACATATATTTTTCCAATTAATTTTAACGAGCAATTTCGAGTCGAACACGAGTCGAACACGAACAAGAATATTTAATTCGAGCCGAAACACGAACACACGCTTTCACGAGTCATTTCGAACACGAGCCGATTTCGAGCCGAGCTAATTTCAAACGAGCTGAACACGAGCCAAGCCTGAGCTCGCTCAAGCTCGGCTCGTTTACAGCCCTAACTTTATGCATGAAGTGATGTTGAGGCACACTTTTGGGATTCCTTTGTATTTATTGTTTTCGAGAATCTCTTTGATTTTTTTTTTAATTTTATTTTCCTATCTGTACGCGAGTGCGAGACTAGAGAGAGAGATTCTTAATTTATTAAACATGATAAAAATTATTCTAGCAGAACACCAGACGTCCAGAATCTAATGAGCACTTACCACGTGGTAAGTGGGCCCCACCTCTCCAAATAAATCAGTATACTATAGTGGGGCCCACTTACCATTTGACAAGTGCTCGCTGGACTCCGAACACAAATTTACGTCCGATTTCCTGATTGAATAAGCGCTGAAATTGTTGAGTTTTGTTAAAAAAATGATCACAATTAATTGAACAATCAATCAAACAAATCTAAGTATTTCAATTATTGATGGCTATAGTAGCAATGAGAAGGATTTTTTTATTTTTAATTTTATCATGGTCATAAAATTTCTTTGTAGTCATGTATGTCAAAACTGTATCAGGACTCCTCATGCAATAATTTTCATAAGTTAAAGGCATCCCATAAGAGGAGGGTGATTTGAGTGTGAAGTAACATTTTTTTTTTCCTCAACTTAAAATGTTTTTAATTAATATTGAATATTGAAATTAAATGCATCATAATGAAAAAAAAAACCAACTTATCAAATAAACTAATAATATTAAAAGATGTGATATGTTAAGTTATAATCAATCAAATGTATGCATGCCATTTTAATATATATTTTAAACTACAACTTTGTAAATTTCTATTCAATTAAATTAATTTTACATAACTAACAACACAAACATGTAGTAATTATGAATACAATGACTAAGATAAATTAAAAGAATTTGTTTCTCTACTCAAATATATACAAATATTTCTTGCAACCATAAAATAGGAGTGTTCAAAATAAAATATGATAGGGATAGAATCAATTATGCACTAATCAAGCACATTGATTATACTTAATTAAAAAAATATGTATAAGAATAGCTAACCAAATAGATCACCATACAAAAATATAAAAAACTATTAAAATCTTTTATTTGACCCAAACTATATTTTACGATTGCAAGTTTTGGTGATTGATCGATTGTATGATAATGTGCCCTCAGTTGTATGTTCCATTAGAATTTTTTGTATAAATAGTTGAATTATCGTATTGAATAATATTATTAAATAATTTTATGACTCCTTTTTATATAAACAATTTTAGAAATGAAATTCTATGCAATTCTGAATAAATTTATTTAATACATTTTTAAGTCATTATATTCATTTCTTCTTAGCATGATCTTGACATATTACTTTTTATCCCTCTCCGGATAAACAAAGCTCCAAATTGATCCATTTGCAAGTTAATAAGGGTCTGTTTGGCGCAGCTGTTGATTATTTATAATCTGCTGTTAAGCAGATTATTTTGATAATATGATAATATGCAGATTATTAGAATAATCTGGTTTGCTGTCTGGGGGAACTTATTCAGAACAACTTATTTGTATCTGTTGTTGTATAAATGACCAAAGTGCCCTCAGTAGAAACAAGAAAACCCAAACCTCTTCTCAATAATTTCAGTAGAAACAAAACATCAAGATTAGACATATATCAGTAAAAAAAAAAGAAAAAGCAAATCAACCGTTTCTCAATAATTTCATCTTATTATTCAAACCGATAGCAAAATATATTCCACATGTTCAAATAAAAGGGACGGTTAACTCGCTGGTGACGAAGCTTACAAACTCCGAGACGCACTCCTGCATCGTCTCCTTAGCATCCTTCGCAATATTTCCATTCGCAGGGAGCGCCTTCTTCATGATCTCTAAATCGCCGCCACTGCGTTGCCGGCCAGCGAACAAGAAGGAATCAGAAACGACATTTTCGACATCTCCGCCCCTGCGATTTGCAAACCCTGAGCGTACAAATGCGTACCTCGATAAATTCATAGGAGTGATCGAGGGAGATCGAGCGAAGCCGATGGAGTCTGGAGGCGAGCTTTGACCTGGAGGAGAGCTTCAACAACGGCAGTTCGAGGGAATGAGGGAGGGTGACTGCGATAGGGAAGGTTGAGGGCGAGAGCGGGATTTCTACCCTGAAAGCGATACCTATAAGCGGGACGCGGGGTTGAGGGCGCTTCTCCTCCTCTTCAGAAAAATCGCTAAGCGCTTATTAGCGGTAGAAATACTTTGGCTCCGAACGTGTTTTCCAAACACGAGAGCGGCTTTTTCGTACCGCCACCGCACCTAATAAGCGCTCTCAAGTGGGCCCTAAATCTCTAAGCAAGTTTTATGCGATATCATCATGATCATAGTTGCTTTAGTGCGAGTAACTCATAGCAAGTACTTACTAAATATTATTAAAGGACACATCATATGTTGTACGTAATCATCAAGTTAATAATAATCCACAAATGAGTCACATGAGCACATGAGGACAAACGGCCTATGTAGGTCCATGAACCTACTCAAGTGATAAGATAGTTTATCATGATCTTCTTAACCAAAGTCGTGGCATAAGTTGAATTAATTAATGGCGCGTGAATATTTATTTAGTATTAAAATAAAAAAAATGATTTAAAGATCTCTCCAAAGTGTTATAAATAATCATTTATTTATGCATTTAGAGCATAAAAAATATGTATAAAACAACTATAATATCCTTGAATCTAGGCCTTACAATTCATTTTTCTTTGAGGAGAATACCCTCATCATTGGAAAAAATTTGCGTACGTAAAGCGTACCCATCGCTGCGTATGTAAAACGATGTTACAAGGAGGTTAAAGTAAGTTACAAGGAGGGTATTCCGTGTTTTTACCTCTTGTAACCTCCCTATAACCTGTCTGTAACCTTCATGTAATATCCTTATATTTGTAAGTTACAAATAAGTTACAAAGAGGTTATTTTTTTTTCAATTATATTATTATTTTATTTTATTTTTAAAACTTTTTTTTATATATTTTTTCATTTTATTTTTTCAATTTATTTAAATATTTTATTTTATTTATTTATTGATAAAAGACTAGTCTTACTTGGCTATGCTTATAACCCGGCCAACATTAACGACAAAGACCATTATATGATTGATATGTGGAAGCAAATTGGTAATTATGTTGGAATAGATAAGGAATATTATTTATTAAAAATAGACAGCTGGCTTGGCTTCTTTGTGTTTATGTGGACGACAACTTGCTTGATTTGGAGATTTGGAAAGCCCGGGAACACTGTCTGCTTTTACATAAATACCACAACATTCATATATATTTACAAATCTCACATGTAAATTTTAATATTTACTTACCTATCACTCGAATCACCGATATCACATAAACATATCACTATCATCCACTATTAATAAATTAAATACATTTCTTCATGCAAAAGTTTATCACATATTGTGCGTGTCAAGGAGGATTTGCGGTGAGAGGGTGATATTGCCGTGTTAGTATTGTAAGAAAATTCAATACACAAGTATATAAAAGAAGAGTTGATAGAAAGGGTGTCATGATTTTTACGTGGAATCACGGAGCATAACCAAGTTAAAATTGTTTCATTATTCAGATGTATTATGAATGACTTTACCTGCTGTTGAATAACATAAAATAATATTACATGAAACTTTCATTACATGAGTGGAAGAAAATATTTAGAAAGTGATATCGATTGGACTGCAATGATAGAAGTCTGAAAATAGGGAATGTGTGATGGATATCTGGATTCATTCTCATCAATGGTGGTGGCTGTCAGACAACAGTGATCGAATAATAATAGTAGTGATGAACAAGTGATGGTGAATTAAGTATGGTGATTTAATAGTGGATGTTTAATGGTGGTAATGAAATAAAATAGACATTGATGGTGTAATGACAACTGCAATAACAACGAAGCAATGATGGTGGTGGCAGTGGTGACAACCACATGAGTATGGTCTGATGACTGATAGGTGACAATTGTTTGATGACACTGGGGCCAAATGATAGTGATCCGACGAAGGTTGTAATCATTTGGCGACGTAAGTGAAAGTTGTTGTGTCAATAGGGTGATGGTTGTTTAGTATCAATAATATTTGGGAGATAGTGATTTAATGATAATGACAGTGGCAATGACTTATGCTTGGCGATGATAGTTTGACCACTACTGTGGGGTCCAACGACACAACAAGACGATAATTGTTTGATATTAGTGGTCAGACGATAGTGAAGGCAGTAGTGTGATTGGTCGGTGATAGTGTTTTTGACAACGTCAGTGTAACATGATGGTAACGGTGGTAACCAAATGACGGTGATTTGATAACGATGACAATGGCAGCAGTGGCGGCGGTTGGGCGTTGACATTTCGATATTATCAGCAACAGTGGTCGGGCGATGGTGATAGCCTAGTGACTGTGGTTCGATGATGGTAATAATGTTGATGGTGATGGTTGAGTGATGTTTTCTTGGTGATGGTGGTTGTAGCCCAACAATGATGGCTTGTCAACACTAGTGGTTGGATGATTGTGATAACAAAAGTCGAGCGGCGGTGATTCGATAAAGGCAACAATAGTGGCGATAGTGACTGGGTGGCAATGATTTGGAAATAACAGTGTCGTCTAGGTGGTGATGGTTTGACAACGGCGATGGTTAGGCTATGGTGATGATTAAAATTGAGTAAAGGTGGTCAGGCAACAACAATAATGGAAACAGTCGTGGGCAGGCAACAACATTTCAACTATGGCAGCAGTCGTCGAGTGATGTTGGTCTTGCCATAGAAGTTGTTCGGTGATGGCAATGGTGGAGGCGAGTGACAGTGGTTCGATGATGACAACAATGACAGTGGGAATAATCGAGCGATGGAGTTTTAACAACAGCTACATCAGCAAAGTGATGGTGGTCCAACAGTAACAGTGGTCGAGCGATGGTGAACGAAGTGATCGAGCAACTGTGGTTTGAATATACTGTTATTAGCAATAAAAAATGTGGGTGAGCAATGGTTGTATGATGGTGGTGGTGGTTGGATCATCATGGTCTGATGATGTTAGTGATTGTCCCGCAGTGGCTGTGATAATTGGGCTATGGTGGTTCGGTGGTTGCAACACACACGATAGTGCTCTGACATTTGAGTTTATGGAGAAAAAAGCATATTAATGTCTTGGAATTATATGAAAAATACAACGCACATCACGATAAAAGAAGAGCTGATTTTATATGAAAAAATTGGAAGGAAAAAGTAATAAAGAGCCTAGCCTAGCTGAAATAGTTATGATATTCAAATATATGTTATAAGACTTTTGATATCCTTTAATAGCATAAAGTTATATTACAAGAGTGATAGCCATCAACTTGACTTTCACTAATTGAGTGACAAAAAATATTGAGGATTTTACAATGACCAAGTTGCGATGCTGGAAGATCGATTGTAGAAGTTGTGTGAAAGAGATCTGAATTCAACATTGTTGATGGATGTGGCGCTAGACAACACTAGCTCAGTTGCAGTAGTAGTGATAGTCAGGAAATGATGACCCGATCGTGGAGATTTGGTAACAAAGGTTTAACAAAGAAAGTGGTGTTAGTCAAGTGACAGTGGTCTGATGGCAGTTATGGCAGTTGTCAAGCACGTCGGTGGCAGCAACAATGTTGGTCGTATAGATTCACTCTTCTACTGGTGGCACCACTGAAGGTTTGGGTTACCCCTCTCTTATTTTTACTATTTGCAAGCAATCTGGTGTCAGATTTTGAGTTGGGGAGGAGATTTTATAGCCATTAAAGCCTATAGGTAAGGTTAATGTGGATATTTATGGAAAGCATGCTACGTATGGTTCTAGAAGTCGGCCTTTAGATGTTGCTTCTACTTTTGCTTCTAGATCATCCACTTCCAGCATTGCTACTCCACCTCCTGGTATTTGGGAAGAGCTTTGGGATCAATCTCTGGAGTAGCTGTCTGATATATTTTTGATGCACTGTCAGCTTCAAGATAATGATGATCACTGGGATCCCTTAAAACAATATTTGAGAAGAAACAGTGATTATGAAGCTAGCTTCAACACTTCATTAGTAAGCTTTTTAAGAGGTGATCGCAGTGTTGAGTTTCTTGATTATTCTCACTACCCTTCTTTTGAGTGTCACAAAATGATGGATGAGGATATGATGATGATGATGATGATGATGATGTCGATGAGGAAGATTAAGAATTCATTACATTTCTGCTTTAGTTCGTACATTTAGATTTGCTTTGTTTTAGTCACTTCAGTTGTATATTTATGTTGGATTCATGTACTGCACTTCTTATTTTACTGTACTACTGTTACTTTGTGCTCATGTTTGTATAATATTGCCTGTGTGTTATAATAGCTTTTACCTTGCGATTTTCATGCTATACATACTGATTTTGGATTTATTACTGCTCAACACATGTTTTTACTACTTGTACTATATTTTTTTCATGCCCTAAGACAAATAATAAATTTGTTAAATTTCTCTCTTTGTATTTATTTTTCACTAAAATGTTTGAGGGAGGGAGAAAAACTTTTAAAAATTAAACTTTGTTTGACCCCAATAAACTATATTTAAAATTTATTTTTTACATAACATGTGGTATGTGGTGTTATCCTTAGAGAACAATATTTTTTATTCTAAATGTGTTAAAATAGGCTTAAGTAAAATTTTATGGTAATAAGGGATAGTTTTAGAGTTAAGATGTTTAGTATAAAAGTATAGGGATATGCTTTTACTATTCATAATGGAAAATGTTGTATTTTTTAAATACTATGAAATCTTAGATTTACACTTATAAAAAGAATTTGAGACTCTACGAAAAAATAATTTTTATACTAATAGACATTATTAAGTAAATATGTAAGAGGTTTATAACTTTAGAAAGAGGATAGTGAAGTTCAAAATCATTAAAGACTATCCAAAAATAATAATCCTCACATAAAAAAAAAGAAAAGAAATGATTGAAGATGACCATGAAATAAAAAGAAAAGCAAAATCAAAAGAAAAATAAAAATATTTGAGGAGAAGCTAGAGAAGATGCCTAATTAAAAAATTGACTTCACTTGAATTATCTTAAATGAAGAAACTTATTTACATTTCTGAACTTATTATTAATTTTAAATGTATTAGTGAAATCTTTACTAGTAGAGTTCTCATATAATTATTTTCTTTTAATTCTTCTAAGATTCATGATTTTGACAAATTACAATTATTTATGAAATGATTAAAAAATCAGAATTTCTAACTTGATTACTAGATATTCTTACACATTAGTTCTAATCTGAGTTATTGAAATTTTTTTAAAGTATCACTATCACATTTATAGGACAAAAACTATAGGAACCTTTAATGAAAACCCACTACCATAAGCTATAGTATTTAGGTTATAAATGAAAGGGTAATTTGAGAACAAGTAATGTTTAAATTTGGGAGAATTTATGCACCTAAAAATATGTTAATTTTCTATATGTATTTTATACTCATTTTTAATGATATTGCACTTTAATGGAAGATATTTTGCATGTTTTTTGGTTCAGGTACAAGAAATGGAGTTTTGGAGAAAAACATAGCAAAATGAAGCTCCGACGCCATGGCACCAAGATCTGGTGCCTAGGCTCCAGCAAGTTATAAAAATCTTCTAGAAGGGTGGCGCCTAGGCACCACAGTTGGGCGCCTCAGCGTTAGACACAGTTTTGAACTTTATGCAATAAATTTTGACGAATTTTGAAGATGTGCTTGAACTGACTCTTGGTGATTTTGAGAGTATTATTCAAGAGGTCATTGGCTGGTAAAAAAAAAAGGATTTCTTTTGGCGCATTTGTGTGTGTGTGCGAGTGAGAGTCTTTATTTTTGTATTTTAAAGTAAAATTTTAAGGAGAGTTGATGATTTATCAAAGAAATTTCAAAGGATTTGCTTGTGGATGAGTTCGAGATAAGTATTTTGTAATTATGTTCAAGTTTGTTTTATAACTTGTGTTTTAATATAAATCATGTTTTATTGTGTTATCCCCATGAAGTATGGGTAGTTTTCTTATCTTTCTCCTTGTGGTGAGAATTAATCATGTGTAGAATTAGAATTGTTTATAACTTTTTCTTATTTCATGCTTCATTTACATATTCGATCTGGCCAATTGATATGTTAAAACCTATTGTGAATCCATAATGACCCAGGAGGGCTGTGTGTTCCTTAACTAGTAAGAATCACATTAATCTGGTGGGTGAGAAGGTAGTCCATTGGTTAGTGCAAATAGATAGAGAAATAAGATTTGATGAGCGTAAATTAGTGTTTCTAGAGTGAAATGCATGATTCTTTCCAATATGATCTAGAGTTTGCAACCTTCTGACCGATTAAACCTGTAGAGAGGGCACAATGTGTAATCTCGAAGTGAGAGGCTAGAACCTACCCAACATAATCTGAGAGATTTTGGAACTTACTCAATGTTTTTATGCACTCATAAGAGGGTAAATAATATGTATGCTCATCTTTGTCACAAAACTTCATTTAAATCTTTAGACATTTGATTTCTCCATTGATTATAAACTCATTACAATGAGGAAGACTCTTCACATTATTTGAACTCTTCTACACTTAGCTGTTTTAGAAAAACTTAGCATTTTTCTTTTAGTTTTTAAATTGTACTTATCGGTAGTAATTAATTTTTTTGACACAATCTTTCAACCTTATTTCCTAGATAATTACCTGTTGTTTTCATTAGGAGTTTTATTAAGTCATTAGAAAGAGTCACAGCTTCCCTGTGAGAAAGATAATCAGGACACCAATAGAGCTCTATATTACTTGAACGATACGTATACTTGCGTAAATCCTCTGGTGTGTAAACTATAAATTAAATTCTAAGCTATGTATCACTAACCGCTAAATATAAATTGGTTCAAGTCTTTGGTCATCATTTAGAAACTTAAATAATTGCATAATTGCGGGTCGGGTATCATCTGACCTGGTTGCGGACCCATGATCCCTCGTGAGAGACCTCTATCAACAGAGTGGTGCTAGAATATCAGATATATGGTGAATCACTGTAATGTAATAAATAGCTACTGTTTTATGAAAAGATTCTTAAGGAAGACTAAGACTTGATAATATTAACTCTTAGTAATAATTGGGGGACTGCTGGATGTCCCCAATATAAATGTAGGATCCAAGGGATGCGTGACCTGACCGAAATTATGCAAGTAAAATAGCTTATAAAAATTATGGCCAAACTTGACCTCAAATCAGATTAAGCGGCTAATGTACGATAATTAAATATTAAAGTTTTTATAAATAAATATAAATCGTATACTAGGGGTACTACGCAAGTATACATATCATTTCAAATAATATAGAGTTTTCTTTTTAAAACCACATATAACGATCCCACCGGGAAGCTAAGTAAATTAAAATAAAAGAAAGAAAAATTTAATAAGAAAAATCTACTTAAAAACTAATCTACTAAAAATACTAATATGCAAGTTACTAAAGTAGACATTGCAAGTAAGAATGTAATTTAAATGCTTTAACACAATAAACAAAGATTCTTTTCCCATACGAAATATTTCATGATTAGTAAACATCTAAATTAGCTTGAGAACTTTGAGAATGTGGCATTGTGACAAATATGAGCATATATATTCTTTACCCTTGTTACAATGCATAAAGAACATTAGCAAATTTTTAAAAATTGGACCAGAATGTATTATTAGTAGTAAGGACGAATTCTAGCTCTCACTTTTAGATTCCCTCAAGGGTGCCTATGATCGGTCATACTAGTGACCATTCACCTTTTTTTAAACCAAATTGATAGAATTTAGGTTGTTACTCTAAAAATATAATCAATTTTGCGCACTTCAAAGCTATCTCCCTATTTATTTGCACCTCTCCCTTCAAGGATTTACAATCTACCTTTCCAAGAGAAATGTGATACATACTAGTTAAGAACTCTTAGCCCACGGTCAGATCTTAAGAATTCTCCACAGATTTTAACGATACAAGAGGCCAATTTGTAGGGTAAATGAAGATCAGGTAAAGTATCATCACAAATTATGGAAGAAGAAAAACAAAGTTCTTAAAACCAAATTAAATCCTTGACTAAATCATTTTCATATTCATAGGGAGAAAGAGAAGAAGACTACTCAGGAAACATATGATTCACACCACAAATCATATTTATATAATTCAAATTCAAAGTACACAACTTAAGAACCAATATATAAATACTTATCTGGAATGATCTCCAAGCAATCATTTGAAATTTCTCTGACTCCAACTTACTTTTACAAGACTCCAACTCTAGCAATCACACTAAAACACTCTAAACTCTCACTAAAGTAAAGTGAATAATACTACACACTCTTTAACTTAATGACAATACATGCCTCTTTCACTCTTATAACATCTACAAAACACACACCTTTTTGCTGTAGAATCGTCATATATTTATAGAATTTCGAAAATGACTAGGGGTTTATTCAGACATCTCTTCAAAATTCGTCCACATTTAATGAATATTCTAGAAATTAACTGTGGGCGTCGGCTCCAGATCTGGCGCTTAGGCGCCAGCTTCTTGCGCGAATGGACGAGTCCCTTCAGATTTTGAGTGACACCTTTTCATTGAAAAACTGATTCTCTGTGTCTATATTTATTGTATCTTATTTATAACATATGAGAATTTGTCTAGAGACTTCTAGATTGCTTCTGATGCATCAATAACCGTCACAAAACCGTCTAAGAATTCTCTAGATTCCACTGCTGTGTCCAGCACCTGAGCGCCTAATCTGGCGCATAGGCGCCAGAATCAACTTTTTTTTGTTCTTTTCTTCACTTGGCTTATTTTTGCTCTTTTTACTCTTTTTTGACTTTTTTCTTCATAAACTCATTTTCTTGTATCTGCAACTAAAAATATAAGAAGTACATTTCATTAAAGTGTAACATCCTTAAAATATTAATTAAAAATGATATAAATTTTTAGGTAATTTTAAAGTGGATCAATGCGTCTTCTTTTTGTTGGTTTCATCATGGTGATATGTTCTTACAATCCTTTGCCTTGTTTCTTGTTAAGCCGCTTAGGTTTAGGTCACTTGCTGCCTTTATGACAACTAAGACATCAAGTCTTGGGTATATCGATCAGACAACAAATCTTGATTATATTCGGTCAGATAATCAGCACATCGAGTCTTCTGACAGTGAGTTATCCATTGATAAACCTTCTCCATTCTAGTTGGTCCCGTCAAATTTTCTATGGACAGGGATGTAAGAAAGTATTAAATTTTTAAATAATAAATTTTATAATGTTGATCATGTAAAAAGCCCTCCTTTAATTACGAAAATCCGAAAGATATATTTGCATTCAATGAATCGCCGCAACTCTTCCTGGGTCAAAAAGTTTTTGCTTTATTGCTTTACCATTGTTCTCCTCTGTTGAAACTACAAAAAAATCGGCTGAAGTTTGCGTCTTTTGCTCTCCAATGGAGGCGCTTGCCTCCTCTGCTTTTGCTTCCACCGTGAACGAACCCTACACTTCGCGCCACTTATCCGTCTTTTCTCGCCCAAAGTTGCCATGTTTTGAACAGTGCTTCTTCAAAACCCATCAAAATTCTAAGTTTCCAAGTCTCTCTAGTCGCCGTAGTGGATTCCGTGCAGCTAGCAATGAGGTCTTCGAAGGCGGGGAGGGCGAAGAATTGGATTTCGGCCATGGGTCTTCGTGGCATGAACTCGAGGTATTCTTTACTTTTCTTTATCCTCACTGTTTTCATATTTCTTTGGCAGTTTATTAGTTCTTTTTTATGTAAGGACTTGAGTTTTGTTGCTTCTGTGTTTCTTTGAAGGTGTTTTGTTGAATCGGTGATGACATGATTTGGGTGGTGTTTCGGTATTGGAAGAATCTTTCAAAATGGCTTTTATTGGTTTATCGTCTTACAGGAGATTTCTGGAGGCCATAAACTTGATACAATGTTACGGTTGAAGTAGAAAAGCTGGATTTATACATATAAACTTCCCTAATCCTGTTGGACATTACACATTGAATCCTCCTTAACTCTCACTTTGGGCTTATTCGAGGGCTCATTTAGTTGCTTGTTGATAGAAAACATATTTTCAGAAAATGATGTTTGTTTCAACATGGGTTATTTGGTTGGTGTTAGATGGAAAGAAATGTTTTAAAAACATGATGATTTTGTTTTCAGCCGTTCTGAGTGTGAAAAAGAAAGTTCTTACTTTTGCAGGATTTTTAAGGTGTTAGTAGAGTTGAAATTCACTTAAATTGCAATCTAGTAAATTCATTTTGTTTTCAAAGAATGCTTTATAACTTCAACAAACCAAATATGTAAAGTTGTAATCGGTATATTTAAGGGGAGTTTGAGAGGGGTTGTGGAAATATTGATTTCTAACCACATCAAATCAAATGATGGATCTATGAAATTTCATTATTTTTTAGAACATGCTTTCTAATTTTGGACAAAGAAAATGGGATCTTAGTTTATTAAATGAAGCTATATTTCTTGTTATGAAGTAATAATGGAAATCACTATGTCAATTACTAGTGTGGGCCATATGAATTTTCCTTACCAGTTTACACGATCCAATAGCATAGGCACCATAATGAGATATAATATGAATTCGAAAAAAACGATGAATTGCAGAATGTCCCTAACTTTATGAATTTATAGGATTGCCTTCATGGATTTGTTGATGTGGCCTCGATATCCATATGGACTTGAATCATTGTACCTTGATATTCATTTATGCTTTATTTTTGTGTTTATCATCCTAGGGATTTTTAGGCATTCTCCAACAATATTTGGTTTGTAGAAAGTCTTAGGATACTTTTAGAACAAAATTTCAGGTCTCTTTGTAATAGTGCTGATATTGAAAGCCCAAAAATATTTAATGCTAAATAGAGTACAACTCACACTTGGCTCTATAGCATCGTTTTCATCATCATATTCTGACTATTTGGGGACCATAAATTATAGGCTGTTATCTTAAAAATACACACTGCATTACTTGCTATCAGTACCAATGAACAGGGAGTATCATATCGTAGATATTTTTGACATAATATATTGCTTGGGAGCCATGATTTAAGAATATAAAAGACAATTTGAATTTAGTTAATTTTTATAGAAATATAAAATGTGTTGGACTATCCTTGTAATTTCAATAATTCTTGTGGGCACCCTTGGTACACATGGCCTAATGGACATGGTTGGTGAATGTTTGAATATTGAACTAAATTCATTAAGGATAATTATAAATGAATGATCAAATTTGGATGATTGATATAATTTGAAATTTTAATGGCCAAGGTTTTCACTTACTGGATTCTAATGCCATTTTTTAGGGATAATTTATCAACAATTTTCAGTAGGGAAATTTAACAGTTAATGCCTTTTTTATGGTTAATCAATTAGTTGAAACATAGTATCGACGAAGTTGGCATCGACAAGCTGGATTTAACTGAAAAAGAAGTGACTGGACCTTCTTATGACACAAATTGTCATGGCGGATTTACAACCAGAGCTGGGCTATTCAGAACACCAATTTCAGGTGGATTGCATAGCGCGACATCTTCTTATGATTTACCTCCTCCAGAATTAGCTGTTCGCAACTTGATGGAGCAGGTAAGCTACTTTGTGGTGACAATTATATTTTTACACACGATAACATATTTCTCTCTTCATTTCACTTCTTCTATATCATAATTTGATTTATATTTTTGCTTTCCTTGATTGTATTTTCTTGTCACTCCCTATTCATAATAGGCTAGGTTTGCTCATTTATGCACTGTGATGTCTCGAATGCACCATCGTCGCGCAGGATATCCGTGCGGCTCTTTGGTTGATTATGCAACTGATTCGATTGGGCGTAAGTTTGTAATGTTATTTACACATCCATTTCTATTTTACCTCTGGTTATCTTTCAGCAATATCAATTGCTATTTCATAGATCCGATTTTTTCGCTTTCACCGTTGGCCATGCACACTCGCAACTTGTTGGCAGATCCAAGGTGCACTCTAGTTGTTCAGGTATTGCTATATCAATAAACCGTATTTTATCTCCACACTACATTAAGGGTCAGAATTTAAGCATTTGTTATAAAAATTTTGGATCATCTATATCAAGGCTTACTTGTAGATTCCTGGGTGGAGCGGGTTATCAAATTCACGTGTGACAATATTTGGCGATGCCGTCCCACTTCCTGCAGATCAACAGGTCAGCTATCATTTATCTCTTGTTCTTCTTTGTGAAATTTTTTTTCTCCATTTTGCTTGTATAAAGTTATTTGCTTGATGCTACTGGTAATCTGTCAATTTCATTAACGAGAAGTTTCTCACTGCTCTCTTCTAGTAGCTCATTTGCCTTAATTTTGTCATTGTAAATTGATGCTTGGCATGCTCTTCTCAGCCATTTTTCTTAACTAACTGTGGAGTAGCTGGCCTATTTTTCTCATGGATTGTTATCTAGTCAATTATTGTGAATTACGAGAGTATCGTGGAGACTTGAAGGCAAATTTAATAGAACTACTTCTTGGATTTTAGGTGATCAATAAGTGGTTGTGAGTCAAGTTTAGAGTGGAAATGCAATGTTAAAATGCCCGTGTAGTAAATCTAGGTAAATTATTTCTAGAAATGACTATAAGAGAGATGACTGGAGTACTATTTTTGAGGATAAGGTTTTGTAACATGTACAACGAAGTATAGAGGATGCTTCAATAAAATATAACAACAAGCCTTTATCCCACTAAGTGGGGTCGACTACATGAATCATTTTTCTCTATTGCATCCTATTGATTGTCATATTTTCATTTAATTCTAATAGATTAAGATCATTTTCTATACAATATGGCCAAATTTTTTTTAGTCTACCTCTTCCTTTCTTAATATAAGTCGATTCTAAAACTTCTACTCTCTTAATTGGATCATCATATGGTCAACGTTTAATATGTCACGACTCAATAAGATGAAGAATAATATTTATGAAGGATTAAGAAGGAAAAATGGTGAAACTTGGTTAGGATTGCTAGATTTTGTGCCGAAAAAAGGTTAAATAAAGTTGATATGACTCAAAGTATTGTATATTAATATATGGGAAATATTAGATTGAGGATTCAAATGCCAACTCATAATAGGTGGGATAAGTCCAAGTGACAATAATGGATGGATATTTGATTTAAGCTTAAAGTGGTATATGACACATAAGTGTTTTAAAATTATAATTGTTCTTAATATTTTCCTCAAATAATAAGACAAGGATCATTGAAATAACAATCAAGCTAACAATCAAGCTTTAGATCATAGTATTAATGATTATCAATTAAACAATTATATGCTTTATTTTGTTGCAAACTAAAAATTATATGAAATATTCCTCAAAATATTAAACCAATGATCATTGAAATAGAAATTTAATGAAAGTTTCAAACCATGAAACCATAACTCAATATAGATTCATTGTTTAATAAGAAAATCAATGGTAATTGTTTTTATACAAAATAATTACACTATTGAAACTAATATCGAAATACGCTCACAATGAAGCTAAAGTTTGAGAATACCACATAAAAAAGTCCAAATCTCACACTAAGGGTATGTTTTGGGCAGCTGTTGATTATTTATAATCTGCTGATAAGCAACTTATTCTGATAATCTGATAATCTGATAATCTGCAGATTTTCATAATAAGCTGGCTTGTTGTTTGGGACAGCTTATTCAGAATAACTTATTGGTAGTTATGGTTGTATAAATGACCTTCCTACCCCTGTCTGTAAAACTGTTTGGGGCAGCTTATTCAGAATAGTTTATTGGTAGTAAAGTAGCATATAGTGTAGAAGCATAAAAAACATCACATATCAGTTCTAAAAGATGACATACATTTCTCATACTCTCGTGAATATAAAAAAAAAAATAAATAAAGACAATTACAATTACAATGAGAAATATTAAAATATTCAATTTGAAACTCTGGCTGCGACTTTCTTCAGTTGCACTATCAACCTGAGAAAACATCGGATTCTCATCAGTGCTGGCAGTGTAACATGTGGGAGTGTCGGCCCATCAGAAGAAACCGCAACGAGCTGAAACATCCCTGCGACAACCGTAAAACTGTCTCCTAAAGCTATGAGGCTTACACGACGTTAGTAACGGAATTGCATATTACATGATGACTAGGTCTTAGAAGCAGCTATTTACACAATCCTCTTTGCTATTATTAATCTAAATAAATGTTAAAATAATCACTTGACTCTTTGCAAATGTTAAAATAGTCACTTGACTCTTTGCAAAGGGTTATTTTTGTTCGAACTATAAAAATAAATTGATAATATGAAATTAAGAAATAAACTAAACACAATTAAGTAAATAAAAGAAAATTAATAAGATTGAAATAGCCTGAAAAGGAGGTGTGCCGGTGTCACTATTGACATGCATCAATTTTACATCATTTTTCCTGTTATTTGCCTTGCATTTTACATCTTAATTTTATTTATTTAACACATATCTATGCTTGAGAAAAAATATTTTGTTCGTACTGTGCAGGATGTAGAAATTGTATACGAACAAGATGAAACGAGAAAGTCTAGGAAAAAAAGTGATCCAAAGCGGTGTGATCACTCCTAAAGGCGGTTTGACTAGGCGATAGGTTGCAGTAGGGCGGCATGATCTTGCCACAATCGGGCATGACCACGCCAGCCTTGGCAGCAAAATGGTGTGACCACGTCGGAAACGGGCGTGTGACCACACCAACGAGCGGGAAACATTTTAGGAAGGAAATTTTAATGACCCAAACCTTGATTCTTGTTATAAAATCATATCTTAAGGCTTTTAAGAGGGAGTTTTGCATCAGGTAGGTTTGGAAGCTGAAAGAAGGGAGTTGGAAGAGGATTTGAGGGATCTCTTGTGGAATTTCTTCCTCCTTAGGTTGAAACCTTCGAAGGAGAGTTTTCTTTTTACTTTGTGAGTTATGAGAGATTTGGAATGAGATGGAAAATTGCTGACTTTGTTTGTGCAACAATTTCTCGTAATTTTTTATCTTTATGTTGCTTACAATGAAATTTCATGTGGTATTTTCGCTATGATTTTATCGTAATGAGCGGCAAATCTTTTCTTCGTGTCTTTGTAATGTAGCAAGTAGTGGATTTATCGTTGATTTTCGTAATGTTTTTGCATTAATCGTTTTTTGGAGTATTTCATGGTCTTTGTTGGTTAACCTCCATTCTCCATTTATTCTTAGTTTGGCCAACTAGGAAGTTAAAATGTTTCGTGAGACAATGACCTTCAACCGTTGCGTAGTGAAAACAAAGGGCTAACCACATAATTTTAACAGGATAAACATATTCCAATAGAATTCTGCAATCATCCCAGGGGATCGGTAAATACATGCTGAATGTCATGGGGATTGAGGAAATTTTAACTTCATGAATTCTAGGCTTCTTTTGAACTAGACATCAACATAAGGAGTACCCCGTCCCCGTTTGACAATATTCACATAGGAAAAATATTTAGGAAAATCACGATCGCCACGATCCCCAAATCACAAAGGCATAAGCTTTATTTATTTTGAAGGAACTCATAAATCTTTCTCTCATGTTTTTTGCTTTCCTTTACTGCCAAGTATTCTTTTTTTCTAGAACCTTAGGACTTAAAAGCCTTCTTTTGATAATCATCAAGCTAGTTTAACTGAATTTATAAACTAGAGTTTTTTGTGTAAGAAAATATTATACTTTTTCTATGTGATCGATGCACGATACTCTTGAATCGCGTCACTACTTGACACTCACACTTGCGTTGTACGGTTGACTTACGTCCTAATAAGTTTTGATACATTAAGTTTTTGGCGTCGTTGTCGGGGAAATACGTTAATAATTGTTTCTGTTATTAGGAAAATTTTAATTGAAAAAATTTAGGATCTGCGTTTGACATTATTTATTTATTTATTTTTTTTTTGCGAATTTTTCTTTCTGTTCTTGCATCTGGAGTGTTGTTTTCTTTGTAGGTGCTGAAAAAACTGAAAAAATAAAAATGCCAAAAATATTCTGCTGTTAATTTATTTCATGTTTTTTATTTCAAGTATTGTGTGATGCATTTGCATGCTAGTTTGTTGAAAAATATGTGAGTCTGTGTGTTGTTTTTTGCAAAAGTAATTAATTTGTCCTGTTTATGTTCAGGACAGATGAGGCTGACTTGCCTCTTTTGACCCTGAGATTGATCGCACATTTAGATGCCTTATGAGATCACACTTGATTTCTGAATCACCTGTTGAGATCACTAACCATAATTCACTCACCATGCAACTACTTAGGGACTATGTCAACCCTTTTGCTGAAGAGATTCACACGAGCATCAAATATCCTAATGTTGATACTAACACTTTTGAATTGTGTCCTTTCATAATCTAAATGGTTCAAAATAATGAGTTTGAGGGACTTGCCACTGAAGACCCTAAACTTCACTTAGCCAACTTTCTTGAACTGTATGCCACCTTTCGGTACAACAGTGTACCCAGTGATACTGTTAGACTGAGGTTTTTTCCTGTTTCCCTAAGGGATAAGGCTAACATATGAATTAATTTCTTTGCCCAGGATCAATCACAACTCAGAATGACTTACAACAAAATTTTTTGGTCAAATACTTCCCTCCATCTAATACTGCAAAACTTAAAAATGACATTACCACATTCACTCAAATCGATGGAGAGTCCATTTATGAGGTATGGGAGAGGTTTAAATAACTGCTTAAGAGGTGCACACATCATGCTGTCATAATCCAAATTGTTCAAAACAATTAGTTTGGGGGAGTTGCCACTGAAGACCCCAACCTTCACTTGGTTAATTTTCTTGAACTTTATGCCTCCTTCCAGTACAACAGTGTCCCCGGTGACGCTGTTAGACTGAGCCTTTTTCCCGTTTCCCTAAGGGATAAGGTTAACATATGACCTAATTTCTTTGCCCTAGGATGAATCATAACCCAAAATGACTTAGCACAAAAGTTTCTTGCTAAATACTTCCATCCATCTAAAACTGTAAAATTTAGGAATGACATTACCTAATTCACTGAATTCGATGGAGAGTTCATTTATGAGGGCAATTCCTAATAGATCTCGCAATAGGAGGATCACTCATGTCTAAATCTTTTGATGAAGTCTACCAATTAATAGAAGAAAATGACCAATAATAATTTTTAATGACCCGCTAAAAGAGTGATACCCCAGACAATAATCAGTCTTCATGAATCTCTCTTAGCTATCCTGGCTAGCCAAGTGGTTGCAATTTTCAAAAAATTAGAGAATTTTGGGATGAATCCGATGTATGGACTGTCACCCAACGATGAGTTAATTCAATGACCGGTGATAGACCCTAACATCTCGGGCTTAGAATCTGTAAATCTCATAAGAAAGCATGGTCAGCCATATATTAACAACTATAACCCAAACGAGGGGAACCACCCAAATTTTTTTTGAACAATAACAATCAGCAATGGGGGAACAATCAGAACAACTATGTAAGTAGTTGGCAAAATCAGGGAAACCAACCCCAAAAACTACAATACCTGCCAGGATTTCAGGCTAGTTCTCAAAGCCAAAAGAAATCGCGTATCAAGGAATTAGTCATTCCAATGGATTTAGAAACACAATTAAAAATTTAGAAACACAATTAGGATAGCTGGCGGACACAATGAACAATAGACTCCCAGGAGCACTGCCAAACAATACTAAAGTAAATCCCAAAGATCTGAATTTGGAGCAGTCAAGGTGGTAAGAATCGGGACTAGAGTAGAAAAGGTAGCCGACCAACCAGAAGCTAATATAGCTGTGAGACCTATGTTTGGAAAAGTGTCCTCTACCATCCAGATTAATCTCACAGAAAGACTTCCACCTCCATTCTCCCAGAAGCTGCAAAAGCCCAGCAAGGACCTTAGTAGTTTTACCATCCCATATGCCGTAGGAACTGAGTTTAGCAGAAAGGCACTCTGTGATCTAGGGGCTAGTATCAATTTTATGCCTCTAAACATCTTCAACTTGGGAGAGGAGAAATAAAGCACGCCAATTTAACCCTCCAGTTAGTAAACCAATCTGTGACTCGTCCTTTAGGTATAGTGGAAAGTCTACCCATTACCGTGGAAACATTTACGTTCCTCGCTGATTTTGTAATATTGGATTTGAAAGATGATAAGAATATCCATGTGATTCTTGGAAGACCTTTCTCAGCCATTGGCAAAGTCATTATTAATGTTTAGTAAGGGGGAAGGTAATTTTGAGAAAAAATGATCAAGCAGTTATATTTGATATCTTAAAATCAGAAGACCTTCCCCAAGCCTATAGGAATAGTTCAACTCAAATAATTGAAACGATGGCTAGGGTGTTAAAAATCTAATCAACGGAGTTTGAGGATGTCCATTTGGAAGAGCAACAAATACTTGATGATTTTTTTTTGGGAACTTGACTTAACAAAAATATTACTCTCCCAATAGGAGAAGCCCAGCCACGAAACTCAGACATGTTTGGAAACCATCTGAGTCGACCGCTAAGAATCAGTAGGGATTATCTGACTGAAAGTGAGAGGTTGGTGAGACTACTTCATCAGTGGTCAGAACAAGATCAAAATTTTGGGGAGGAAACTGATGACACAATTTTATTGGAATCCCTAGGACAATCTGAAGTTGAAATGAACGATCAAGGATTACTTGGTACTTTGATCCTGGAGACTCCATTTAGGGTGGTGCCTGAGACTTTGTCTAGTTGAGGACATTAAACCAAACACAATCTTGAGAGACAACCCAAGTGTTATCTGCTGTGTTGATGATGTTTTTTACTTTTGCATGTATTTGTTTTGTAATTTGCTTGAAAATTTACATTAAAGTTTAATTTGAGTTAATTTGGAACCTTGTTTCTCTACAAAGTCGCAACCCCTAGACCAAGATTCTCACTACATCATGAGTTCTTACTCAATTATCTAGATATTTTACTTTCTGAGAGTCCTGTGATATAACCTGTCTTTACCTTTCTTGCACTTACTTGCTTTGTATCTTTATTTTCTGTAATGCATGTATTGAAAGAAATAAGTTTGGGGGAGGTAGTACTTTACCTTGTTATGAACATGATAAGTATTTTACAGTGCTAAAAAAAAAAAATTTATACCCCATTTTGTAACTCCTGCTAGAAGTTCTTAATTTATTTAAACTGCTTATCACAATCTAGCAGAAGTAAATAATTGTTGTGTAGAAAAAGATTAACTTTAATGAGCAAGGAGGAGATGCTAGAACGTAACAATTTCATATTTCACTTAGGAGAAACCTATCAATTGTTTAAAAAGAGAATTTAGATATTGAGTAACCAACTAAAAATATCTTTATTCTTTTTTTTCAGTTCATTTGAACCACCTTCATGTGATCTTAAACCTTAACTGAAAAGCATAACTTAGAGGTGAAACATTCAAATAATCAAGTGTTCAGTTTTGTTGCTCAAGAAACATAACCCGTCTTCACATTTAAAAGAAAAGTTAGAAAAGGAAAAGTTACCAACCAGATATATTAATTATCAAGGGAAAAAGAAAAAGAAAGGAAAGAAAATGCAAAAAACCTCTGAGGAGAAGTTTGAGGTAGGCACAACAAAAATGCAAATACAAGAAAGTTGAAGGGAGGCTAATGAGACTTAAGCTATGAAGTTAGCCTTGATTTTTTCATTACGACCACATTATACGTTATTCTAAAGGATAATAATTAAATCAGCTTTAAGTTGGCTAGAACCTACTACAACTGTATTAAAGATATTGAGGTTCGTGAAAGTGATTCTAAATGACACTGGTTAAAGTATTTGTGGGGGTTGTCACAAGTAAAAAAAGAAATGAATTAAGGAAATATTAAATTCTCAATCATTAAAGATAATCGAGTCTAAATAATATTTTATAGTTTTACTTAGATTTGATAATGTGGTTTGAAAGATTAGAAACTCCGCAGGAGCACTAATTCTACTAAAAATTCAAATTGAGCTATGTGATTATTTGAGGGCAAATAATAGTGTAAGTTTGGGGGTATTGACATGTGTCCATTTTACGTTATTTTACATGTTATTTTTTCTGCATTTTACATCTTACTTTCATTTATTCAACACAAATCTAAGCTTGAGAAAAGTATTGTGTTCGAGTTGTACAAGATGCGAGAATTGAATAGGAATGAGATAAAATGAGAAAATCCAGCAAGAAAGTGACCCGAAGTGGCATGACCACTCCTAAAGGCGGCATGACCACACCTAAAGGCGGGGTGACCATGCTAGAGTTGTGAAATTGGCTCAAAGATTGTGAATAGCTAGAAAATCGAATCAAATTTTAGCTCAGATTGAAATCGGATTGAATCATTTGAGCCGAGCTACAGGCGAAATTAAAGAATCTAATTTATTTCGATCTGATTTCGATTAGTCCTATGCTCGAACCGAGATCGAAATAAATTCTTATGTGTTTACATATATAACCTAATTTTTTAGTTTTATATGCATAATGTATTGACAACTCCATTGGTGATGTCCTTTTTGCTTAAGCGGAGTGATAGGGCTTTGAATCCCCTCTTTCAAACAAAATACATTTTTTTATGGTGGGTTGGTCGGGCGAGCCAAGGTGGGTTCGAGCCAGACGGGCCTAACTCGTGAGCCAAAATGGCATTTGAGCCAAGGGATTTACAATTCGAGCCGGCTTGAAAATCGGACTGATCCACACTGGATTGGATCGATCCATGATCCGATTTCGATCCGTTCAAAAATATTTTGATCCAATTTTAATTCGGCCCTAAATCGGATCATTCACACCCCTAAACCATGGCATTGAACTAACAAGGCTGGCGTAACTACGCCTGAAAATTGCGTGACCATGCCATAGATTGCAATAGGGCGGTGTAATCGTGCCACAACTGAGCGCGACTACGTCAGCCTTGGTAGAAGAACAGCGTGACTAAGCCGGAAACTGGTGCGACCACATTGATGAGCGGGAAACACCTGAGGAAAGAAATTTGCTGGCCCAAACCGTGATTCTTGCTATAAAATCAGTCTCAGGGCTTCTAAGAGGGAGTTCTGCATTAGAGAAAGCTTGGAGGCTGGAAGAGGGGTGTTTGAGAGAGGATTTGGGAGATCTCTTGAGGTGTTTCTTCCTCCTTGGGTTGAAATCTTCAACGGAGAGTTTTTCTTTACTTTGTGAATTGCGAGAGATTTTGTATGAGAGGGAAAATTGCTGACATTGCTAGGGAAACAATTTCTTGTAATTGTTCTTTTTATTGGTTGTAATAGAATTTCATGGTGTTTTTCACTATGGATTTCTCTGTAATGAGCGGCTAAACTTTTCTTCGTGTATCTGTGATGTAGGGATTATTGGATTTATCATTAGTTTTCCGTAATGTTTTTACATTAATCGTTTTCTTGAGTTTTTCATGGCCTATATTGTTGGTTAATTTCGAAACCTGATTTATTCCTAGTCTGGCCAACTAGGAAGTCAAAATTTTCCATGAAACTACGACCTCTAATCGTTGCGTAGTGGGAATGAAGAGTTAACAACATAATTATGAGATGATAGACATATTCTAGTGGAATTTTGCAATCATCCCAGGGGTTCGGTAAAGGAATGCAGAATGTCATGGAGATTGAAGAAGCCTCAACTTCAGCTGTCATTTGGAGCTTAATTTTACAATCATTTATTGTATTCTATTTATTTTTTTCAAAACAGGACGTTCAGTTGATGTTTAGTGCTCCTTTGCTGCTGAGTTGCTTTATAATTCAATGAAGCTTTGTAATTTAGAACTTCATTATTGCAGTATCATTTTTAATGATACACGATTTTTTGCTCTTTTAAATTTGTTCTTTGATTTGCGATTGATTTCCCCTTTAATTTGATTTAAATAACTGTACCAAACTTTATGAACTCTTTCGCAGTAGAATTGATGGCCATGTTAGTAAATTTTGCATTGCTTACTGCAGGGTTGGGCTTGTAAACAATTCATAGCAAAGCACCAACAGTGGGCATCCCAGCAGTGGGGAAACTTCTATTATTACAGGATGGCTACCATTAGGTTTGTCATTTTCTTCTCATCCATTATTTTTTTCTTTTATTTAATATAAATGAAGCTTAACATAATGTTGTGTGAGCGGAGAATCTTTATTCTTTGAATGTTTGTGTATAGCTTATTGAAGTCCAACTGCTTTTGCACATCTAAATCTAAGATTAGAAGCCGCATTTGTAATTATTCTGGTTAGCTATAGCAGCATGTTGAATCAGCTAGGGTTATCATCGGTCTGGTTCATTGTATTTAATGGACTTGATAATGATGATTGATTTCCCTTTTTTTTTGAGAAATTTAAACTTTGAATTTGTTGTTCGTAATCTTATATGCTTTATGCTTTAAGCTTTAACGGGCTTATTAAAGGGTTAACCTGATTTATCTTTATCAACCTTTTAGTGTTGATACCACGAGTAATAGGGAAAATTGTGGAAACACAAAAACAAACTTTCATTGATATTAAAGTAAGGTTACAGCATGACTCGAACAGAAATAATAACACAAAACATAAAACAACACCAACGAGCACTCCTAAATGTACCCCAATGGGGGGTGGAGGTCGTCTAGAGGGATCGAGATGCTTGAGAGGGATGACGGTAGTCACGAAAGGCGGGTGGTAGCGAAGGGAATGGGTTGAACTGTAGGGACAACAAGTAGGAAATTGTTGTAGGTGTTCGGCAGTGGTAGTGGAGAGAGTGTTTGAGGAGCTTTAAAGGAGTTTAAGTAGGCGGGCAATAGTAATAATCTTAAGTGGTGGGATTGGTTGTTGATCTTCAGATGGATGAGCTAGTAGGGTTTGCCTTGATAATCTTCTCGATGACAAATAATGTTTTTTCTTAAATGGGCTCAAATTTGCTATTAATTTTTTTGTTTGAAATCTTTGATATTCTTATCATACCAATTTATCTTCTTTGAATGCCCATGGATGAAGCGTGCGATCTAAGGATTAGACTTCATTTTTTGATAGAACTCGAATGTTTTGTTGAGCTTGGAGTGTAATTTCATCAATTTGGTCTAGCCCTTTCATTTAAAAAATAGGAGTATTTTGCTTTTGAGTGAGATTATATTGGATAGCTACTTCAGGAATGAACCTCGATTGATAAGATTGACTCAGTTCTAAACACTAATACGTAAGCAGTGACTTTGATTGTATCTTGTAATTAGTTCAACATGCTTATAATTCTTCTATCATTTTGGTATGCTGTTCTTTTTTATTTTGGTGATTATTTTCTTGAGTGTCTTGAGCTTGATCAACGTTAAGTCTTTTGTCTAGTCATTTAACCTTGGATTATAAATTGATGAATATTGTCAGTGAATTTTGAGTCAGTAAATAAATCTTCTTATCTTGTTGATTTTAAAATTTGTACAATTATATGAGTTAATACGTCATAGCAAACTGAATCTATAGGTAATATTGCATGAAAAGAAATTGATCATTTGCTATGCTGTGACTTTTTTTAATGGAGTAGCTTTGGCTCACTTAAAAAAATAAAAAGTGGGTGCTAGGTTGGAATATTGTCCAAAATGGCGAATCCGTGAGTCTAATTATGTCTACACCTTAATACTCAACTGGCAAGAATGTTTTCTTTGGATATAATGAATTTAGAGTTTGATGTATAGTGTTACCATGAATTTGATGTTCATGATACCTCTTGGCATAGTCAATATAATTATTCACCATTGAAGATCAATAACAATCCTTTTTAATTTTAACAAATCATTTTGGGGCCTGATTGATGTGCATCATAGAATTCTTGAACTCTAGTCACAATCTTGTTGGCTTCATCGGTTTTTAAATCCTTGAACCACATATAGTCGGTGGATTTATCGTGAAGGGTATTGCTTATAAAAATATTTTGTAATGCAATCTTTTTAATATATGTGGCAGTAGTCGACTTGCTTTGAAATAATAATCAAAAAGTTGTTTTTAATCATTTTGCTCTTCTACCATGAATGCTTTTTATTGACATTCTGGAATATCCTCAGATTTGTGCTTATTGGCCCCCAAGTCTATCCATGATTCAAAACAATCCAATCAAAATTTAAAATTCTACTATTGAATTTTAAGATCTTTTTGTCTATGAGGCGATGCATAAGTCTCAAGGCATTCTGAGGCATAAGCGTCACATTTACAAAAATTGTGTAAAGGAATAAGTACTGTATATACTTTAAATTATTAAGTAAGAATTAGTAAATTAACATATTAAAAAATAACATATCAATATCATAACACAGTAAGAAGTGTTAAATTGTTTAAAATAAGAATTAATATATTAACATTCTAACATTAAATTATGAAATAAAATGTGTGATATTAACATTAAACTATCAAATTAAGCTAAGCTATCAATATAAAATACTAAAAATTAATAATATAAGAAAATAACATAAGTTCATTTTTTTATTTATATGGTCCTCCACTTAAATAAGAATATAACAAGCTATCAATATTAGAATTTTTAAAATCAAAAGTTCTCGTCACTCTCATCAATCAAAGGGCCTTCATTTAGAATCATTAACATAATAAATTGCTTTTTTCCTCTTGAATCTCAATAATCTTCCTCTTTTTAAATTAATAATAGTCAATAAAAAGATTAATTAAATTTTAAGGTAATGACTATATTGATTATTAGAACTTTAACTGCATAAATTTTTATGAATATATTTTTTATTTATTTCTTGTTGGCTAATTTGTGAGGTGTAAGGGATAATACTGGGGTATATTAATATTATTTTTTAGCATTTATAAAAAAAAAGTTGCTTTTTGTTTGAAAAAATCGAGGAGAGGAGAGGCCTGGGACAATAAGACCTAAATCTTACTGTGATTTTTTGTAGAACCACTGAAGTCTTCCTTGTGACGCACCTCATATTGCACAACGTTACAAAACAAAAGAAAACAAATGTATGATCTCACAAGATAGGCTTGAAATCTGCATCGCTTCAAAAGCGTCAAATTATCAAAAAAGGACCATGTGCTTGATTTGATTGAGCACAAGAGATAAATAATGGCCACGACTTCACATATTATATTTGAAATACCTTAACCTTAATCCAATCTCCTAATTGTCATTCGTTTCACAAAACAAAATGAGCTAACTTGTCCAGGATGAATAAATTTTCTAAGGCTCTCACATAATCAAATGGGTTGCAAGAAGAAAATATGTAATTTTGTGTGATATAAGCATAAATAAAATTGATGTGCGCGAAAATGAGAATTCACTTGTTGTGTAGGGTGATAACACAAAATTGTTCGAAGGAGTGTTTGGGATGAAATTTGCAGATAATGCTCAGATTAGTAGCTGCCCCTCTTTATGATGTGCCGATGTTGTTATTTGTATCTTGTGGTTCCGCATCAAGATGTTCAACCTCTTGCTAAATAAATTTTTTTTTCACTTTTTTTTTTAATTATTATTATTATTTTTTTTTTGGTGCCCTCTCTTCTGTTGGCATGAACACTCTTTCAATCCCTTGCCAGTGCCCATAACCCTCTCAAAATAGCAAAATTGTGCTTTGTTCAAAACCAAAAATTGCCCTCTAAAATGTTTTTTTATTTTTTTATTTTTTTATTTTTTTATTTTTATTTTTATTTTTATTTTTTTTGAGGTTTTATGTATGTAATGTTATGTTTGTTCCATTAATGCTAACTACACACAATATTGGGTTTCTTGATGGCTATGCCCTATTCTTCTTAGTTTGAAGAAATGATTCTCATTGAATCAAATCATGGGTGTTGTAATACCAGTCAAGGTTACCTTGTCGAACTATTTCCTCTTGGCACTTGACAATTCCAAGAGTTTTCAATTATGCATTTGGTGCAAACTAGAGCCCATTCGGTGCCGGAACTTGTTGATTTCATATTATTGGCATGGGTATGGCACTTTAATGGCTCGTTGATCAAGAGAAATGAGTATTACGGGTTCACCATTCTACTCTCTAATCTATAAGCTGGCCACCTCAACCCGGGGGGCAGGAGATGAGATATGTGAATGCTCAAGTATCCTATATTGTGAGAGAGAAGTTCAAATTTTACCTTAGCAGGCTTCTAATTACTTAGGGGCCACTTGGGATCACTTTTATTTCTTTATATTTTTATTTTTATTTTTTCTTTATGTTTTGACTTGAAACAAAATAAGTTTGGCTATTTGATTAAACTACGACTTTTTAAAAATACTCAAATCAATTCAAAATTATTTTGAGAGTTTTCAAAAATATGTTAATTTGTTTTTAGAAATAAAACATAAAAACACGTAAAAAAACATACTAAACATGCATATTTAAAAAAAATAAAAAACAAAAACAAAAATAAAAAAAAAACAAATTTGATCCCAAACAAACAATTATCTTCCTCTTTTGCCCAACTTTGCTAGTTCCTAGGTTGTTCCTTTTTGGTTGTAATACCTCCTCCTTTCCTCTTTTTTTATCCCTTATATGTGAATTCGCATGAGCAAGTGGGAAAAATTGGAATCTATCAATAAAGAGGAAATAAGAAGAGAGCAAAATTGAACGGATTCAGTTGATTCTGTCATCAATAATATTTTTATAGTCCATCTCAAGGCCCCTTATATCAAATATGTTCTTTAATACATATTAAAAATAACTTGACTAATATGGCAAGATATTTTGTCATTATCACTCGAGGAACATACTCAAAACATGCATAAATAAAATAAATGGGCACATGATTGAAACCAATATGAAAAATAATCTACAACCAAGATTTTCTGGCATCATTCATTTGAGTTGAAAGAAACTCTTCAAAAAATTGTGTTGATGACCACAGTGATGGTTTCAACAGAATTAGCTTATTCTTTTTAAGTGTAACTAGAAGTATAGATATCGGCTAGCAATCATGGAGGTCATTGACAACCATCAGATCAGCGGAGTTATCGTTGATCACTAATATTAACAATCTGGAGGCTTCAGAGCTAAACATTGACATATATGATGAATAAGATCACCAACATTAGCAAGAATCTCATAACGCTATGGTTGCGGTCGTATTACGCTATAAAACACTATAAAATTGTTTTGTACCGGTGCATTAAAATAGGGAACTGAGCAGCTATTCTTTTTGTAGCATTTTAGTGCTTATTGAAATGTTAGATCCATTTTCAAATTATCCTTATTCTAATCCGACTTGTATCCCGAATGATTTTCCTTTTAGAGATGTTGACGAGAATGATGAGAAAGGTCATAGAAAATAGTGTTGGTGACTCCATTGTGAATTTGCAGAATTTTGGAAATGTATTGGCTTTACTTACAAATGTAGGAAACTTGAAACCACGATTGAAGTAACTCATATACCATAATTTGGTGCCAATATGAAGATTCACCTTTGAATGAATGCATATTGATGACGATTAACTCAAGCATCATGTATGATCATCAGTAGGGGAGGCTGTGGCTTTTACTGATTCACGCTATGGAGGTTACGGATAAGGTCCTTTGGCAGAGAAGGGAAGTTGAAGATAGAGGAGATGGTGGTTTGTGCGGGGTTGTTGATTTTATAGGTATGTTCCTCGGTGGGAATGAGCTTTGCGCTAGCTAGGCATGCAGGAGTAGTTGGTTGCTATGGATCTATCTTAGGCACGCGAGAGGCCAACAGGCAATGACACAGAAAAATGAAATTAAATGTGGGGGAATAATCGGTATGCAAGAGAAAGCGGGGAAACCCAGAATCAATAACAGGGTAGAAGAAAGAAAAGGAGAAATAAAGGAATTTATCTTTTGTTCAATCATCAATGGTTGTACCTCCTATACACCTTAAGTGCCAAATAGAGTCATTAATACATCCTAAAAATAATTCAGCTATTATGATGATATATTATTTGTCCTCATTATACTAGATATCAAATTAAAACATGCATAAAAATAAACGGCAACATGTAAAACTGATACGGAAAAAATTCCTATTTGACTGAGAACAGTATCTTTCGCCTAAGAATGAATGATCCAGTTTGCTTTCATTTTCTTAAATTTTGTTGAAGCAAATGTTTCTTTCCCATGAGTTTACTGACATGTAATATTTCTATCTGTGGTCCTCAACTACTTTTATTCATTTCAGGGACATATATTTCATTGGTGGATTTGGCACTGTTGGGTGGATTGATGTTAAGGATTATGAAGACACGCAACCTGATAAGATTGCTGCTGATGGTGGAGAAAAAAATTTAGAAGTTAGTAAGAATGCTGCTTTTTCTTCTTAAAAAGATTTACTCCTACGTCTTCCTATAGTTTGTTCCAAACAAGCTTGATGAAAAACATGTTCTAATTGGCTTGCACAGATTTTATCAACCAAGAAATAAGAAGCTTTGGGCTTTTAATGTATTATCTTTTATATTTTCAGGAACTAAATGAAATATTCTCTAAGCCTCTCAAGGAAATTTTATCAGCTGAAGGAGAGATAGATGACGCGGCCTTCATATCAATTGATAGTAAAGGCACAAATATTCGAGTTCGACAGGGTGCCCAGGTAACTTAGAGATAAAAACTGAACAGAATTTCCATATGCTCGCTTTGTTTTGAAGGAATTTTTAAAGAAATGTAACATAAATAGCAATGAATATTAATAACTTAATTGATTTGATTTTTTGTGTTTTGTTTTTGTTTTTTCTTTTATTTTAAAAACATGTTTGTTTAATATATATATCTATATATATCTATATTGAGAAATTTACACACCTAGCACACAATTCTACTCACACCAAAACTTTCATATCTGCATAGATGGCACTTTGATTCTTTAAACATATGCATGAAAATGTGTAGTTCACTTATAAAAAGTGATAAAAGTGTTCTTTTTTGTGAAATTAAAGATTTGAGTGCAAGGTGTCTGAATATAAATGTTTAGGTATGAGATATTGTTTAGGTATGAGATATGTTAATACAGTAGAATTGTGTGCTATGGATGTAAATGCCTCTTTTTATTTTTTCTTTCAAAAAACAAATTAGCTTCTTTTTAAAAACACTCAAAACATCTTCAAGTTGTTTTAAGTGTTTTCGAAAATAACTAAACATGTTGTAACGAGCTATACTTATTTAATTTTTAAGTAAAAATATAAACCAAAAAAAAAAAAAAAGAAAAAAAAACAAAAATGATCCCAAATAGCCCCTAAGAAAATTTATCAGATTACTCGCATATTTCACATTAACCAGTTGAAGTAATTCTGAAAGTTTGTACTGAAGTTGTACTGAAGTAATCTTATTTTGTTTAATTAAAAATTTATGTAGATAAACATACTTGTTGCTCATTAAATTAAGAATTAATATGCATCACTCTTGTAAGTATAAGGATTAATAACTTTTGAAAACCTCAATATCTCATCATCATTATCAGCTGTCATGTGCCAAGCATTTTGCAGTTAGTTTTATTAATTCCATCTTTTATTTATTTTTATTTTTTTTTTCATGTTGAGTGTTATCTAAAGTGTTAAATCTATCATTTGTTCTTGTTGTATTTTCAAATCATTTTAAACAATTTCTATTCATATGTTTTGGTTTTTCAAAGTTGTATTACTAATATTCTATGTTAATTTTATTAACTTGTTATATCTATTTCTATTTTATTTGTCTGAATCAGCTGAGTCCTCTTTTAATTAATTTATTTTCAATTGGTATCACTCCAACATTTCTTGTAGTACCAATAGACAATTGGGAGTTATTTGCAATCTTTTCATCAGAAATCTCTACTAATGTATAGTATAGCCATGATTTCTTCACTGAAAGTTAGATATTGGGAAATCTAAGTGAAAATAAATGAAAAGATAAGAAATTTGCAAAATATGGGATCAATTTTATTTTCTTGATTGCTTACTTGTCGTTTTGTCAATGCAGTGCTGCATTCACAGGTTATCATTTGAAGTGGAAAATGGTGTTGAGACTTTGGAGGAGGCTAAGAGAGCACTGCAGAGAATAATAGTCAACAGAGGATCCAAGTCAAGAGGAAACTATATAAGGCAATTCTGACTTACTTATTTTACCCTTTTTTTTTCATAATAATGAAGAAACAATGGCTTATGAGCCAAAATCAAATAGATGAGCTATTCTTTTAACTCATTTATTTAATTGTCAGAAAGGTGAGTTTTTTATAGATACTTTTTATTGTTGGGAACTAAATTGTAAGGAACAGAGCTTGAGTTAGTAATTTATAAAAGGATATTAATGTTAGTAATTATAATTACGTGTAAAATTTATGCTATAATTTATGCATTTGTGATCTACCAGAATCAAGAGTATTATATATTTCTTAGGAAAACTTGCACACATGTCCCACAATTCTATCTATTTAAATTTCTAACACTTAACCTTTCATATTTACATCTGATACATCATTAACAAATTTTGACTTCTAGCACGAATCATGAGGCAACTTGTGGGCCAGAAATATTTAAACTCAAATTAAAAATCGAAACTTATAGTCAATTTGATTGACTTGATAAGATGAATTTAATGACACTAAAATTGATCCAAATAAAGTCAAATCAAGCCCGGATCAAGACTTAAATAACTTTTAGATGTTTTGGATGGTTAATTGAAGGTCAAATGGATTTTAAATCCAGCAAGATTATAGTCAAATCGAGTGTCTTGATAAGATGAATTCAATGAGCACTGTATAAATCAAATTTGATATTATGAAGACACTTAAATGCCCACAAATCGTGATATGATCAAAGGAATCGCTCTTATTGTCTCATCGTGTGGTTCAAGTTCCTAACTTAATTACAGGTGATGCCACTCATAATTTATAAATAAAGCCCTATTCTTTTTATGAAGGGGGAAGACCAAAACTTAGAGATGGACCTGGACAACAAAGAGTCTAGTTTCACTATTGTTCTGGATTGAAGACCAGACGAACACTTCCTGTCCGCGTCGTCGACTATTGTTTTCGCCCCCTTCTTGTCGCCATCAATGGACCTTGCTAAATAAAAATGGACATTGCAACAAAGTACGTTACTGAGTCATGATGTATGTGGCATGGCTTAACCCAAAGACGGTGTAACGACACACCTCGAATACTGTGTAATGATGCACTCTGAATCCCATTGTAACATGTCCTCAATAAAAGATAACAAATAATGTTGTATTGAAGATCAAGCGATAACTACGAAGAGCAACGACTTACAACCGTCGTACTCAGGTTACGACGATTTTCTCCGCACTCTTGAAGTTCTCTCCTCATAGCTTCCCCCTACGACCGTTGTGACCAGTCGACACTATTGCAAACCAATATGGCATATGTGACCAGCGGAGTACATGGCATACAACTTATGCAACTCCCAACTGTGGTCTCTTTGGCATATGAACGTTTTTTGTAGCTGACCACCATAACCTATGTGATCAACTAGGACTTACATGGCTCACAGCTCATGCAACTTCCAACTATGGCCTTTGTGGCCTACGAACATTACTGTAACTCCCAACTTCGTTCTCTATGACCTACGGACATAATTATAACTCACCACTATAGCCTATATGACCAACTAAGACCTATGTAGCCCACAGTTCACGCAGCTCCCAACTCCAGCTTATGTGGCCTACGGACATTTTACAACTAAACACTACGGCGTATGTGACCAACTACAACACTCTTAGCCTACTTAGCACCCAATTCCAGCCTTTGTGGCATGCGGACGTTATTGCGACTCACGACACGGCATGTGTGGCCAACTACGACACTACATGACTCACAGCTCATGCTGACTCACTAGCTTTAGCTTCGTAGCACTGCGGACGTCGCTACAACACTGAAGTATGGCCTCTGTGGCATACATATGTTATTGTAGCTCATCACTATAGCCTATGATATGCATGACAAACTATAGCCTATGTGGCTCACATCTTATGTAGCTCTCAACTTCGGCCATGTGGTCGATAGATTTTATTGCGAGCTCACCACAGAGCCGATGTGACCAACTGCGACCTATGTGACTCGCATCTCACATAGCTCCCAACTTCAACATTTATGACCAGCGAACATTATTGCAGGTCTGAACTCTAGCCTTTGTGGGCCTACAATATTATTGCACATCACTACCACAGTTTATGTGACCAACTATGGCGCACTTGGCTCACAACTCACGTAACTTCAACTCTGATCGTTATAGTTTATGGACGTTATTGCAGCTCACAATTATGGTTTATGTGACCAATTATAACCTATGTGTCCCGCAACTTATAGAGCTCCCAACTTTGACCTATGTTGCCTGCGGACATTATTATATTTTTCAACTCTAACCTATGTGGCATACATACATTTTGTAGCTTACAATCATGACAGATTTAACTAACTACGACCTATATGACCCACAGCTCAAGCATCTCCCAACCTCTGTGACCTATAAACGTTATTGCAACTAACCACCACAGCCTATGTGACCAACTACGAGCCATAATAAATGATTTTAGGTTATATATTAAGTTCTACGCGTCGCGGCTTCAAGTTTCAACATCGCTCCCTTAAATTTGATTTATTTGTTGTAGCTAATTTAATTAGCAAATAAATGTTAATTTATTATCAAATCATATATGTTACACGATTTTTAACCTTATTTAATTGGAAGTTTGTATCTAAATTACACAATTCTTGTTCACTCAAAATTTCATATTTACATATAAGACATTTTGCTTCATAATATTGCTCATGAAATGGTGTATATCACTTCAAAAAAAAAAAAAAAAATCAGTTTTGATGTATCAGCGATGTGATGATAATGATTAGAGTGCTATATAAGTATTAAAATTTACATGATATAAATAAAGAAATAAATATATATATATATATATATATATATATATATATATATATATATATTTTTTTTTTTTTTTTTTTTTCTGGGCAGGGCAGAGATGCAATTGAGGGTTGAATGGGTCAAAATTATAAAAACCTCTGTACAGTATACCGAAACAACTTTAATTGTTTTCAAGTAACTTTTTTTCCACAGCCAATTTCTGATATCTGGTACTAATTTTTTGCCAGTACAACAGAAACAGCGAAAGCATAAATGGACATAACCCGAGTAGCCCAAGCAAAATACAAAATTATGTATATTTAACCCTTTTATTACAAACTTCCAAATCGGCAACACCTTCAAATGCCACACATTATTCTGATAATTTCACCAATCAATATATAAAAATATTGGCCTGTTTGATCATAGATACGCTCCTAATTCCTCTCACAACTATTAACAAAACTAGGTAAAATATAAAGAACAGAAGGAAAGAAATTACTGCGAAAGAAATCTATAAACAAAATATGAAGTTAGAAACGTAATTAAGTTGGGGGGTTTTAATTGTTATCGTATTAAAACTGATACTGGATTTACAGCATCCAAAATTTCACCATTACGAGTAACACTGCAAGAAAATCTTAAAAGGTTTAAGCCAGTACTTCATATGAGATAAGGTAATCTGGACAACCCAATAGTTTAAAAACATAACTGCAAAATCATTGGTCCAAAATCTCATTTAACAAAATCTATGGGTAAAACCCAATATCTTCCAAATGAGTAACAAACAATAATAATAATGATGATAATACTGCATCAGGAACCGAGGCAAGGAACTCGGTGTACTTAGAACAGAGATGTTCCTTTCCCCTTCTTGTCTCCACCAATCTCAAAGTGTTTGCACCTCTGAATAAAACAATAGATTATTCTCCAAAGTTTGGAGGAAAATAAAATCAAAGAGAATTCATTTAAAATCTAAACTATACCTTGATAGCGTGCTGAGAGAAGTGCTTGCAACTCTGACACTGCAGCTTTAGAACAATCTTCTTTGTAGTTTTTGCCTGCCCAGTAAAATTTCTCAAAGTAAGCTCTTTTATTTTTTTGGGCAATTTCCTCTCTTACATCCAACGCTTAGGCATTTGCAAAACTATAACTTCCAAAGTCCATTTATCAAATTCTCACCCAAATATAAAAAAATTACAATAAAACTTTCAACTTTAGTTTTAAATATTTCATCAAATTCTCAATATTTTGTGATTTTAGTTAAGTCAATCCCTCTTTATTTTACGTTTTCTGACCAATCAAATAGGAACAGCATTGCACTGAAAATATTATTATTACTGTTCAAAGCAAAGAGCAAGAAGCTCTTATAATTAAAACCTTTTTATGGAAAACTGGCTTGGTCTGTCCCCCGTAACCAGACTGCTTTCGATCATAACGGCGTTTCCCTTGAGCAGAGAGACTATCTTTTCCCTTCTTGTATTGGGTAACTTTGTGCAGCGTATGCTTCCTGCATTGTTTGTTCTTGCAATAGGTTTTCTTTGTTTTTGGGACGTTCACCTGTAAATCAAACAGTTTAACAAAGTTTTTTTTTCATTAATGTAGCTCTCCTTTGACGACCGAATAATAAGAACATCGAGAAACAATTAAAAGAGTGGCCCTTCACACATACCCCCCAATTCCTATATTTACATATCTAATACCTGAACTTTTTTTTTTTCATTTAACAGTCAAAACTTGCGTATCACATCAAAAATACCACCATTTTAACTTTTAAAAAGTGAAATATATCTTTTCATGCATTGGTAAATTGAAGTTTAGGTATTTGATACGTAAATGCATAGGAATTGAGTGGTATGGTAAATCGTCCTGAACATTTTAGTAGACATTCTTTAAACAAATCAAAATTATGCTTCAGCGGGAATTTTGTTACTACAGATTGTCTGGACTGATGAAATTAAATTTAAACCCATTCAAACACATCCATCAGCTTTTAAGGGAAAAATATCATCATCATTCCTAAGGGCTACTCATTTTTCCCTTAATCGTCTATAACCAATTTTATTTATCCATTGTAAATGAATGTATTTTCTACAATTTGTTGCGCATGTTCAAACAATCAAATTTTATTTCAATTGTTATTTTCAAAAAGTGACTCCTGAATTGTCACACGCCCATTAAGAATTCACTTAATATTCCATAATAAGATTGGAATGAGGCATAAAGTGATTATGTAACTAATAGCATAGATTTGAGAAAAAGAAGGTGCATGCATTTGGTAAATTAAGAGTCTCAGACAGAGAAGAATCCTAGATATAAAAGCTAAAATAATCCAGATGAAATGCAATAATTAAATCTAGAGACAAAACTATTAGGCATTTAGTAAGTATATCCAAAATATATAACTCTTGGCAAATTACTATGAGCATCATTTATTCATCTTATCTTTGGACAAACGTTTTCCCTTCTAATCCTACAAAACTAATTTCATATGCGTACCAAATGAATGCAATTTTTATTATTTATTGTAAATGCCTAAACTATCAAAATATATTTATCTTCTATAAAAGTCAACTATAAATTTCCCTTAAATATAATCATTCATTAATTTATCCTTTCTAATGTTTTCATAAATCAATCTTCACTTTATCAGTTCAAACGACTTGAACTTGTTTATTGATGACTTTTTTACTATCCAAGATTTAGATCAATACAAGATAGCCAGCATAATATATATATATATATATATATATATATATATATATATATATATATATATATATATATTATATCTACCTTAAAGTATCCATAATAGCCTCTCATCATGTAATACTAGTAAGGCATTCATACATTTTGACTGCACAATCCTAACCCTAGAAGATATATCCTCATAGATCAAAGTAACCTAGCACACATATATCATTTTGTTTTCTAACTTTTTTTTTAAAGAATATTGATTAAAAATTATCAATATTACTAGATACTAAATGAGAATATGACACTAAATAGGACGCAGTGGAGAAAAAGGATTCACGTAGCCTACCCCATGTAGTGGGATTAAGGCTTTGTTGTTGTTGTATTGATTAAAAATTATCAATAGCACATCTAGTCAACTTGAACATATTAGATACTTTACAATTGTGCTTCTAAACAATTTCTTTATCGTGACATCTTTCTACTTATTCTAATCAATATCTCATTGATTAAAAATATATCTAGGGGGGAAAAAAAAACATGCACCAAAGCATCTCACCTTGATCGTCATTTAAAAGCATTCCACAGCTCATATAAGATAGAATGGCCTCAATGATAACCCTTAATATCATCCTACCTTGAATATCATTTAAAAGCATTCCACAACTCGTATAGGATAGAATGGCCTCAATGATAACCCTTGATATCATCCTACTATAAATGGAAGCTCTTTAACCATATTACAACTATTTCTAATACTAATCAATACATCATTATGCATATCATTAATAGCTTCAAAATAAGCTTGCATACATTTCTTACTTAATATACCTAATGCATCAATCAATTCTCATGGCACTCAAACGTAGAAGATCCTATATCAATTCTATATAAGTTTGTATTTGCTGTGTCAACAAATGAATTGTTTCCATAAGACTTATTGCCATGAAATTAAATAACGTCTCTGAAATAAACATGGTTCTTATAAACATGTATTCCATTACTCTTTCACATAACTTCATCGTCTGAAAAATAGATTTGATTTATATAAAATTAACAAAAATCATGAAAACTTCATTTGCTCATAGATCTTGTCATTAAAGTATTTCTTCTATAATCCTTTTTCATCGTATTGGTCTTAAAAATTTCATTGAAATTTTCATTAGCCAAACCATTATAATATCTCAATAAACTTTTGAATCTAATATAAATATCTCATTTGGACTTGCAATTTCAACTTCATGCATATTCTACAAAGACACCTTGAATGATATTTTTTGTCAATTTGTGGTATACAGTCATTTTATTCATCATCCTCTTCCAAAAATGTCTTAAAACTCTTATTTAAAAATTTTTAAATGTTTTATTTTCATCTCTTCCTTGGTATATTATCATCACATCTAATACATTTAATCAAAATCTCTTTATCTAGGATCTCTAGGTTTAGATATTTTAGATATCGCAATTCCCTCCTCTTTAGGTCCATGCCTATTAAATTATTCAATAAAATATTTAGTTTTTGCTTTATTTATCACTCAATTAGGAAGACTTTTTGCCTTCATAACAATGTAAGTTTAATTGGCATTTAACTTTTCCCACTCTCTAACAACATCTCTTTTCCATAATAGTATTTGTATTACTAAGCACCCAAATTTACCAAAGTGAATAATAATCCATAACACAAAGGTCCCGTGCTGCAATAACGTATGACTCATAGAACATCACAGCTATTTTAAATATAGCATAATAACTTTTAAATTATGAGTAATTTATTAATAATTCATCCATATAAGAGAAATATATACTTCAAAAATCCATTATCAATGTCATATAAATAAGACAGGAGATTACTTTATAATGAATGCTTACAAAAGACAACTAAATTAAAAAATAAATTATCAAAGTAATATAAACAACTAATTTTTAGATTGTACCAAATTACATTAAAAAAATAAACAAAAAAAACAAAAAATTTAGGCAAATTAAAAGAAAATGCTATAATAAAATCAAGTAAAGACGGACTAAAAACAATATACATTTAATGTTACTACTGATAAATGACAAGAAAAGGGGATGTTTCTGTAGAAAAAATGGTCAAAGAGAAGAAAGGGAATTTGTAATGATAATCAAAATAAGTAGGACAAAAATTTGAAGGGGATTGTTGGTTTGAAAAAGAATAACAATTACACACATGAAAACTCGAAAAACAAAAGAAACTCATGTGGTCTTAATTTTGAGTGAGGATTATGACGGAACATGAAAGAGAAAGAAAAGCACTATTTTTGGCTTGAGATTGTGCTATGTTCAACTTGCAGATATCAGGACCTGGGAATGGTTATGACATTCTAAGGGGGAGGCTCCTTTTCTCCTATTTTGCTAGTTCGAGAGTTTAGCTTAAGAAGATTAAAAGTGAGACCAGGCAAATGAACATAAAAAGATATTAATATAGGCCCCTAAGAATATACTAATAAAAAACAATATAATAAGAGAATCTATAATAATTTTTACTTACACTCAAAACAAAGAAAGTGAAATAATTATGCACTATAACACATTAACAACACATACAACACGCTATTTAAACTATCAGCGTCTTATTGTACTACAACACAAGAAATCTCACTATAAACTGTGTGGGTTATAATTTTGCATCATCAACATATATCATTTAGCATTCCAAAGTCTGCTCACTAATGTATGATCTATATATTCAATAAAATGCATATGATCTAATTCTGAACACTCCAAAATATTTTACATAATCATTTTAATGGATCCTATCATTTCATCTCGTATTAAATATGACTCAAATAAAGAATTCTAATTTCATCATTTATTATCTTGGAAGATCAACTATTTCTCGAATTACAAATTCATATATTGTATCTTTGGATTAATATTTAGTTAGTTCATTCTGTTAATACTCCCCAGGGTACAGAACTAAATCACCTTATAGTTTCACCCAAGGAGACCTTCAGCTTCAATTAGAAACAAAATTATATCAATCTTATAAAATGAAATTTAAAATTAAACCCACTATAAATGATTTCTCCATAACATTAGCCGAGTATGTATCTGGACAATATATTTTTGCTCTTCATTAAAGAGTTCCAACGATCAATATGGATTGTCTTATGGAAAGCAAGCAGAAACAATATTCTCTAACATGAGTCGAACTTAGTAAATAGCAAATGCAACTTAGATTCACGCCCCGCCATTTTCAAAGAAATGACAAGACAAGCATGGGAAGGAAAACTCTAGAAGAGGCATGCAAGAACCTTCTAGAGTCAAGAAGGTGGATGAGAAAGTTGCACACAACTCTAGAAACTTCTACTCAATTCTAGAAGTCAAAGGAAGTCAATACTCCATGAAGAACTCAAGGATGGAGCATGGAGAGTTTAAGAAGAGCCTAGAAAGATCTAGGATTATGTATTTATGTAAGAATTGTATGAAATACTCTATAAAGTAAGGAATTCTAGAATATTCTGGTGGCTTAGAGGGGTACTATAAATAGAGGTCTCTCATCTCATTTGTAACCAACCTAAACATTCAATCAAAGCTTCTAATTATTCGAATGTGAAGTGTTCATTTCTCTCTACTCTTCTGCTTAGAGTATGTTGTGCTTACAAGTACGTGTTGTGGGGGTTTGGCTGATTTAGTGCTAGGGATGAGCGTTAAAGCCGCACGGGTGATTTGAGGAAAGTTTAGTCCGTGACAGATGGCATCAGAGACTCGTTTCAAAGGTATAGCAAAAAGCATTAGAGAGCCAGTAATGGAGTCTGAAGCCACTAATGTGGAGTCATCTCAACAAGAGCGAGATCGTCAGGAGCAACGAGATCCAACTACTTCGAAACCACATGAGAGGTCCAAGGATATCATGTGGGGTTTTGAATCGTGTCTTGGTTGGGTAGAGGAGGCAATGAATGGCGTGGAGGGCCAAGTAGAGGATCTTTTAGCATTCCAAAGTCTGCTCACTAATATATGATCTATATATTCAATAAACTGCATATGATCTAATTTTAAACACTCCAAAATATTTTACATAATCATTTTAATGGAGCCTATCATTTCATCTCATATTAAATATGGCTCAAATAAAGAATTCTAATTTCATCACTTAATATCTTGAAAGATCAACTATTTCTCATATTAAAAATTCAAATATTGCATCTTTGGATTAATATTAATTTAGTTCATTCTATTAATACTCCCTAGATTACAGAACTAAATCACCTTATAGTTTCACCCAAGGGTCTCTCAGCTTCAATTAGAAACAAAATTATATCAAGCTTATAAAATGAATTTAAAATTAAACTCACTATAAATGCTCGTTCCATAACATCAGCCGAAGATGTAGCTGGCAATATATTTTTGCTCTTCATTAAAGAGTTCCAACGATCAATATGAATTGTCTTATGGAAAGCAAGCAGAAACAATATTCTCTAAGATGAGCCGAACTTAATAAATAACAAATTCAGTTTATTGCCATGCCATTTTAAAAAAAATGGCAAGACAAGCATGGGAATGAAAACTCTAGAAGAGGCATGCAAGAACATTATAAGGCCAAGAAGGTGGGTGAGAAAGTTCCACATAACTCTAGAAACTTCTACCCAACTTTAGAGGTCAAGAAAGACTATACTCCATGAAGAACTCAAGGGTGGAGCGTGAAGAGTACAAGAAGAACCTAGAAAAATTTAGGATTATGTATTTATGTAAGAATTATATGGAATACTCTAGAAAGTAAAGAATTCTAAAATATTCTTACGGCTTGGAGAGGGACTATAAATAGAGGTCCCTCACCTCATTTGTAACCAACCTAAGCGTTCAATCAAAGCTTCCAAGCATTCAAGTGTGAAGTGTTAATTTCTCTCTACTCTTCTTCTTAGAGCATTTTGTGCTTACAAGTCCAAGCATTGTGAGGGATAGGTTGATTTAGTGCTAAGGAAGAGCGCAAAAGCCGCACGGATGACTTGAGGGAAGTTTAATCTGTGACATTATGATCTCAAACATCAATAAAAAAACCAAAGCCCATCACAAACTTACCTACTCTTTCTCCCTCAAGGACCAGATTGTAGAAATCCTTGCTCTATTTCCAAGTTGGTTAATCTACTTTAAACATATTTAAGTGACCTTTCTAGTTTTTACGACATGATCCACTTTTTCAAGATCGTGGGCTGCTATAAATCAAATATAGCTTTTCACATTGAATTTGTTATCTCCTATTTAATATCTACCAATGAATCTTCTCATTAATGGTTCTAAACTTACTAAAATATACACATCCATTTAAATACCGTTAATAAATATCCATCTCCTCAAATATAGAATGAAATAAATTATCCATCTCTTTCTCAAATTAAAAAATTTAAACTATCATCTAAACTCAAGAAGCATAAATACAAACCACATTAAAAATTCAACGCTAAGAATTATCTAAATAGCAGCCTAACATAATTTGTCCCAAAAATGTATTTCTTACAACTAACCCGTTGGCAGCATAAGCCTAATGATGTAGTTAATTTTTCCAGCATGCAATAATTTAGAAAATTGTCCCTTCTATTAGATATTTCTGCTTTTCCATTTAGGTTGTTGCAAATAAAAATAATAATAACATTTCTTTTTATTATTGTGCCCATTAATATTTAATAAAAATAAGTACACCAACTACAATGATGTGTAGTCATTCAGAAAAATAGATACCTAGTGTCACCAATATTATCATTAGCTTTATCCATATAAAGAACAGAATTCAATTTTCATTCCCATGCACACTAGCTTGTAATCTTGCAAATGATGCCAAAACTAATATCAACTTCAGTATAAATAAATAAATAAAACTGAAGCAAATTATATTTTGGATGACTTACATTCTAAAGTAAAATAATAGAGCGAATAAACATGACAACATAACAAAGAAAATCATAGAAACAGAGGTAAAACATAGCCGGAAGAAGTGTGATGCAACTTGGAGAAGACATAGAATAAAACCTACAGATATTCCTAGCTCTAAAAAGGGAAATTTACATAAATACCACTAAAAGTCTTGTGTGTTTACATATCGAAGGCCTAAACTTTTATAATTACATTTCTAACACTTTGATGCATAAATCTACGAATAAAATGTGTTTAACTTTTAAAAGTAAAGGTGGTAATTTTGATACGATATTAAGGAATTGAGTGTTATGCATGTAAATACAAATGTTTAGGTGTTAGGTATGAAAATAAGTTAGAATTGTGTGATATGTATGTAAATATCCCTTCTAAAAAACAAAGCTTGATTTCTCTGAACAAAAACTGGAACTAACTAAACATATTAATCACTCCAGGCACTAAAAGAATGCTAATTATTAAATTAATATAAATAAAACTTGATAAGGAGACCCTCAGCTTCGATTATAAACAAAATTATATCAAGCTTATAAAATGAAATTTAAAATTAAACCCGCTATAAACGATTGCTCCATAACATCAGCCGAAGATGTAGCTAGACAATATATTTTTCTTCTTCATTAAAGAGTTCCAACGATCTATATAAATTGTCCTATGGAAAGCAAGCAGAAACAATATTCTCTGAGAAGAGCCGAACTTAATAAACAGCAAATGCAGCTTATGGTGTCAAACTTCAATAAAAAAAACCAAAGCCCATCGCAAACTTACCTACTCTTTCTCCGTCAAGAACCAGACTGTAGAAATCCTTAATAATAACAAAACATAATCAGCCGAGCATAATATGTTTCTAATCAAAATGTTAGCTTCGCCCAAACGTTAAAGTTCAGATCGCCGCAAAAACACATAAAATATGAGTTTCTTACAACAACACCAAAGATAGCAAAGGCACGTCATGGCGCCAAAAGACTTGAAAGCAGTTCATGCGCATCAAAGAGGATAAACCGTAAAGACGTAGGGAAGCATCGTAATTACAGAAGTGCGGAAAGGAAGGTTAGAGATGAAAATTACCATCGTTGCAGATCCTAAGAAGATCGCTACAGGTTAACCGATCTTCGAGTCTCCGCTCTTTTCTCCCGATAAAACCCTCTTAAGGAAAGTGAATAGGGTTTTCTGCGAGCATAAAACGGGTGGAGGAGAACGCTAGGGTTACACTGAAAGAAATAAATTACGGTATCGCCCTTAGCGGATTGACGGTCGGGATGATATTGACATTCATATAAACAATGGTTGTTTTTTGCATTGTGTTCAAATTAAAATGACAAAATGATTAATTATTTCTCCTCTTAATTAGAGAAAAGGGATTTTATATAATGAAAAGTTTTATTTCATAAAATTATATTATGAATCTGACTGATTATTATTGGGGTGGGGGGACTTAATTCTTATGTTCAAAATCGTAATTTTTCTTCGTATTCTCAAATTTTTCATATCACATAAAAAATATCATCATCGCTGAGCTTTAGATATATAAATACATAATAATGTATATATTTAAATCTTTCATTTTTAGTTCATTCTATCTTAAAAATTAAATTTAATAAATGGAAATGATTAATTTTTTTTAATTTGAGTGTTTATAATAAGTAGAGAATAAATATAATAAGTTGAAAATTATATGATACATGTTACAATGCCCATATTAGATTGATTAATTAAAAAAATAATTTTGTATTAAAAAGATATTTTTGTATTAAAAATTTCTAAAAATTTTAGAGAAGCTCATTTAATAAGGAACTGTTATATTTTCTTATAAGTTTACTAGAAACTTTGAGTGTTTTCTATATATATCACATAATATATATATATATATATATATATATATATATATATATATATATATATATATATATATATATATATATAAAACTAACATTTAAATTTAATTTTTTGTATTTATAGTACTCAAAATTTTAATATTACATAAAATTACCATTATTATTATTTTTTTAAAATAGGCACACCTTTTCATAAGTATTGTAACAGCAAAAGTTAAAATTTAAATGTTAGAATAAGTATACAAAATTTCAAAAAAAAGCTAATCCTATATTATGATTAATATTGATATGAATGAGACCGGCTAATCTCTCTTGACTAGCGTACATTAACTGTGTCTGACGTTTGTTTCGCATGTGAGTGGGGCTATAAAAAAAAAAACTCATTGTTTGCAAACAGCTCGTGTTCTACTCTCTAAGTAGTTCGTGTTTGATTTGTTCGTTAAGAAATTAGTCAAACGCAAATAAATTTTTTTATCTACATTTATAAACGAGCAAAACACAAATAAATATTTGTTCATTCATATTTGACTTGATTTGACTTTAATTAATTAAATAATAATTAATTAATATTAATATATATTTATGCATTAAATTTATATAATATATTTAAAAAAATAATCTTATTATAATTTAAATAATTTTAGTTGGAATTATAAATAGAAATTTATTTTTTTATATTGAATATCTAAATGCATAAGAATGAGGTGTTGTGTATGAAAATGCTAAAAAACCTTCCCTCCCCAAACCTAGTATCAGCTGTTAGCGGGTCTCATCAAAAATCAATATATAGATTTTAGGAAATCAGTAGGTAATTTTATTGCTACTAAAAATATATTGCAAAAGTAGGAAGTGGATTCTAGAAACCCATCACAAAATAAAACTAACACAAAGTGTGAAACCTATGGATCCTCACCCTAATACAACCCAACATACAAAATAATCTCCAAAATAAAAATATACCAACAAAACTTAAAATTCATTAAGAAAATTTGCGTCTGATGTACGCAACGTTCAAATTGTCCTCGTGTAGCAGGAGGTACCACATTCACCACAAATCTATCAGTCTTGGAGTCCATTATGACAAGCCAATTTACAAGGAGGTTGCCTTCTCTAGGTATATAGCTCCACAAAATATTGATATTCTTAACAAAATAAAGTATGTGTTTGATATAAATTAAAATATTTTAGTAAGGAAGTTTAATACCCTGAAAAAAAATGTTTGTTATTTCCAGAGTCTAATTCAACAAGCAGATAATGTCAATTAAAATTAACATCAATTTTGATGGCTAGTAACACAGCTTAGGCTTAGCTTGTAAAGCACTGACCGCAACACAAAAGGAGGGAAAAAAACATAACACTTTCCTATTTCTTCTCTAAAAACTCCAGCAACACCTGTATTGTTAACATTCCAACTATCATCAATATTAATTTTGATCCATGGGGAGGCGGGTTTCCTCCATACCACCAGTTGAACCATATGCATTTTCTTCCTCCCGCCATACCTATTAAAAGAAGTATTAAAGCAATCCATCCCAGCAATGAAATGGAAGTCAATGTTACCATACTACACAACTTTATGAGTGTAAGAGATAATATTAGCAACCACATAATCCACCTTGATTCCAAGGTCATGTTTCATTGGACCATAAGAACCATATGGAAATATATCGAATCAAGTTAGCAATGTGGTTGGCCTCATTTTTATGATTCCAATATTTATACATTAATCCATAATATTCTAGCTGTCAACTGGAGCATTAACAGATATGCTACCAGGTGAGTTCCACATTTTACTAGCATAAATGTATCTGAAAAACGTTGAGCAAAATTTTCGTCATTCGCTTTACACATCACACACTGAGAAGATAACCTTCAACCTTTGAGTTTAAGCAAATCATTGAGAGGAATTAAATTATAGCAAGCTCACCATAAGAAAAAAGACATGGAGGAGAGAGTAATTTACACCGCATGGTTTTACCCCCAATCCACCTTTGCCCAAGAGTGCATATTATGATATATATCTTTGGTAATGGAGATTGAAGTAGGGAATTTAGTAATCATTTTGGGACCTGTCAAAAGAAATCTTTGCTATAGGGTGAGCCATATTTTGGCCTACCAATTGTTTAAGCATATCATAATCCCACGTATTACTATGCCACACATCAGTCGCTTTCAAATTAGAAATGTACTGTTTGCCTAAACCATTTAATTTATCAGAAAATCAATTATCCTCCCAGAAAAACAAATTACCATGCCCACTATTCCAATAAATGTACTTCTCAACAAAGTTTCTAATTTTAATCATACATTTCCAAGTACAAGAATCCCCTTTTTTAAGCACAACCTTGGCAAGATGATGATCCCTACAATACTTGGCATGCATATAAACAACCTATAAAGAATCTACATACTTAAACTTGAGCCACAATATAATGTTATTAATATCAGTAAGATGGTGAAGCTCTTTGTAGCTCAATTTGCTAGCATAAGTAGGTTAGCAAAAATTTATTCCAGGTAGACCAATGCTTATATTTCTTATCACCGGACCAAAGAAGTTTCTTGAAACATCTTTCAAGTTTCAATTGTTTTAACCTTCAATTTAAGAACACGAAGATAATACAATGGAATGATATTTAAAACACTTTTTTAAAGAGTGATGCGCCCACAAAAAGAAAGATAAGCATTGGTCCATTCACCAATTTTGTTTAATTATTTTCTCCACCTTCTACCCTTAATCAAATGGACTCCGAGGTATTTTAAAGGTAATGAGCTAATGGAAAACACATGTAATCTTTAATCCAGTGTCCAAGAGAACTGCTCACTTGATTGCTCAAAATAATATGACATTTGCTAGTATTGAAAACCATACAAAGACTTCCTGGAAGTCCATAAGCACCTTGTAGATTCTATTGACTGTTCAAAAATATTAGAAAAAAAGTAAAGCATCATCAACATAAGCCAAATGGCTAATAAAAAATTCAATTTTGTGATGGTAGTTGGTGTTGGGATGTTTGCTCTACATTATGTTAAACAATTTAAAAAATAGCCAAACACTGTGATAAAAATAGTGTAAAAGAGTGGATCGCCTTGCTTAATGCATCTGGTAGATGAGAAGTAAACATGAGTTTGCTCATTGATGTGAACATTGTAAAAGTTATCACTTAGCTACGTTTTAATAAAATTGCAGAATGTCATGTTACCCTTGCATCACTTGAATGATAATTTTCTAATTGATATAGTCATATGCTTTCTTTAAATCTAATTTAATAATTAGATTTCCTCCCCTACATTTCTTATCCAGATTATTCAATAATTCTTGAGCTAAGATGATGTTATTGAAAATACCCTTCCTTTTATAAATGTTGACTTATCTAAAGCAACTATTTCAGGCAGATGCAGTTGAATTCTGGCCACCATATTTTTTATTATTGCATTGGATATAACAGTAGTTAAATAGATAGGTTTAAAATGATTCCAACTACAGTTATCTTTAGTTCTACAAACTAAATCAATAGTTGAAGTGGAGAAAATTGGCTCATAGGTTCACCATTGAAAAAACATTATATAGTCGCAATTACTTACCTTTTAACTACTACGAACATAGTTTATAGAACTCAACTGTAAAACCATCAGAGCCCACCTTCTTATACCATATGTGGAATTCAAAACTTCCCAAATTTCAGATTTAAAGTAAATATCAGCGAGGTTTAAACTCCTAATGTAGTCCCTGTGCTCTTCCAAGATACTTAAGTTAATGTCAACTCGATTCACCACTTTAGTAAACAACTTCTGAAAATAGTCAACCGCGCTTCTGCATATATCCTCTTGCTTAGTTAAGGAACAATCATTTTCACCTTGAATTCTAAAATATAGTTTATTATTCTTTTGTGTTTAATACAATCATGAAAATAATGAAAAAAATTTCCCCCTTCTAAGAAGTGAACTTGACGAGCCTTTAGTTTTATAAAGTCCTTCTCCCATTTAATACCTTTGAGCAAGATTTAGCGAGCAGCGATTAGTTCACCAGTAACTAACTTATTACAAACATCACCCATTCCCAATCCATTAACTCATTTTCAACAATAATCACATTAGCATGTTGATGTCCAAACACCTCCCAAGTCTAAGCTTTTAAAGTTTTAGCAGTGTTTTTGTGGAGATTCCAGAGTTTATGTCGAGCACTCCCCACCACCAAGGAGTTCCAACAGTTACACAAGTCATGAAATCATTATGGTTGGTCCAAGTATTAAGGAATAAAAAAGGAGAGAATGCATGTTTTTCTATAAAGGAAATGCTAAGCAGAAGAGGCTTGTGGTCAGATTTAGAACTAGAGAGATGATACACATTTGATATATGAAAATTAGAAATCCAGTCTTGATTAGCAAGGAATCTATTCAGCCTTTCAAATACTCCACGTCTCTTCCAAGTGAACCTAGGATCAATGAACCCAAGGTTAAACAAATCAACATCATTGATAACATCATTAAAATTAAATATTATATATGGGGAAACAATCCTACCTCCCAGTTTTTCCAAATTACAAGAAATCATACTAAAATCTCCCCCTCCCCCACAATCCAGTTGTCATTCATATTAGAACCCAAAGTAAACAATTTTCTCCATAGATTCGATCTTAAGACATGATTGGAACTAATATAGACAAAAGTGACCTAGCCTTTAAAGTGTTCCATTTCAAAATATACGTGAATAAATTGAGGATCCTCCAACATCAAATGCAAGGTGAGTTCTTTTTCTCAAGAATAACCAAATCTTATTGTTGGAATTGGCTAAAAGTTTATATTGTTTTTATTTTTTTCACAATTTGCTTTTTGTTGGTAGAAACAAAAAAGTTCAAAAATAGCAAAAATCCATAATTTATGGATCCTAACAAAATAAGCGAGCCTATCAAGAGGGATATGCAATTCCCTTGATATTCCATAATAATATTATAATCATAAGAGAGCTTTACCTTTTCTAGTGACCCTAAAAAAAGTAACTGCATCACCATTAGTGCAAGAGTGAGATCCTTCATACATGGTCTTGCCTGCCTCTACATTTCTCAATTCCTGATTACCTTTTTTTTCCTTTTAGATTTTTGTTCAGTCCGCCACTCTTCAACCACCTCTCTAGCAGTAGCTAAAACCTCCTCAACAGGGGTATAATCTACTCTCACGCACCCCTTTCAGGGTAAATGGAAGTATTAGGAGCAAAGACCCCAACTTCCTCCGGTGGTAATAAATTATAGACATTTTACTCTGTAATATTATCATCACGAAGCAACTCTCCTTTCTCCCTTATATTATGTTCTACCATTCCTTCCTCCATGTGTTTGCCAACAATACTCCCCTCTACAGATATAGAATTTTGATCTTATTTCTCTTTATTCGTCATAGCCAGATTATGAGCATTCACTTCATCTTCTTCATACATATTAGGTGGCGATTTTTTAAATAACTCTGGATATTGAACATAACATTTATCTATAAAATGCCAATAAGTGCAGATTTTGCTCAACCACAACTTCGTTTCAATACCCATTATGAGTCGAACCGTTCAAAATCTCTTCTGCCACAATTAAAGTGATGTCTCTTTCCATAAGCACATGAGCTACTGTGGGACGAGTAAGGTTTAAAGTAAAAATGTCCATTTTCACAGGTCTACCAAAAATAGCTCCCAAAGAGAATAAATTTTCATGATTAAATAGATGCAATTTTAAACCCGGGACGATGAGGGGTTCTGTCTGCTGGTCGAAGTCAATCGACCATTTAAGAAGTTTCATATTTTTATTCACAGTTTTGAGATATTTCTTAACAAATATCAAACATAATCTTCCTCCCTACTAATTGGATCAATATATGTATTCTAACCAGAAGCATCACTTTCCATTCACCTATTAATTTCAAACTTTCAAAGGATTTACAAATGAGTTTCATTTTTAGGTGACCATATAAATATTGTCCAACCAGAGAAAACTTATAAGGGAGGGAGAGTGAAGTACAATCAATTTCAAAGAGGTAGATAACATGTTTCACATTTTTTTTTATCAGCTTTCCTCAAAAACTGTAGATCATCATTCGCTTCCAAAGTTTCGCGGTAGGATTGAGGACAAACATAGTTTTTGGAATCAATTTTGACTGGGTGGCCCAATTGGCTGCAACTTCAGTGAAGGAGGGCCTATCCATCATCACCCCTTACCAATCACCAGCCAATCAACCAGTGCGCCACCATGATGCCGAAACCCCCTTGCAGAGCAGCGCGCCTCCCTCTCTCTGTCTCTCTTTATATATATATATATATATATATATATATATATATATTAACATGTCAATGCAAAAGAATGGGTGGTATGTAATTGTACGCATTTACTCTTCCTTGGTCGAAAACTTCGCATAATTGGTTTTGTCCCACACGGCACAATGATTTAATTGACCCTAAAACTATAACTATTTATAATCAATTAAAATTATTAATTTAATAAAAAATATATTAATTATATTTAAACAATGTTTAAATATAAATAATAAAATTTAAATCTTACTTCTATTTTTAATAATTCATATCTAATTTATTAAATAAATGAGTCGATCAAGATCAAATTTTTTATATTCAAAATATGAAGAAAACCAAACATTAGCAAAACAATATTGTTTAGCACACAAGTTTCTTTTGTATGGTCGCAGAACGGCACGAGGCTATCTCTATTTCCGCTCAGTAGTTTCCAAGGTTTCAGTTTTCTCCCGGAAAGCAAGAAGGGTCTATATTGTAAAGCTGTTTCCGTTCAGAATTCTAAGGCTACGCAGTTTGGAATGCCCTTCATTTCATCTCTTTTCTGTTTTGTAAAGCGTGATGAGCGAAAACCCTAGCTCGCCGGTGGGCGAGGAGCCGATGGCCGGAGGGATGGTGGGCCTTCATGAATCAGCTGGTGTCCTTGCGTCAATGGACGGTGACGCGCCCACCGACCCCGGTATCTCTATCGTCCCTCATGTCGGGGGCAGCCAGCTTACCCTCTCCTTCCAGGGCGAGGTTTACGTCTTCGACTGCGTTTCACCAGAAAAGGTAGGATGCTTTCTATCTCTGTACCTTCTATCTCCCTCTCTCTTATCTCTCAGAGCATCGGTTAATGGTTACAGGTTCAGTCCGTGTTATTATTGTTGGGAGGGAGGGAGGTTGCGGCTCCCTTGCCTTCGCCGCCCACATCTTCTACGAATCAGTTGAACAAGGTATAGCTCATCCACCATTTGGGCTTGTTTCGTTTTATGTTATTAGCATGTCGTTACGAATAGTCCGGAAATTTTTTCGTTTATTGCCTCGCAGAGATTCAATTTTTCACACAGGGTTGCATCGTTGATGAGGTTCCGGGAGAAGAGGAAAGAGCGGAATTTTGACAAAAAAATACGCTATGATGTCCGCAAAGAGGTAGCCCTTAGGTGAGGCTTTGGGCACTGATTGGTATTTAATCTTGTATCTGAGTTCATTTTCTTTATGATACGAGTTTATTTTGTTATTTGTGTTCTTATAGTTGATGATTATGTACTATGGTTTTTCTTGGATCTGTCCATTTAATATCTCTTAAGGTGGTTAAGCTTCTATTCTATCAAACATGGGTGCAATGCGACAATACAATATCTTGGACAGGGTTACAATATTGCAGCAATTGTTGATACATCAAGGGCACATAAAATGCAGATTACTATACATGGATAAATAGAAGCATCAAACTAGTAATTGAGTTGGGCTTGATGTGTGTGTGTGTGTGTGGGGGGGGGGGGGGGGAGAGAGAGAGAGAGAGAGAGAGAGAGAGAGAGAGAGAGAGAGAGGTATTATTGGAAAATTGAAAGTTATGCAATACAATCTTTCGTTGCTTAATAAAAGTTTACTTGCGCCTAATTGTTTTTTCCTAGAACTAATTCACACTTTAAAGTTTATCTTAACTAAATAATTTCGTCATTTTTTTTAGGAAATGAATTTTTAATTGCATAATGTCTTGGGAATTTTGTGGATGTATCAGACTAGTTTGGCTAATTTTTATTATTTGTATAAATTACATGGTATATTTTATACTTACCAAAACTATTTTGGAATATCCACACTGAATATTTATTAGTGCATTATGAGAAAATTGCCTTTTTAAGATTTAATTTACTTTTCTCAATATTTTGTGGTTTATTAGATTTATTATGAATTAAATTATGATGAAATATCTTTAGCCAATCATAGGCTTGAATTTGAATAATTTGATATTATATTTAGTTTTTGGTAGGATTAGATGAAATTTCAAATTATGCGGTCTTATCTTTGTGACCTTGTTTCTATATTTATAGATTTATGATTTTTATTTGGATTATAGATTGATTATTGACTTTATGAATTAAATTATTATTGAGTCAAATCTTTAGTGTTTTTCTTGTTTTTAATTGTACATAGATTGATTCACATATACATTCATTTTTCTTTTTTTTTCAATCACTTTGGTATTAGAGCATCCTCCATACATCCATCCTCTGATTTTGTATTCGATTATGTTGTGATGAAAATTTTCCTTCTCATTGAATCCCCTCTTTCTTGGTGTCTTTTCCCTTGATCATGATTACCCATCCATCCCCTTTCATATGTGAGTATTCATGCCTCTATCATTCTCATATAATCTAAATTTGCAATCCACACCTCGCTCTCTACCTTATCTCTTCAAGCACCCATATGCAATCCTGTCCCTTTTTGCTCACAATGCTTACCTTGTTACCCATATGATTCTTTAGTGACTTTTATTCTCACTATACACTAACTCACTCACTCAAGTTGCAATTTTGAATCTCACCTCTCTTATCTTTTTTCCTTTGTCTCCCTCTGCATCCTTTTCTTGCTTCAACTCTAAACTTCCTATTGTGCTCTTAAAAAGTATTCCCTTTTTGATCCATACTCACTCCAAAGTCTACCAATGGGCTTGATGTGCTTTGAAAAGCCTAGGTCAACTTTTCATGGGCTAGATCTAAACCTTAAACTAAATGACATAGCCATATCTATCTATTGTTGTTGCATGCTTGTTGGCTAGCTCGACTTTGCCATTTGACTCAAAAAGCCTAGTAGTTCGCCTATGCATTGTTGGAACAAATGGTGATTTTTGATGTAAATGAAATAACTTTCATTCAAAATGCACTGATAAATTGCAGCTTAGTTCTCTATGATTTGAGTTCTAATTTATTGAATAGCATGTACATCGTATATTGAATGCATATAGTTATAGTAAAAGACAAACTTAACTTTGGCAGATAACATAAATTTTTCTGATAAGTACTCCATCAACACCTCATGACTTAAAAGCAATGATCCTCAACTATGGTACTCCCCTTTTTTGGGTTTTTATTCAATCATTGATTGATTACTGATTTGATAACTGAATTATTGTTGAGTATAATCTTAGGTGCTCTCTTTTGATTTGATTTGTATGGGCAAATTGCTCCAAATTGATATGCTATTTTTTCTTATTCTCTTCTCCTTTGGTTCCATGGCATTGAACTTCTATATCAGGTTAGTATTAAAGCACCCTTTTTACATCCATCATCTGTCATTTGATATTAGAGGAAGGTGCAATAAATTTTTTGCCTGTCTCTTTGAGCATCACTCCTCCTGCATTTCTTTTCCCTCCATCTTATAGACCATTCAATGTTAGTTTTCATGCCCAAGAATATACTTCTCCATTTTTGTCATTTGAAATCTAAACTTACAATCTGCACGCCACTCTTTACCTTATCTATTCAAATACTTATATGTGATCACTTTCCTTCTCGAACATAATGCTCACTTAGTACTAATATGATTATCCAATTTTCTCTTTTATTCTCTCCATACACCACTTCACTCACTCAACCTGCAATTTTGCTCTCAAGATCAATAACTCAGCCATACTCGTCTGCTGTTGTCTTGTATGCTCATTGGCTGGCATGAAGTGGCTCTTGGCCCATTAAATCCTTGTAAATTGCACATGTAGTATTGAAACATGTTTTCTTTGCTGCTAAAATAAATGAAAAGGCTTGGTGAAAAGTCTAATATAGCACATTTTCTTGATTCGGAGAGCATGCCTAGGAGATGAGTTGATTTGAGGATAATCATTGTTCCATTTACTAATTTATAATTTGCAACTTAGTTGTTGTAGGTTTTAATTCTAAGTAGTATACACACCACATGTGATTTGAATATTTATGCTAAAAGATAAAGCAACTTTGATAGAAAAGTACTTCATCTGTACCCAAAAAATCAAGAGCAATAATTCTCAAATAATAAGTTTTTTTTCCCATTGTTTGTATTTGGATTTTTGATTGATTATTGATTCAATGAATGAAATTATTGTTGAGTCCAATCATATGAGAATTTGTGTGCATATTACTCCAAATTTATGCAAAATGTTCCTTTATTCTCTGCTCCTTTTTTCTTATGTGGTATTTAATCATTCATTAATTTCGTATTAGCTCATCTTCAAACATCCATCCTCTAACTTTTTCAATTAGGGTAATAAGTTTTTAGTATGCCTCTTTGAATTTCCAGCTTTCTAGGTATCTTTTTTCTTGTATTTACTTGAAGAATATTTAGACTTATTTTTTGTAACCCTGTTCTGTAATAGGGATTAATAGCTTGTATTTGAATCATTGATTGATTTTAAGTTGAGGAATGCGATTATTTTTAGGCTTATCACAAATTATGTATCTAGATCAACGCGGTTTGTATTTGTAGGGTTTATTTTAGTTTTATTTGAAATTATTTATTTATTAATTTTATTTTAAATTAAATTAGGATAAATTATGAATTTTAATTGTTTAAGATAAAATTTAGTTTTCAATAGGATTAGATTTGGTTTCAAATTATTTTGTTCTATCTTTGTAATATTATTTTTATAAATAGATATTTACTGTCTGTATTTTGATCATTGATTATTTGTTGACTTGATAGATAAAACTGTCTCAGGGAAATCATGGATGTTATCCCTTTATCCAAACTTTACAGTAGATTGCTTTAAGTTGTGTGTGCGAAGTTTCCCTTTATGCAATCTTACATCAATATAGTATCAAAGCATCCTTCATGTGCTTTCCTCAATCAATTATTTAGTGTAGTATGATGACCCTCATGATATATTCAAGGCTTCTTAGTTTTTCGATTATGCTTGTGGAATTTATCTTGTTAGATCACTCATGTGACATCTAGCGTGCTATAATATACGAGTATGCATGACACTATAGATACAAGATGAAAACTTGTGCTTGGGATGGACATGATTTGTCACAATGTCATGTGTGTTTTTAGGTAGGGGGTTGGAGAATAGTTACAAAAAAATAAAGCCTGATGTTACTATAAAAATAAAAAAAAACTTCCATCTCAATGATACCCGCAAAAGTTCCAATGAGTGGTGGCACAGCTTGCACTGTTTTTTGTTTCCAAATAGAATATTATTGTCTTCGGTGTTCCAAAATGTTTAGAAGAAATCAAAATCCTTAATAAATAAAAAAAAATCATAAAAATGCTAAAAATACAACCATATATGAGTTATATCATTTCACTGTCTCCAACATTTCCCTTATGCCAAAATCCAAAGAAGAGAATTCGAGGGCAAGGATTGATTGTCAGAGTTGAGGCCTGAATAAAGAATTAAATCTTGTAGACTTCTAGGATTACGGGCTTTTAGGGGAAAGAGAAGCAGAAATGAGTCAAATTTCATATCAGAAGTAGAGGAATAATATTATATAATAAAGACTTAAACCGTACTATGTAATGCACCTTTTGTTGTAACGGGTGGATTTTCTTTAGGAACTTCATAGTTTAGCATGTTTATGGTGGAGTATTGCTAGGATTAATGATGCTTAGTAATTTCTCAAAGAAATGATAAAACTGTGAGTTTCGCTTAATATGGGATGGGCTAAGCCAAAGTGGACATAGTCTTGCACGGTTTGCCAATGAGCGTGGGTAATGAAGTTGAGGTTGAGGCTTGGATAAGGAGCATCTTCTGATAGGAGCGTAGAAATGAACAAAATCACATCATAAGTGGAAAAAAATATGTTGGGCTATAAATGTAGATTTATGCAGTAAAATGTAGGTCAACTTTTGATGTACTTGGCAGATTTTTCTTGGGAGTCATCTTTAGGAATGATGATACCTTGGGAAGTCACACAAAAAAAGGATGAAACCGTGAGATTTTGCTTGGCCAAAATGAACGGCCAAAATGAACGGCCAAAATGAACTATACATTACATGGTATAGCAAATGACATTATAGACTGAATGTCATATTTGTTTGTGAAAGCCAACTCTATCATTTTAAAGGTTCATACCTCTTGTCTCATGCATTTCTATCATGGTAAGTGGAAATTAGCAGTTCGGGAATGAATATGTTTAATATATATATGAACTAGTTATGCTACTAAGTTGTTCAAAATTTTGTCTCAATTTTATTTTTTTATGGCGTTTTTTAATAAAAATTTTGGGACTCTGAATTATTGATCTGTAAAATAATTAATGTATGCTATCTATTTCTGGCAGAAATATTAGTTGTTTTTTTTAATTATTTTTAATTTTTCTTTTATTTTTCTTCTTGATCCAAAAAATTTATAGCGATTTTATTGCGGTTCTCTAATTGTTGGGATAGGACTAATGATGATGAAGAGCTTTTTTGTTTTTTCTTTGGTTCGCTTGGGAACTATTTTCAGCCAGCAGTATTCTTTAACGATCTGATAAGTTCTCGAAAAATTAAAACTCAGTATCGGCTTTTTCCTTTTTCCTGTTACCTTTGTTTTTGTCACGGAAGAATTTTTCTTAATTACAGTGATAGAAACGAATAGCATTGGGACAAACAACACGAAGATTTTGTAATTTTTGATACTGATTGCATTGGCAGGATGCAGCGAAATAAAGGTCAATTTACTTCATCAAAGTCAAAAGTTGAAGGTGCAGAACCAGGTTTTGCTGGCGTGGATTCTACATCATATTTGGTTTCAGAAAATGGTCAGCCCCAGACAGCATCAGCGTAAGCTTTTAAGAGATGTCCTAGTTTTTGGATCAGAATCCACATTTGAGAGAATACTTGATTGTTTTCATACGAGAAAAGTGTCAAGATAATCTCCTGACTTCACATGTCACCATTTTAGTCACAAAATTTATAAAAATGGTAGTATAGTTCCCAGAATCTTTTGATATGGGTTGAAATAGTGTCGAACGAGGACTATTTTGGTCCCCATTAAAAGAATCTGAGGGCAAATTTATCACTTTTATAAACTTTATGACTAAAATAATCTCATTTAAATAATCAAGAGACTATTTTGGTACGTCGTGCATTTTTATATGCATCTTTTTGGTGTTTCTCAGATGCTATCACTGCCACATTAGTGCAAAAGATACACCTATGATGCGTCGTGGCCCTGATGGACCAAGGACATTATGTAATGCATGTGGGCTTATGTGGGCAAACAAGGTAGAACCTTCTCTTGCCTTCGAAGATCAAAATTTTGATTATTTTTATGCATAATGTTAAAATGTCATTTTGCGTAACTTTTAGGATCATTTGGTTTTTATGTTGGGTAATTGGAAGCATTTGATTCCCAGTTTTAGAGTTAAATTCCGACAACTATTTAATATAAGGGGACATTTACATACATTTATGTTTTTACATACCTAACACATTTATATTTACATGCATACTACCCAAATCTTTGATCTCACATCAAAAACACTACACTATATTTTTAAGAGTGAAATGCATTTTTTCATACATTGATTTATGACAAGAAGGTGCTATAAGTGTAAATATCAAACTTTTGGATGTTAGATATGTAAATAGATAAGAATTGTGTGGTATGTATTTAAATTTACCTTTATATAGACTAGATAAAAGTAGATTCTTAATTTTTTTTTTTTAATCTCTCAGACCTGAGAAATGAGCTGCAAATGAGATTTTGAAAGCCATCTTAATGGGCTGTTTGGTAGAGCCTTTTATTTATTAAATCCAGCTAAACCCTGAAAAGCTGTTCTGTGGATTTATGAATTGTCGGATTATGATTATGGAGTAGTCTTTATGTAGGCTAATGTTATTAATATAAAGATTTTGAGCAAATTAGCTTAGTTGTTGATTAGGTTTATTAGAATAATTAGTTGGCAGCGGCGCTGCTATTAGTGTTTATGGTAGGTTAGGTACGCCTGTGGATGGTGTGCCTGCCTTGTGCATGTTAGGTGCAGGTCCATAATGCACTCAGCATTCATGGGTATTGGTCCAATAAGTAACTTCGATGATGTTATTGTCTTTAAATGATTAATCGGTTAATTAATTTTTTGATTGATTAGGTTAATTATTTAAAAATGATGCTTAGCCAAATTTCTATTAATGGGTTATTTTAACCTGATTAATAAGACTTATTACTTATTTATTATAAATTAGAATAATATGCTTCTAATTAAAGATACAGTGATTATGCAATCTAGTCATGGATTAAGTAGTTTATTAATTAGTAATAATATATTAGAACAAGAAGTTCTTCGGATTGGCTGTACGATAATGAAGAAAAGTTGATTTATTGTATCTAGGCAGCATTGTTTGATGGCTAGTACGTTGAACTTTCCTTTTAGTTATGCTTTTTAGATGTTAATTGATTACCTTAGATTGGCTATTGTTGGAACAAACATAATTAATGAGTTTGCAAGTAAGTGTTTTCTTGAGAATATTTAGTGTCGAAGCACAACTGCACAACTAGCCCAACTAAGCTGGTTGTCAAATTGGATGCCTCGTGGAAGCAGCATGTCTGTTTGGGGCAGCTGCAAATAAGTTAGGTGCGATGGTTATTATAAATTTTTATTTTTTTGAAAAAGTCAGACTACAGCCAGAAAGTTGCCGCCGCACCTAGATAGGTGCGTTGTGAAAATGCTGTTTTCAGCATTTTGAAAATGTATAAATTGCCAAAACGCTGTTTATCCAAATAGGCCTGGGGCTTTTTCAAAATGCCACCGCACCAAATAAGTTGCCCCAAACGGGCTCTAAGAGTCGGGGCACATTGCAAGAAGCAATTTTGTGGAAAACAAATAAACTCCGCTGAAACTAGCTGCCAACTTTCAGAATTGAACACCAATGTCTTCTTTTGTGGCGGTTTCTTTTTTTAGCGTGTTCTTTTAAAAGTTAGTTTTCCTATCACAGCCTCTAATCAAATTTTCCTAAAACTGCTTTGTAAGGCAAATGTTTAAGGGAGAGAAACAGTGAAAAAAGTAATCAAATAAATGATATATTTTTTTTGTTCATTATAGCAGAAGTTGTCAAAAAGTTATCCTAAAGGTTCTTTTAGGGGCTGTCTGGTAACGAATTTAGAGCAGGATTTAACCTAAATCCTGTCAAATGGTCAGTTTGGACAAATAAAGCTGTGAATTTGATAGATCTTGATTTCACTGATTTCGGCTTCCTGGATTTACTAAATTTTGTGAATCGGTGGATTTAGGAAATTGGGGATGAAAGATTTGATATGAAATAACCTTCCTCCATGATTTCGGGTAGGAGCAAAGCAGAAGAACAAGAAAGATGAGAGTTTCAGGTCTCTGTGATCCTATGGTTGCCCCCTAGTTAGCCCTAATTGTGATTCTTTTGCGAGGGGTCGATTACGAACGTGTTTCGACCAAACCGGGAGGGGGAGGGGCATTAGTGATGGTTTTGGGCAGAGATGGGAAGGGTGTGTGGGCGAAACTGGGACAGATGGAGTGTTGTGGGCTGGGGTTTTAGCAGAGAGAGGGGAAGGGAGATAGCTTTGTGGTTTTAAATTATTTTATTTAAGTTAATTTTATTAATCTAATTGATTAATAATTAATAAATAATTAATATGGTACTAAATAATTTATAATTAGAAAATTTTACATGTAATTATTTAACAGTTAATTAATGAATAAAAATATATTTTAAATTTAAATTATTTAATAAAATTCAAATAATTCTTGATTAATATAATGAATAACTAATTGAATAATAATTGATTAATGTTAAATTATTTCTTAATAAGAAATTGGTTTAATAATTTTTTATTAATAATTAATTAGTTTGGTGAATAATTAATTATTAATTAGTACAAAATAAAAATTAAATTAATAATTAGTTTTAATAATAATAAAATAATTAAAGTGTAATTATGATTTTTTATTCTAACAAACATAACAATTTTTAATTGCTGACATAAGTTGTTTGACAAAATTAAGATTTACTAAATCGGTAAATCCGTTACCATTTTGGGATTTAACTCTTTCAGAATTCTTAAATCCAGATTTACAAGATTTATTAGATCCCACCAACTTAAATCACATCCGTTGCCATACAGGCCTTAATGCTTTTCCCTGTGTGTATGATTTACCCGACCAAGCGGGTGTTCCAGCACCTTGAAATGTGTGAATGATAAATAAACGGGGAATCTTTTTAATTAGTCTGTTTGCTTGAGGATACCTATGCGGCTTAATACAGAAGTTTCTCGGAATTATGACGTCCTGTATGCTATTGTTTGAGGGTGTGCATCAGTTTTGGAACATATAACGGTCTCTCTTGAGAAATATAATTGTAGTTATTATCTTCGATCACAAAACTAGCTGCTAGTGTAAATAAAATATCAATCCAAATCCTATGTATTAACATGTCTAGCACTTTTTACATTTATATCACCTAAATCTTTTATATCACATAAAAAATATCACTATTTTAACTTTAGAAAGGGGAACTCACCATTTCATGTTTAGGTAGGGTGGTATATATGTGTAAAAATTCAAGTTTAGGTGTTAGATATTTAAATACATAGGAATTAAGTGGTATGCATGCAAAATTATCCTTTTCCTCCCCATTGTTGCTTGTGCTGTTATGTTCGCTCTAACCGTTGCATTTATTACTCTGAAGTTTGCTAACTTCTGCGGTGCAAAAATTACCTATATGTGGTGGTACTTGAATATTGCCTGGATTAGGAACTATCATTGATCTAATTTGGTTTTAGCTGCCAAAGATGCACACTACTTTTTTGTATCATGTAATTATAGATCTGTCTTTTGTTTAGTTTATGCAAACAGAGTTTCTTTTATTATTTTTAAAACAACAATTAGTTCTCTGTTCTAGTTTCATTGTGCTGTTGACTTAGCTTGTTCAACCTATAAATGTTATGGTTCGACTTTTACAGCCATCCTCGGCTCATTTGACATTGTCTGATGTTGCTTCGTTGATATTTAATGAAATATTTTGTGAATAAACTACAGCGGAAATTTTCGGCCTTTTTGTGGCAGAAATAGGTGTTCTTGCAAAATCATTTATCTATTGGGTTTGGACAGTATAATTGAATTCCTATTTTGATCTCATTTCTCTTGCAGGGTACGCTGAGAGATCTCTCTAAATCTCCTGTCCCCTTTCAGCCGCATAGCTTGGAGTCAAATGATGGGGTAGGCTGTTCAAACTCTTGGATCCTGTAAATTAGTTTTATAACATCATTTTTGCTAAGTCCTGATTGATTTATTTATTTAATACTAAATTTTGTATTTTCCTTAGTTTATTTTAGGGAAATTTACATACATACCACACAATTCTTGTATTTTTACATATCTAACACCTAAAATTTTATATTTACATTTATAATCCCTTCGTATTAAAAACCTATGCATGATAAATTAAAAAGTTAGTGATACTGATTTTTTTGATTTGATGTCAAAGATTTGAGCGTTATGCATGTAAATATGGACGTTACGGTGTTAGATATGTAAATATATAAGAATAGTGTGTTATTCATGTAAAATGCCCCTTTCTTTTAATCTTAATATTTACTCTTCTTTTCCTCCCATGCATCTTAGCATGGAGCTACTGCAGCTGGGCAACAGACAGCAGCACTCCCCTCTAACGGTCAACAAATCTCACATTGAGTATCAGCATAACTTCTTCCTGTTATTTGGGCGTGGGGCTTTCACCCTTCATAGTTTTCTCATGTGATCATTTTTCAACGATTGAAGCTTAACTGTGATATACATACTAGAGAATTAGGTTCAAGTATTTGTCCCTCTTTTCCCTCTTTCTTTTCATGCACTTGGTTTGAATTCGTGATGGCTGCTTCCATGGGACTGTAATGTTATTGCTGCTCCAATAAAATATTAATTCATAGATTATATTCTCCCATTACAAGCCCAATTAAAATACTTTCTTCAGTATATTTTCAGGAATATATTGTAGGCATACTTCTCAAAGTCCAAATGGGTAAAAACATGTTCACCTGATTATAAAGATGCATCCTTAAAAAATATAACAAGCACTGTAAACAAAATATTTACTTATTTGGAGACTTTATTACAATATGAGAAACAACGAACGGGTGATTGGCAATTTAGCCGGTCACAAGCCTATGTTGTTTATAATATAGGGCATTTGCATGTACATATCACCAATATTTATTTATTTATATATGAACACCAAAATTTTATCTTATTTTTTTTATATTTATGCCACTCAAAATTTTCAAGTCACATGAAAATATATCACTATTTTAAAATTTAAAAAAGTGAAGTACACGTGGGCAGAGTCATTGTTCTTGGGGGGCTTGACAGATTTGGATGCCCAATTGCCGCTCTATTTTTTTTTTATTTGCTTCAGAGGCCCATACTTCTAGATTTTGACTCGTTGTCTCGCTCCCTCTTATGAAAATTGGCCCCAAATTCTTGCCCTCCATCACTAAAAGTCTTTTAGGAAACAGGGGCTTAGGCCCCCTTGCTAAAAGTTGTCGCAGTTTGGTCCATTGATAATAAAGATTTATGTAGCATCTGATAAAAAAAATATTTTTTTCCTTACTTATTTTGGTTGGAATAGAGTGTAAGAATAGAAGAGAGGTATGAGAGAATTGAAGAATAAAATATAATATCAATATTGTCGTATTCATAAAATGATCTTTTTATTTATAGGAGAGTACAATGTGATGATTTTATATTTTTGAGCCAATATATATGGGGTATTCTAGTATTTTACATGTACCAGTATAATGTCTGGCTAAGCTCAATTTGAATTGTCTCAGTTGATTGAGATCTGCTTAGCTGGATGTGATCTGCTCAATCGATAGAGTTTGGCTGATTTGAGTTGGTTGATTGATATGTTCCTGCTATCAATCCTTGAACGCTGAAGAGGGGTCTATAGATGTCTCTGGGGTGGTCAAAGATGTTAAGGTACCAATTCTTCCCTTGATCGGCTCGTTCTTATATCTTCTGGTTGTCTTTGGTTTGTCTCACTGTTTGGTCGGCTTTCTCCTTACTGGTTTTGGCTCGGATTGCCTCACTTGGCCGAAAAAGTGGGCCTCATAATTTAATATTGTGAGGCCCTCCTGTATCATTCTCTTTTCTACTAAAACGTCAGATCTCCTCCAGATCAGTGCCGACACGTTTTCTATGTACATATTTTAGTTACTTCAATTCTATTATTTCTTGAAAGTGATGATGCGATGAGAATAAGATAATTTAATGATACAAAAAATAAGTCACATTTATTATTAATTAATGATTTAAGAATTGAATTTCTTGATTTTCATCCTTTGATTTTTATAAATATTTGCTATGCATCCCTTCTATTTTAAATATGTCGGCTTCTAAGCGTTGTGATGAAGAATGTGTTGAATCCCCAAGGTGATATCCCCAATAAAAATATGCTCTGTTTGCTTCGGGAGACCGAATGATTGGTGTCGCCTTGAAGACTAAAGGAAGAAGAAAGCCATCATTAAGAAGAGAAAAGCGATTGCGTAGGTAGACCAGGTGGATTCACCTGATTTGTTCCGCACACACAACAGAGGAATGCTCGAGTGACCGGCCCAACCATCATCGATTTGTTCGCGAGGTAGACCAGGGGGATTCACCTAATTTGTTCCTCACACACAGCAGAGGAATGCTTGGGTGACCGGCCAACCATCATCGATCAACAGCTCAACCTTATATTGTAGCGCGAGACCCAAAGTTTGAAGGAGCCACACAAGAAGTTGTTGGTATACCACCGCCCCGTACACAAGAAGTTGTTGGTCTACCACCGCCCCGTACACAAGAAGCTATTGGCGATCCATCGTTGCTTGATATGTAAGAAGTTATTTGTGCTTTGACACGACCTGGTGAGAGCGCCTGTCACTTGCTTCGTCTGAGTTTTAAATCAAATTCTTGGTATGAGGAGCCTTGATCATGCTTTTCAGGTTTTGATTTCTTTCAGGAGGTGGGGCTCTTCTTTACATTGTCACTTGGTGCAACTAATCTGGTTCCGATAGTCTTGGGTGATGATTGTTGGTTTTTTTTTTTTTTTGAATGAAAATAATATATATATATATATATATATAATTTTAATTTTGAAAAATAAAATTTTTATTTTGAAAATGAGACTAAATATATTTCATATATTTAATGGTTTAAAAACTCGAGTACGATATTACGAGTAATACTTCATCTCGAAAGATGAGAATATCACACGGTAATAGTCTCAGTTATTCAAACAAAAAAATTTACATGATATTTATTTGGTTTACGAAATTTCCAACAGATTATTCTCCTATCTAATATAAAGATTTGACAGAGTTTAGATTATCTGGGTTACTAATTCTCCTATAGGCGCAAACCACTATAGTTAATTACACCTTAAACGATCAAAATTACTTAAGAAAGCACTCGATTAAGATTGATGTTTCTTATTTAAGAATTCAAAGTTTAGTTTTTACGATTAATCATAGGAAAATCAAGTGAAAATGACTTAATGTGGAAAAATTATTTTGGAAACCAAAGGCGCGAAGGTAGGGGATGACATAGATTCTGAAGGAAACCTCAGTGACTTTCTAAACTTTCCTACCATTTGACTTTACATTTTGGGAGCGATTTTATTTGATGTTTACTCCTACAATCCTCAGATCTTATAGCCTAGAAAGAAAGGAGGATTTATATCGTACCGAATGAACAACCTCAAAATTTTATAAAAAGTCAAGGCTTATATTGTACGACATACAATCATGCGAATACCTAAAAGATAGTGTAAGGATTTACGTCGTGCTAGACGAATAATCTCGAAATCCTAAGGGATTAGGTTGTTTAAGTCTATAGAAAGTTTAGCTTGGGATCATCTTTCGCTTCATTGTTTTGGTCTTGTTCGTCGCCTGAAAGTTGTCCACCACTGGATCACAACGTCACATCATTAGTATGAAAATAAAGGGGATGAGGAAACCATGCCTCGAACGACCTATCCTAGGTTTTGTTTTATTTTCGTGATTTTAGAATGTACATTTGAGGTGATGATTATCATTATTATTGTCTAAGAATTATTAACATTTTTGTCAAGCTACTGTATTAGTCGTATGTTATAGGATTTCAACCTGAATATATGTCTTACATCCTCTATCCTAGGATTTTATTAGAAAAGAATTATACATTTAACGTTTTGCATCCTAGGCATATGTCCTATGTCCACTACCCTAGAGTTATTTTCCACGTACCAGGAATGTAGGTAAGTAACAAAAAAATAATATTCATAAACAAAACATAGACAATAAGCTGCAGTAAAAGGGAAAGTGTGGTAAAAGAGAAAGTGATAGTACGTATGTGTCGGCTCTGATGATATTTCAAAAAATTGCAATCATATATTACATGTATATATTTATGAGAATTAAAAAAAAAAATCAATGTTTTATAATTTTGACATGAAATATATTAAAAAAAGATAATAGATATATGAAAGATCAAAATTGGGTATAAATATTTTGAATTGGGGATTAGGGCAACTTGACAACCTTTGGCCTTGATAATTTTTCCCGGGAACTCCTTAGACAACCATTGGCATTTGCTTGCATAGAGTCCAACTTGGACAGAAACGGCCAGCAAGACAACCAATGGAGTGCAACTCTGGGCTCCATCAAGGTGACTGACGAGTGGACATACAGAAGGACAACACCCAATATTCTTAATGCTTTTAAGTAAACTAGAATTTTAACGAGAGTCATTAGCAGCAAAAAATTAGCACTACAAAAAAAAGATTGTCATTTTATTATGAATAAATCAGACGGTCCACAACTCAGGCATTTTGTTGGGCCAGATTCACCAGTAGTTTAAGAAAGCAAGGGCAACTTCTTACCAAAGGTTTGCGAATAGTAGTGTCAATCCCACACCCTCACAAAGTCATCGGGTCAGGAGATATAATACTATTATATTATCCGAATTTAGCACTAGATATCTTTTGCATCATCGACCATATCCCCGACATTTCTCACTAATAAACTAGCTCGAAAATGCATATAGAACTACCACATTATGAATGTTTTCCCTTAAATCTGAACATCTCCACGACTGATATTATGGTAAGCGTATAAGAAGACTAAGAAGGTTTGCATACACACGGCTCAATTCCAATGTATTTACATATTTAACTCTTAAACTTCAACTTTTGCATACGTGTCACCTTAATTAAGCATTAAGAGGCGTGTTTCACATGTTACAAGCTAAAAAAGGTGATATTATATATATATATATATATATATATATATATATATATATATATATATATATATATATATATATATATATATATATATATGTAGTATGAAAGATTTGGTTCACGTAAATGTAAAAGGTAAAGTTTTGGTGTTAGGTATGTGAATTCATAGGAATCAAATTGTATGTATGTAAACGTGACTTCATGGTCTATTGCACTACTCCTAGCATATATTCAACTCAAGAAATTATAATAGTAACCAGTGAAAATTGGATTATAGCAATATATTGTTTGAACAAATGCACATGTTGAGGATGAGTATATACCAAGAAAACCAAGTCAGTAAACTACATAGCTTCAAGCAATGTACAACATGCAAAAAGAAAACCCAAATCAACAAGATTATAAACTTCCTCCAATCTACCACTTATAACAAAAATTACAAATCAGCAGGCTATAATACTTCCTCAAATGTATAGCTTGCAACAAGAAAACCAAATCAGCAAGCTTGTAAAACTTCCACGAATGTACGGCCTGCAACAAAAATTTCAAATCGACAAGCTATAAAGCTCACAACCAATGGATAGCATGCCACAAGAAAATCAAATAAGCAAATTATATAGCTCCAAACAATGCACAACATGCAACATGAAAACCAGATCATCAAGCTTGTATAACTACTGCAAATGTACGACTTGCAACAAAAATTCCAAATCAGCAGACCATAAAGTTCGCAACTAATGGATAGCATTCAACAAGAAATTTCCTTTCTATTTACATATCTAACATCCAGACTTCACTGCCGACATACATACCCCTTCACCTTATGCATGAAAATGTGTTCTCCACTTTGAAAGAGTTAAAGAGAAGAAAATGGTAAAATTATATACTTTTTATGTTATAGGAGAGTTTTGGGTGGCAGAAACATAATAATTAAAGTTTGGGTATCAGATATGTAGCTATGCAAGAATCGAAATGGTATATATGCGAATCTACTTTCTCCTTTCTTAACTATTTCTAACAACTTTCACATCACTGAAGTGTTTCATAACAATTAATAACAGTTAGGGCACTTGCATACATACCACACAAATTCTCATGTTAGAACAAAAATACCATCATTTTGACTTGCAAAAAGTGAAATACACCATTTCATGCATAGAGTAGGGTGCTATTTGTGTAAAAATTTGAAACTTAGGTGTTATATGTGTAAATATATAAGAATTGATGGTATGTGTGTGAATCTTTCAAGAGTATTTTGCTTGTTCAAATTTATTGGATATCCTACGCTTTTGTATAATCATATGTCCATGATTACAACTGCACACAAAATTGAACTAAGAAGCAACTTTCTTTGGCTATCACGTTTTTTTTTTTTTTTTTTTGAATAGTTTTATCAGAATCAACAAGTAGGAAGTAGTTTCAAGAAAACATCATAATATGTTCTTTAACGGGTTCCTAAAAAACCATGACACAAATCGACAGTTGATTCAAGTTCTGAGTTTTCTAGAGAATAAAAGCTATTTCAAATATTTAATCAATCATAAATTGAGTTAAAGTAGTCACAGATACATAGGGCCAAAAGTCAGGCACAAATTGAATTCCCAAGTTTATCTCTAACTAAAGACCAACACAGGTTGAACTTAAATTAAAGTAAAGGTTAACTTAAATCTCGTGAAAAAGAAAGAACTTGAAAACTTTTAAATCCCGGATTTAGTAAATATAGCTTCTTCTCCATTTCTAAACAGTTTCTCTCGAAATAGCACATAATACATCTGCGCAGTGATTTGCAAGCAACATAGACTTTCAATAGCATGAAAATTAATCCCAATTCTAGACAAGTTTGTTGACGTTCGAGCCAATTTAAGTGCTGCTCGCGCGGGACGCGACAAATAATATTCGTTGGTCCAACCTAAAGCGTCCATCTAGCAAAATATCGACCAACCCTCGCTTAAGCGACGAACAAGGTCCAGCAAAGCGATCTCAGTAGCGAGTCGATCAACTAATGTTGAAGGGTCTCAAATTCTTATTATGAGGGTTTTCATTTTACTAAAATTCGGTTTTGATTTAAATTAGTGGATTGTATGTGAATCGTACTGTGAGTTTGAGTGTGAGTGCATGTGGATGTGTATGTGTATGTTGCATGAATTGTGGTACTTATCTGTGTGGTGTTAGTGTATGTGTACGTGGTGTTGGTGTATGTGTGTGGTGCTTCAAAGAATGAAAATCACTAAATCTAAAAGGTCTTCTTATGACATTCCCAATCCTTATAGGAACTCAACTTGAGTTTCAATATGTTGGTTTCAATCGACTCAACTAAATGTTGAAGATTTTAAACCACACATACGAGACTATAATGAGTTAAGAAGTGCTTTAAATTTCTAACTGCTGTAGCTCTTAAGACTAGTTGTTGACCTCACTTTTGTGAGGACTCAATACACTTACCTCACCAATGATCATAAACTAGGATTGTAATTTTTGGGACCCTACCAGGCCAAACCTCAAACCTCTAAACCTCTAACCAAGTAGGGAAACCCAAATTGACCTTTAGGGGTAGAATATGTCCTAGGTCACTTAAACCCATTTGAAACCCTAAGAATCTCTCCATAGACCCTAGGAACCTACCTGTGAGCCTTAGGGGCCACCACCAACCCCTAAATCCATTTCGGGAGAGGGATCTATCAACTTTGATCCCTGGCCTCTTTAGAGGTCTTAAAACCTTAAAAATCAGACCAAAATCCTAGTGTGCCCTTTTGAACCCAAAATCTGGTGGCACCATAGACTGGGCAAACCATTGATGACAAACCCTAATTTGGACCGCACCCGACAATGTGGCCTACCTAGCCACCATATGGTTAATACATGACCATATGGTCAACCTAGGACTATATGGTTAACACATTAACCATATAGTCAACCTAGGGCTATGTGACCAACCCCATGTCCAAATGAGTCCACATGGTCATGGGATTAATTTTCATGCATTTCTCTTGTTTAATTAATTAATTAATTAAAGAGAGATGTCATGAAGGTTAGCCTAAGCCCAAACTCAAAATGAACAGTTTCCAAGCCCAAGCTAAACCATGGAGCCCTAGCCTAAGCCTATCCATGACCCATCCTTATTGGGTCACCCATGACCAAATAAAACCTACCATAACATGAGAAACCTGTTGCATCAAGCCCCCAATTTTGACTTTTTCTAAGTCATGATAAACGAATGAGGGTTCCAACCTGCTAGGATTTAGGTCTAGGGTTCACAATGGGAGATCGCTCAGCTTCGCACAGGATTTTAGCCACACACATGATTCCTAATCAACGACCAATCCAATGGAGTGTGGCCGCATTGACCAGCGTCGGTCAACCAAATCATCCTGTGTGGGCGACCAGACCCACAATGTCTATCCTAAACCAACCATAGGGATAGCTAAGAAGGAAAAACATGAAGGGTTTAAGGAGATTATACCATCATGGTGGTTGATCGAGGTCCCACACTCATGTTCCAGATGAAGTTTTCCTAATAGTAAGAGAGAAGCCTACATTTCGGTGGTGCTCAAGCGATGCTCCAATGATGCTCCAACAACGCTTCCACTAGCTAGGATGAAGCTCTCATTTAGTGTAGGAGAGTAGGCACCTTGCTCGATTTCTAGACAAGCCCTTCCTCAAGATGATCTCCTCACACACTCAAGAAATGCAATGGAGGAAGATGAAGGAGATGAGGAAAAATGTTGGAAAAAGAGAAGAGAACGAGCGAGATAAAACTTCCTTAACTTATTCCTCTTGAGGGAGATGAAGATCTCCTCACTTGCTCTCCACAAGAAGGATCTTTCTAAAGGATCTCTAAGCTCTCCAAGTGCTCTCCAAGCTCTCCCTCAAAAACTCTCCAAGCTGCTTCAGCCCACCGATGGAAATGATTGAGCGGTTCAAAATGAGAGGGAAGCCCAATTCTAAAAATGAGATGAAGATCGATCGAAGGAAAGGAGGCTCCCCTAGGTTAAGCTCAACTCAGCCCAGGAAATCTCTCATTTTTCCTTCCTAGAAGCTTCTAAAGGAGGGTTAAAATGAGGTATTATCTACCCTCTTTCCCCATCCCAAGTCTCATCATCACAAACCTTGCAATTTCAGCAGTTTTAAAAGCAGACTTTTTCATGAACTGGGAAGGGATCGGTGCCTAGACGCCACGAACCTAGCGGCTAGATACCCAGTCTGACACCTAGGTGCCACTCCGACGACACCTACTTTCATGAATCTCGAGAAATGTCTATTTTTAGCTGTTTTGGGCGCCTGACCGCCCGAAACTGCAGCACCAGACTTCTAGAGGCTCGGTATTAGATGTTCAGAAAGACATTTTGGGTACCCAAGCACTCAAGATTGGCGTTTAGGCACCAGTCTAGCCCCAAAATCCTGTTCTTTGTCGAAAGCGCTCGTTGGAGGATTTTTTCAATCCATAAGCTACGAGAGTATCCATATGAGTGAAATGTAGTCCCATATTGCCAATTGGAGGGAACATAAGCACCATTTTCTATGTGGATTGCTTACACCAAGCGCAGCTCTCTCAGGTAAGGAAGCAAAACAATGTGCCTTCATAGGCTTTGGCGCCTATGTGCCAACATGGGGGCGCATATGTTCCCCCTCTTGCTGGAATAACACCTCTAAGGAGGCATTGGCGCCTATGAACCAACACTTTAAAAAATTTATTTTTTTTTGTATTTTGGTACTTTCTTCCCTTCTTTGCTTACGCTCCCAGCAGAGGATTCTTATGGATTCCTTGATCTTTGAAGAATATCCAAAAATGAATATAGGGTTCCTTGCATCTGGGTGGACACCAGAGGTGCACTGTATCAGGCAAAAATCACCGCTCGAGGCCAAGTACGGCCCCGATGGTCTAAAACTCAATTTTGTAAATCAAAGACGAACATTACAAACAATTTAATTTATGGATTTTTTGACACCGAAAGGAGTCCCGAACCCCTCACAGGTGGGTCGGTATGAACCTTGATTTTCCTAAAACGCACATGGGAGAGTTTGAAGAATACCCTAATCACGGGAATATTTGAATAAGCAAAGTGTGGTCTTTAAATACTTCGATGGATTCTAAATGCACCCCGTTTCAAAATTAACATCACCCAATGTTGAATTCTCCTAGGTATGGTTGAATCGGTACTAATTTTGGTTTTGTGCTGGAGGCACGTATCAGGAGGTCCTATAGGATTTCTTAGACTACAGGAGACTGAACACAATCTCATATCATTCAATTGGATGTCTCACACATGTGACATCATAAATTGATACCCACACTTACTCCATTGGGTGGTTTTATTCTCATCATTAGATTGGATTTAACAAGCGTGTTACATTAGAAAGGAGAACCTTTACACCTATTTAAGGTGGTTTCACATCCTACCTAAGAGCTAACCAGGCTAATTAGATTTTAGGAAGCAAAGCCTTGCTCCTATTTAAGGGGATCTCACAACCAACTTGCGATTTTGTTTGATTTTGAGCTAGTTTAAGAAAGGGGACCTTGATCCATTTAGGGGGCTTATTTCCATTCTTGAGAACAAGTTGAGTAAAGGATGCCTTAATCCATGTAGGGGGTTTACTTCCAAACCTCAGATTTTATTCTTGAACTTGTTTAAGAAAGGAGGTCTCAATCCATTTAGGGAATTTATTTCCAATCTTAAGAATTAGTTGAGGAAATGATGTCTTAATCCATTTAGGGGTCCTACAAAAAATCTTAAATTTGATTTGATTTGAACTAGTTTAAGAAAGGATGCCTTAATCCATTTAGAGGGCTTATTTTTGATCTTAAGAACTAGTTAAGGAAAGGATGCCCTAAATCCATTTAGGGGGCTTATTTCTAAACCTCATTTTTAACTTGCTTTGAGGGAATGATGCTTTAATCCATTTAAGGGGCTTTCTTCAAAACCTTATATTTGATTTTAAACTAGTTTAAGAAATGAAGCATTAGTTCTTTTGGGGGGTTTATTGTCAATTTTAAGAACTAGTTGAGGAAAGGATGCCTTCATCTGTTTAGGGGGTCTTACACCAAAGCTCAAATTTGATCTAATATGCTTCCTACAATAGGGAGGAATGACTTCCTCCTATTTAAGAGGGCCTTCCATCCAACCTAAGAGGCAAATAAGGTAATTAGATCGAAGAACACCAAATAATCTTGTGTGACCCGAATCATCTGATATGCATACTCGTAAAGAACCGATCAAGAGTTAACTATGGTTCCTATCAAGAGAATCATCCATCATCATAATTAGGTGTCCTTTTAATGCTTTATTATCCTGATTAAGGAGGCAAATGAACATTGACTTAAAAAGTGTGCTTATTTGAGAAGGCCCAGTCTTTTTGTGTGACCCAGGTCATCTATATTGTCCCAACATTTTGTTGAACATATTCGTAACAACAGATGAGGAACAGAGGGCCTCTACTTGAACATATTCATAATAGTGGAGGAGAGTCTACTGTTATGCTTACTCATAAAGAACCAACCAAGTGTTAGCTGTGATTCTCGTCGAATGAGGCACCCATCATAATAATCAGGTGGCCTTTTTAAGCTTTAGCTTGTCTGATTAAAGTAGAAATTGACCAGTGATTGTGACCAATTGAGAAAGCCAAATCATCTTGTGTAACCCAGTTCTTTGATATTCACATAAAGACTTGACTATAAAGTCGACTCTTTTTTTATTGCGAGAAATATTGATTCTCTATTCAATTTCATTTGTAATGATAGAGATATAAACTATAACCTGCTGGACCTCATTCACAACAACATATATGAGAGAAGATTAGATCATCTCATGTGATCTGAAGCATCTATTATGCTCTAAGTAAAGAACCTGCTTATGAATCGACGCGGTTCTGTCAAAAGAAGCATTCATCAGATTAATCATGGATCTGTAAAGCTTGAAGCATCCTAATTAAGGTGGTAACTGGTCAGCCAGCTGAGAAACACTCATAAAGTAACCTACTAAAGAGTCATAAGGTTCGAGAATCATCTCAACCGTGCAGCTTTGCAGCCAAGGAATGCCCTAAGACAAGATGGTCTTTAATAAAAATCGACCATAAAGTCATACGGTTCCTAGAGACATCGAAACTAAATGGTTATAAAGCCCGAGGTGTTTTGATGAAGGGTTGATTGAATGGAGCTAATAATTTCACTGATATGAACATCATCAAGGCCAGGGAAGTACGTGCCCCTGGGAGCCACACATTTAGCGTGAAAAGATGTGGAGTGATTTTCCAAAATGAAGGTGAGTCAATTTCTTAAGGAAGGACTGCCCAGGCCTGGAGGTCAACACATTTAGTGTAAGAAGGAATGGGTCGTAACCCATAAATGAGGTGAATAATTATCTCAAAGGAAGGGCTGCCTAGAACCGGAGGGCAATGCATTTAACGTAAGACGTATGGGTGGTAAGCTATTAATGAGGCAAGTCATTCTTTTGAAGGAAGGACCACGAAGGCCCGGAGTTCAACACATTTAGGGCCTGTTTGGAAGCACTGTGTCTTGCCAGCATCTGAATGCAGTCATGCTTTCTCAGAAGCAACTGCGAAGCGACTGCGGGAAAGCTCGTTGTCTGTTTGGTTACGATATCGTGGAAAACAATTGCGGGCGAGAAAATGACCGGATCGCCCTCGTTTATTAGAAGTTCGTTTTAATATTTCAATATATTTATGTAGGATCAATTATTTGAAAGTGGAATAAATTTTTTTTGAAAAATTTTATATTTAAATATACAAGTTAATAAATTTAAATTAGAATTTTTTATTTTTATATTTTTAATATATATTTTCTATATATAGTGAATTATTGATTCAATTCAATAATTCACTATATAGGTTAAATTGTTTAAGTATATTAACAAAATATTTACGAGCATCGGCATATCTTAATTTAATTTAAAAATAAAATATTAACAAACTTGGTTATCTTTTAAATTTAATAAATTATATATATATATATATATTAAAAATTTTATAATTTAAAAAGGTTGTTCGTATTAATAAAACATTTACGAGCTTTATAAAATATTTTAAATAGATTGTTCAAATTATATTAAAAATTTAATAACACAACAATAGAGCGATTGCAAATCTCAAAATAGTCGTAGAGTTCTACAGCAAAACATATACTCCTCTCAAACACGTAGCAGAACAATGATAGAGTGAAAAAAAGCCGAAGAACTATTCCAACAACAACCAACAATATAATGATGTTCACTTTAGTTTTCGTAATCTCTAACTCCCGTTTCACTCGCGTCTTCCGTTGTGGTCGTACACTCCCGGCGTCGGACTCGTGAAAATCTGGTAAACTATCTGCCCATCGAAAGAAACGGCACTGATCTGGAATGTCTCGAGGATAAGCATAAAACTTTCGTCGAAAGCTATGCGGCTGACGTGATGTCAAAAGAGATGCCTGCAACCCACAGCGACATAGCAATCGGCGAGAGGTAGCCGACGTGTTGGAGCTCATTTTTACCTGAAATGCAAGCACATATGCAGCTTAATTAGTTTGATCGTCAAATGGTCAAACAAAATGAAAAGAATCAATCTAGTGTGTAGAATTGTAAATAATGTGAAGTAAAGTGCTCGTAAAGAATGTAAAAGACCGACATCGCACCGCAAAAAAACACTCACTCTCCAACTAACAATCGAGTAATGTCTCGCTCGAAGTCGCTGCCATTTCATTTGCACCTCCCCTTCTTTTGTACGGATTGGTGCACTATTGTCATCCTCCCGTGGTCGAGACGGTTCAATGCGGTCCCGTAAACCGTCGATTGTAGCAACCTCGTCAAAATCAACATCAGCCCGAGTTGGATGCCGCCTGATATAGTTATGCAGGGCCGTAGTTGCCAACACTATCTGCACCTGTTTGGGGAACGGATAAGGAGGCATATCCCGAAGAATGGTCCACTTCTTCTTCCAAACTCTGAATGTTCTCTCAATAACGCCTCTCAAGGACGAATGTCTCTTATTAAACAACTCCTTTCTAGTCCTTGTGCGATTACTAGCTCTTTCAAAATCTGGAATGTGATATCTTGTATTAGGATAGGGTTTAAGATACCCCTCCGCATGGGGTAGCCAAGCATCTACCAAATAATACTTCCCGTAATGATAGAAAGTATAGTTAGGTATATGACCAAAAACATCAACTTTTAATATTATAAATGACCTTACCGGGTGGTGGGTGAGGGAAATTGTACTCTGGCTTTCTTGTAGCAACTTTAAAGAGTCTACTGTCATGTGCGCTGCCCTCCCATCCAGCCAATACAAATGTAAAACACATGTTGAAATCACAAACGACCATAATATTCTGAGTTGTTCTACCAGAACGACCGATAAAAGCTACTTTCTCGTTATCCGGCACTACCGCATGAACGTGCGTTCCATCTATTGCGCCGATGCAATCCTTAAGAAAAAAGTAATCATATCAATATGCAATCCATTCTATTAAAAAATTATTGTACTTAACATTCGTACCTTGAAATATGGCATGTATCGTTCATCATTAAGAATCTCTGTCGGGGTCCTTGCAAAAGTTGGATTAGTTGGTTTTAGCATATTATTCGCTAAACTGACAAGAGAAGCCAAACCAACTGAGAAATATCGGCTAATTGTTTTCGACGAATGCTGGAAGCGTTCCATGGCTCCCCTCATTGACTCGTTCGTGACGATATGAATAGTGTGATGCCAAGTACTTCACGGTATGTTGTCCCGTAAGACCCATGAAGTCCATGAGATGTTCTTAGGTCAACTAGAAGATCTCTCGAAAACCTCATGTGACATTCGGAAGATATTACGAAATCTCGTTGGGTGTCCCGAAATCATTTCACCCATCCAATTTTCTCCAACTCGAGTCGAAGTGTAACAAGGTTCACGATCGACGTATGTATTATAGTATTGCAGCATTATATTTATCGCTGCGTTTCTCTTACGGCGTCGGACCTCCTCTGGATTCATGACGGTATAAACTGCACCTTTCAAAGAAAAAATGTTACTCTCTATAGAAATCAAGTAGTACCTAAGCAAAGCAAATGAATGAACTACATTAAGAAAGGAAATAACTCAAACATTCAAACATTCAAATATAAATTGTCCTGACAACATCGCTAACAACAATAACGAAAGATGAAATTAAAGCAACACTTCCATATCATATCACGAGGTACGTCGGTCAAAATAATAGCGAATGTAGTCTAAGCGTAGCTCTCTATCAACTGCAATGAAAAAGTCTCGGTGGAGAGAGTCCCGAAGGAGGTCGATAGCAAAGAAGAAAAGATCACGATTCACTATAATCTCTGGGTCTTCTTTTAGAAGCCTAACAACCTCCTGGACAGCTTTTTTTTGAACTCTATGTGGAGCATCATCTGCTGATTCCACAAGTAATGATAGCTGCTCTTTCATACTTCCAATAGTAGTTTTCCTCTTCTTATCGATCCGGGGCCGCTTTGTTCGGTTTGTAGATCGCATTTCGGCTTGATCGTATGTGCGCAGCTTCTGCCGAATCGTTTGAAAGTTCTACGACGGCCTCCTCGTGGGTTGTACAAACATTGTTTGGCTAGGTGCAACTGCGTATTTCCCTGTGGCTATTGTCCCACCAAACATTCGATCGAGTTTCTCCTAGAATTCTGGTTCTATCCCAGCTGTTTTGAACTTCCTCGCCGCAGGATAAATCTGTAAGAGTAAATAATTTTTATTAGAAGTGGTGCAAACGCAAGCAAAACTAATTCAATGATGTCTTACCGTTAGCCTTTCAGCCCACCATTCTTCTGTAGCAGCAATAGTTCGCTTCGACGGATCCCAGCCCAAGCCAGTCGATCCTTGTTTTAGGTCCTTCCAAAGTTTCAATTCTTTCTTTAGTTGGTCCCATTTATTTTTTAGCTGCAGTCTGTCGTAATCCCTGCCTGTAAGCTCCCTAAAATTTGTTACTATATTTTGCCAGCCTTCCTTGCTGAAGAAAGAGTTTGATCTATTGCCTCTTTCGATTTCCGCTATGCATACATCACAGAAAATTAATTTTATGTCCTTCTCCCAAAGTGCAGGAGTGGCACATTCCTTGTTCTTACTTGCCATACTAATAATAGAACACAAGTCAGCAATATCTTTAAATATGAAATAAATCAACAAACATATGAAAGTCCAGACTAATATGCTTTTAAATTGCGAAATAATAAATTTGAAATGCTACTAAGGTAAAGGAACACAGAAATTTACGTGGTTCGGTCAAATTGACCTACGTCCACGGGAAAGGAGCATTATATTTTCATTATTGAAACTTTTGAACATTTACATTGCTTTTACATTTGCACTGCACTACACTGGACTGCACTAAACTACACTACACAACACTGCACTACACTCAACTACACAACAGAGCACAAGGTTACATTACAAGGGCAAACCCGAGCCACCCTCAAGCACTGCACTACACTGAACTACACAGCACAGCACAAGGTTACATTACAAGGTTATAAATTGACCATTCTGTAGCAGCTCCATTACAAGGGCAAACCTGAGCCACCCTCAAGCACCCAGCCGGGATTACAGCTCAAATAATTAAAAAAAAATCATATGGTAAAGATTTGTAGCCCCACTGAATTCTCAAGTAGGCAAATTAGTTCAATGTACATCATAAATTTTAATAACCATAACTGAAAGTATGTAACCTAACTCGAATTCTGAAGTATTGATATGTTACTCGAACTTATGATATCACTTCCATGAAACAATTTGAAAATCAGCCGAATATAAGTTCATATGGTAAAGATTTATAACTCATGTTAAGGTAGACAATTAGCATTGCAAATCGTAATTCACAACATTTTTGAGTGCTCACAACAAAGCAATTAGTAAAGTGGTTTCCACAATTGCTCAATTTATGAATTGCTCAACCTATTTGAATCCTAGAAAATGTCGGCAAAGATCGAAGCAAAGTTATAGATTTGAGTATTGTGATAAAGACCAACATTTTAAGTGTACAACGATTATGGGAAGAGCTAAAAGTAGGCACTTAACCATATTTATGCATACCACCTGCTTGGCACCGCACACACACACACAATTCAACACAAGCACTAAACTCCACCGCACTACACACACAATTCCACCGCACTTCACCGCACCGCACACATACACACAATTCAACACACACATCGCACCGCACTCCACTAAACAATTAGCCACCGCACACACAAATACACAATTCCACACACACAATTCCACACACACGATTCAACACACACACAATGCACTACACAACTGCACTTCACTACAAACACAATTTAACACAAAGACTAAACTCCACCGCACTACACACACAATTCCACTGCACTTCACTGGCACTGCACACACACACACAATTCAACACACACATTGCACTGCACTCCACTAAACAATTAGCCACTGCACACACAAATACACAATTCCACACACACAGTTCAACACACACACAGTGCACTACACACCGCACTTCACTACAAACACAATTCAACACAACGACTAAACTCCACCGCACTACACACACAATTCCACCGCACTTCACTGGCACTGAACACACACACACAATTCAACACACACATTGCACTGCACTCCACTAAACAATTAGCCACTGCACACACAAATACACAATTCCACACACATAATTCCACACACACAGTTCAACACACACACAAGTGCACTACACGACCGCACTTCACTACAAGCACAATTTAACACAAGCACTAAACTCCACCGCACTACACACACAATTCCACCGCACTTCACCGGCACCGCACACACACACATAATTCAACACACACATCGCACCGCACTCCACTAAACAATTAGCCACCGCACACACAAATACACAATTCCACACACACAGCTCAACACACACACAAGTGCACTACACGTACCGCACTTCACTACAAACACAATTCAACACAAAGACTAAACTCCAACGCACTACACACACAATTCCACCGCACTTCACCTGCACCGCACACACACACACACAATTGAACACACACATCTGACCGCACTCCACTTCACTACACAACACCAAACAATTCGCCACCGCACACACAAATACACATTTCAACACACACATCGCTAAAATTTGCAAAAACAAGTACCCACAAAGTAGTGCCAAGTAAAATGGTGACAACGGTTTTAACCAAAATGATCATATCACATAATAATACACCAAACGTACTCGGTAGGTGCTAAAGCAAGCAAAACGAGCCCCCAAACAAGGCCAAAAACAAGTCTTTCAAAGCTTTTAAGCGATGGACAAACACAATACATCGAAGTAGGCTCTTAGGTAGGAGCTAAAGCAAGCAAGCCGAGCTCCAAAACAATGCCAAAAATTCCATTGCAAAAAAACTATGTAAGAGAGATTAAGCATAATGAGAGATTAGCCCCAACAAACTATCCAAGCATAAGAAGCCATTTCTAATGACCTCAAGAATCCATAATATTCCATCGTATGCAAACGGAGCAAAAGCCCAAAAAACCACAAGAACATCGTATGCAAACGGAGCAAAAGCCCAAAAAAACCACATCGAAATCTATACACGACAGCGAGCATCTAGGAGGATGGGAACAAGTACTTCTTATCCTTCGAGGGACAGATCTAGGAGGAAGGGAGGAAGAAGATAGATCGAAGTCGGTCGAGGAAGAAGAAGAGCGATCGAGTCGCGAGAAGGGGTAGAGCGAGAAGAGTTCGGGGAGAGCAGGCGGGCGAGGGCATCTTGCGGGAAATTCTTCCAGCGAAGCTGGTCGAAAGTCGGGGCCGCGGGGTATAACCCGCGGTCCGCTTTCAACGCGGATTCGAGGTAGGGCGCCGCGATTCGTCGCGAAGCCAGCGACTTTGCCGCAAATTCGCGGTGCGGGGAAGCGCCGCACCGCGAATTTCCTCTTCCAAACGGCCCCTTAGTGTAAAAGGTGGATATCACATAAATGAGGCGAATCAACTTCTAAAGGAAGGAGTGCCTGAAACATGACGCCAACAAATTTAGCGTGAGAGGTATGGGTCGTAACTCGTAAATGAGGCGAGTCATTCTTTCGAGAGAATGATCGTTGGTACTTGGAGGTCAACATATTTATTGTAAAAGGTATGGGTAGTAACCCATGAATGAGGCAAATCATTTTTCCCGAGAAAGGACCACCTAGACCCAGAGGTAAACACATTTAGCATAAAAGATATGGGTTGCAATCCATAAATGAGGCGAGTCATTCTTCTGAAGGAAGAACCATTAGGATCAAGAGGCAACTCGTTTAAAATAAAAGATATAGGTAGTAACCTATATAGGTAGGAATGACTGACTAGACCTAGAGGTTGACAAATTTAGCGTAAAATGTGTGGGTAATGACCTATAAGAGAGGCAAATGATTCTTCCAAATGAAGGGTTGCCTAGACTTGGAGGTGAACACACTTAGCGTGAAAGCAACCTGTAGTAACCCATGAAAATGGCAAGTCATTCTTCCGAAGGAAGGACCGCCCATAACTGGAGGCCAAATGTGATTGAAAAGATTTTCGGGGGCACTGTTGACCTCATTTTTATGAGATTTGTCTCTTTATCTCTCTATAACTTAGGGTATAGTTTTAGGGTTTCCTAGTGGCTTCGCCTAGATCACTTGTAATAAGATCCACACCAACTAGAAATTAACTAATTTCTTGACTCCTAGTAGTTTCATATATTAGAACTTGAATCATTAAACTTTCATTGAGTTGATTGAGGTCCAATTATTGAAGCAGAAGTTGAGTTTCTATAGGTTTGGAAATACTCTAAGCAACCCCTTTAAGCTTGAAGACTTGACTCTATACACTAAGTGTCTTTTGATCTTATAGGACTCTCCCAATCAGACTTAACATTTCTCCTTAAATTCACATAGATGAAATCAAATATGTTTAGAGTTCATTTTAAAACATACTAGAATTTAAATTGAAATTATGATGGAAAATTTCATAGATCACAATAAAAATCGGGATAAAGTTGATATTAAGCACATTTAAAAAAAAAAAATCAATAAAAAACTCATATCTAAAAAAATTATTATTAAAAATTAATTAACAAATCATGTAATTCTAATTAGGTTCCTAACTATAAACAAGTAAAATTAATTATTTTAATTTTGTAATTAAATAAAATAAATAATAATAAAGAATGATAATAATTAAAGAATTTTAAACTTCGAATGATTGAGTATAAAAAATTTAAGAAGTTTAACCAATTTAAATAATATTTAAAAATAAAATTGAAATTATAAATAAACTAAATTTAAAATATAATTAATCAAAATTATAAAATAACTTAAACTTGAATAAGAAATAAATTAAATCAATCCACATAAACTTAAAATAAAATTGAAATAAATAATAAAAAATATCGAAATGATTTTATTTTTATAAAAAAAATGGAAAAGTAAAATTAAGTTAATATAATATTTTGAAATAAATCAATTCTTATATATAAATAATTAAGTAAATCAATTAATAAATTAAATAAATTTAAATTTTTTTTGCATTCCTTAGCCCTATATAAATGAAAAAAAAAAAAAAACCACGGTTTATCCTCCTCCCCGCTTTGAAGTCCGCGTTGAAGGAAACGGTCTCCGGCACGATTCTGTCGTCATCGCCGTGGTCTCTTGTTTCGACTTCGTTGTCCCTGATCTCTTTTGATCTCTTTGATCTGGGGAGCATTTAGGGTTAGGGTTTGGGGATTTGAGTGGGGAAAGAAGTAGATGGCGCGGAACCGTTCATCGTTGTCCCATGGGTGTTGGCGGTTCCTGCGGCCGTCGTACTACCTGAAGAGACCGGAACGGCTGGGGCTTGCAGTGGTTGCTTTCGTACTCGTGAGCTTCGCCGTATGGGACCGTCAGAACCTTCTCCGAGAGCACGATGTATATTCTATGATTCTTCTTTCTGTTTTTCCTCTTTAAAGTCCATTGCTTTTACTAGATAGACTTCTTGTTTTGATCATTGAAGAGAAAGGTGCTAAAGTTGTCGAATTTCAATTTCTTTTTGTTTCTCGGTAGGTCGTTGAGATGAAGTCTGCTTAAGGTTAACGTCTTTTGCGAAATTTTAATAACAACTATTCCTGCTCTTTTTTTAAAAGAGGAAAACTACGTTCAGAATTTCACTTCTCTTCAACATCTGCGTGAAAAAAAATGATAAATTACTGTCCAGGCATGGATCTAGCTTTTGTTTTCAAATTAGGCGATAATTTAGCGTAAATCTGTTCGATGGCTTTCTCCTTTTTTTTTTTCATATCAAAAGGGATTATTTTTCAGTTACAAGAAAAGAAATTTTGAGATATTTGCAATACTATTTACTCAGAAAAGAGCTAACGTCTTACTTCTAATTTGTGAATTGTGCAGGATGAAGTTTATAAACTTAAGGAAGAGCTTGACATCTTGAAAGACAAGGTGTCTGTGTTGCCTGTGCTTTCTTTATTCTCTTGCAGCTTATTTTTTGCTAAAGCTTGTCATTCTTGCAGCTGCAAAGGTTAGGGCAATCTGTTCGTTCTGGTGAAGATACAATCCGTGGGGATGGTAAATTAATAAATGAAAATTTAGTTACTTCTGACCCTATTGACAATGAACGTCGTGAAAAGGTTAAAGAGGCTATGCTTCATGCATGGAATTCCTATGAGAAGTATGCGTGGGGTGAAGATGAACTTCAGGTTTGTTGACTATAAGAACAGCAGTTCAAAAGAAAAAAGACGTAACTGTATATCCAAGTCTCTGTTCTATATGAGCTCCCGTTCTTTATATATTTTCATGATGATTCAACTTTAAAGATGTCATTTTTTCTTTATTTTCCAGCCGCAGTCAAAGAATGGCGTGAACAACTTTGGGGGTCTTGGAGCAACCATTGTGGACTCCCTTGATACGTTGTACATAATGGGCCTAAAGGATCAATTCGAAAAGGCCAGAGAGTGAGTAGAAAACCTAACTTTTATTATATATTTCATTTATGTGCAGCATGATTATACATATTGTCGGCGATGAACTAAAGAAAATGTTGTTTCTTCATCTTATTTGTTAATATTATTTCATCATGCTAAAAATTTGATTTGCTGCCATATTACTTTTGTTTTCATTAGTTCTAGTTTCTTGCAATAAAATTGTTGTACTCTGGGTTTTTCTTTCACAAATCTTCTACTCTTGTACAATTGGTGTCCCTTTCTTCAACCATTGCTTTATAAGCATTTATATAGTTCATATTTGCAGAATTGTTTAACCCTTAATTTTGTAAGTTTGATTTAAAATGATGATCATGCTGTTTATGAGTTTTACAATTATGGATCTGATATGAGATTTTCTATCTTTCAGATGGATTGCTAATTCCTTGGATTTTAACAAGAACTATGAAGCAAGTGTATTTGAGACGACCATAAGGTTGCTCTACAAGGTTTAATATTTCAAGTTCTTAGCTTCCTTTTTCAAGGGAGAGATATATATAGTAAAATTTTGTAGTAGTAGGTTTATATATTCATTATTCGTTGTGTAGAGGGTTAGTCATGTAATAGATTTCTAGAAACTCATTAGTTAAATTTTTCTCATGTCTCTACATGAATTTCTAGAGTTGTTGGTGGGCTACTTAGTGCTTACGATCTCTCTGGGGATTCAATATTTCTTGAGAAGGCGAGAGATATTGGTGACAGGTTGCTTCCTGCATGGAATACTCCAACGGGAATTCCTTACAACCGTATTAATTTAGCTCATGGGAATCCTCATAATTTTGGATGGGCAGGGGTAAGTTTCGGGCCCTACCTACAAATGCTTATGCCTCATATTTTAATTATGACTCAATACCACTTTTTAATGTGAATATTTTTTTGGACAGGCATATCACTATTTTTCCAATTGGTCCTAATATGAATTAAAATCCTGAAATGATGTCTATTTATGTTGTCCACTTTGTTCTTTTGTTTAATTCAAGTTAAAATTTAATAGAGTGGCCAATGAGTTCTCTTTAGTGCACTTTATGTTTCTTCACACAATAATGATTAACTTGTCATAAACTCTTGTACTTCAAATTGAACCGTATGACATAATACTCTGATGCAGCATAACAATATTTTTTTTATTGTTACATTTACTATGTTAGAATTTGTTTTCATTTAAACTTGGATTTTCATTTATTAGGTTTATTGTTTTTGTTAAAATTATCCTTTTGGATAAATTTAGGGCGCTCTAGATAAGTAGATATTGAAAACTGAATTTATCTTATAGCCTTTTTCTATGAATAGCTGGAGTTTTACTTGTAATGGTTGTCTGAATGACTCAATTAGTTGAGATTAGAGCTTTTTTTGTGGCCTTCATTCTGGGATCGTTCCTGCCTTATCAGGTTCCTCAATTCTTTTTTCTTTCTTCTATTATCTTCTATTCTTCTAAAGCCTGACTTTGTTGACTAATTATTTCTCGTTTCTACCTTTTCATTTTTAATCTTACATAAATTTATTTCTTTTATGTCCAATCTGTATCAATCTGTCCTTACAATGCTTAATTTTATGTAGTGTTTCATTTTACCATTGTAATTATCTCTTAATTGAAAGTGCATGCAAGATGTCACCATCTTTGGATTTATTTTTTTATCAATTTTTTACATAGTATTACATTTTTGTCTCGACCAAATATGAGTCAAAAAAATATCAACTCTCAACTTTTGTCATGCAAGCTAGGTATACTTAAAAAGAATAATGCTACTAGAATAGAAACACCCTTTGGTTATCAAAGTGCACACATGACACAACTTAGTTTAGCAAGGATACATGCAGATAGAAGCAAAAGTTCAAACAAGATTTTGAAACCACAGTTCATTTTTTGTTTTCAGAAGGATATTCTTTTTAACATTTTGTGTTCAGAGCTAAGTAATAAATAAGACTTTCTGGGCGAAACTCAAGTGTCTTGGCAGATTCTCTGTCAAAAATGTAGTTTTTCACTTGCTCATCTTCATGATGAGATATACTCTTTGATTTCATCAAAGCTGGTAAAAAAAAAATGGAATGCGTTGTTTTTTTATCTTCATTTTGATTCACCCTGAATCTAAATATTGCCATACACTATTTGGACAAAGTAGAACTGAAAACTTTATAAGGGAGTCTACAGTATTTTTAAGGTAGGTGGGTAAGAGTTAAGCTGTCGTACCTGTTTGACAGGCTTGAAAACGCTGATGTGCTTCAGAGTTGAATCTGTTTGATAGGCTTGAGAAATCTGGTGTGCTTTGGCGTTGAACATCAAAGGGCCAGATGAAGTTTTGAAGCAGCCTCGAAGTTCCACATAAGGTCCTTTATGTTGTCCTTCTTTTCTACTCAATCCTGTTTGACATGAATGATTTGGCTGATATAAAATTAAAGTTTAGGTGTTAGATATGTAAATAAATAAGAACTAGGCGGTCTTTGTGTAAATGCCCATTTTTTTATTTGAAAATGAGCTAACACTAAATTTGAAGACTCATTTAGGAAAAACTTTAAGATAAGGATAGGTTTATTTGATTGAATCGGCATTTGATTCATAATCTGGGAACATCTTTGCTAAATTTATGTGGATGATGGATGATATAGTGCAACTCTACCTCAATAACTTAGTGATAGTGTACTTTGAATAGTTCTTAATCTATTGTCTAGCAAAGAAGATGACATGGTCTTTGAGCTGCAAAAATAAAGCAACTTCACTTTTTTTGACAAAGTGTGAGTTCAGGGGAAGACCTACGTTTTGCTTTGATAGTGGATTTGAGACAGACATTCTACTTCCTCTTACATGACAAGACGCAGATGCCATCATCAGTCAAAGAAAATACCTTTGCAGTTTGTCCTTTTGTGATGATCCAAAGTGAAGGCGCTGATGCATGTGTTGACTATCTATTTTGCAAATTTTATTTACATTATCATTTAGATATACATTTTAGAAAATTCATTCAGGCCTAAAAGTAATTATAAAATGAACATAAATATACATTTGTAATTTAAAAGCACAATATCATAAATGCACATTATGTGTAGTGTTATTAAAAAAAAGTTACGTGGGAGCACGAAAGTAGATGGAAACAATTGTAGGAGTTGAAGAAAAATGATAGAAAAGAGTTAAGTTGCTACCCCCTAATAATGAAGAGGACAAAGTGGAGGCCCCTGAAATTTGGATCGTACATGAATGAGAGAGAATTGCATGTCTAGGGTTGATTTATTTCTCCCCCTAGAGGTTAAAACAAAGAGATTCACTAAATGCGAGGTTTAAAGTCATTATGAATTTACATACTACTTTAGAATATGCACCACCGCCCAAAAACGTTGTGGCCATTTGAACTTGAAGTTGATGCATGGAATGCTATTGGAAGATGAAAAATTATATCTCCTGTTAGTTAGAGATGTTTCAAGAGAGAATTAGAATTGCCTCTAAATGATTGGAGTTTATTCGACCTTCATTAAGCGGGACATAATGAAGAAACATGCTTCTTGGGAAGCAAATTGTTGTGTACACTTGACACAATTTTCTTCAGCTTTTGTAGAATCAGCATGAAGTTTTATTATGGCAAAAGAAATAGATGAAATATGAATCCTAGTATAAGTTATTGATTTACTACAAGAATGCCATCATTACCAAGTTGCTTCCATATTTTCACAATCTCTATTGGCAATGCTTTTCTTATTTTGATGCATGTTCTTTTGTTAATGAAAGAGTACCCTAGCTTGGAGGCTGTTTGGTTTCTGTGAAGTGGGTGAACCAGGAAGTAGTATTTTCTAATTTTGGAAGCGGAAGTTTGGGAAGGCACTTTTAAGAATGTTTTTTGATTGCTTACTAGGAAAGTTGATACTTGTTATTTGGGAAAATTACATACCTGGCATACAATTCTTATGAATTTACCTATTTCACGCAAAGTTTCTTTTTTACATAGATAGCATTTTACTTATGGATGAAAAGACAGATTTGACTATTAAAAGGTGATAATGAGTGCTATTTTTCTTATGATACTTGTAAATATTAAAGTTTAGGTGTGGGATAGGTAAATCCGCAAGAATTGGGTGCTATGTATGTGAATGCCTCTTGTTATTTTTCCTTACCTAACATTACTGCCTCCTGCATGTATTCACCTCTCTCTCTCTCTTTCTATATATATATATATATATATATATATATATATATATATATATATATATATTGATAGCCACTTTTCCTTGGCAATACACTTTTTGAACATTGTATCATAAGACTAAAGAGGTTCACAATGTTCTATCCTTAATAGTCATTAATCACATGATTTATATTTTACAAAGCTTTAGTACAAAAATCATATGACTTAGGATTGTAGTTTACCTTCCTCCAAGTTGCATCATTCCGTCTAATCATTTTATAAGGAAGATGCCAGTCCTTCGGTTTATTTTCAGGGTTAATTTACAACTCAAAATACTTTTGAAGTGATGAAGTTGACATATGGATGAAGTTATTTAGAAGTTATTTTTTATTTTTAAATTTTTATTACTTAATTATTTAATTATTAATTTTTTTTTGGTGAGTTATATAGAAATTATTTAAAACAATATTGAGTGGATAAGCAACTGTAAAAGGCTCAACAAAATTGGAAGTGATAGGTGAACATTTAAACGAGAGATTTTGGTGGAGCTTTTGCAGGGCTTGTCTCGACCAGGACTTTTTCAGGAAAGAAGTTAGTATACTCATCTGCCATCATAAATTCATTTGTAATGGATTGAAATCTTTCATTACCCTCATACCTCAAGATTTTGTGGGATTAGATCAAGACAGGCCAATGCCCATGATTTGATAAATATTGATAAGAACTGGAGTTTTATACAATGTCAAAGACTGCATTATCTTTTCTTTATTTAAATAAATTTTAACGGATGCACAAGGGTTATTCAAAAAGGTTGTGTGGAAGAGTTTTAAAAGGTTTTTAATGAAGTTCTTGTAAGTTTAGTTGGCATGAATGAAAAATTGTCATCCAAACTTGTCGTTTTATCATTCCTACACGATATCACGCAGTTATGCAATGTAGTCTTTTATTCTCGGAAATTCTAATAGTCATGAGGGAGTAGAATTTTGTAAGGAAGCTTTGTATCATTTGTCCTAAATGTTTTGCTTTTTTTGTATCAAACATCGAAATTGCAGTTGAAACTTTAGTTCTCCCGAAATTATTTTCTTTTCATTGCTTTTGTGCCCTTATTTATTGGCCTGAAATCGCCAAGCTTCTACTCATAACATACCCTTTTCTCAATCCTCTAAGAATTCCTTTTATATTTGGGTTGTCATAATATGTACCCCAACTGATCCCAAATCTTCTTTTTAAAATAAACCAAAAATGGGCAAGAGGAAAGAATAAAATGGGTCAGAAAGAGAGAGGGACGATATTAATTGAAAAGAAAGGGAAGGAGGTGAGATAAAACTAGAATCAAGGGAAGGGAAAAGTGAGATGCAATTTATAGCCAAGGACTTTTAGTTAATCCATAGTGAGTATGTTTTCACAATATGAACTTTTTACTACGTTTTTATATCAAAATATCTACAGCAAAGTAATTGTAGTAAATAGTATAAATTGTAACATATTGCATACATGAAGAATAATTTCGAGTGTTACACTTGACTAAAGAACATATATTTCATAGCATTTTTATGGTAAGTTGATAGCAATTATATTGCTTGTAGGAATAATATGGTTAATTACACTGCAGACTACACAATTCAGGTAGAGATAGGGAAACATATAAAAACAGAATATTAAGGTCCTGATTTTGGGATCACTTTCTATTATTTATTTATTTTTTTATTTTATGTTTTTAGAAAATATCTTTGATACACTTATGATTTATATGTTTTTAAAAATAAGAAATATAAAACATGTTTGATTGGGTATTTTCTATTTTTCTTAAAAACTATATTTTAAAAAAATTAAATAAATTTATTAATAAAATTTTATACTTATTATGTCAATTAATTAAATTATTAATTGAAGTTAAATAATCAATAAGTTTATAATTATTAGGTTAATTAAATTATTAATTAATTAAATTTATACTTATTAAGTTAATTAATTTCATTTTATAATTATTAATTGAAATTAAATAATTGATAAGTTTACAACTTTTAAGTTAATTAAGTTAAGTTAATTAATTAAATTATAATAATTAAGTTTAGTTAAATAAATGATTAATATTTTATTTAAATTATTATGGGTTTAGTTAACTAAGTAAATTAAATAAATTATTAATTAATTAATTTTTATAATTATTAAGTTAATTAATTAAGTTTTATAATTACTAAGATAATTAATTAAATTATTAATATTTTAATTAATGAATTAATTATAACTATTAAGTTAATTAATTAACTGATTAATTTTTTAGTTGAATTATTATGGTTTAATTGATTAAATATTAAGTTAATTAAGTAGATTTATTATTAAAATTTTATTATCACTAAGGGTACTTAGTTTAATTATAATTATTTTAATTATTAATTGAAATTAAATAATTAATAATTTTGTATTTATTAAGTTAATTAATTAAATTATTAATTAATTAAATTTTATATTTATTAAATTAATTAATTTAATTTCATAATTACTAATTAAATTAAATAATTAATAAGTTTATTATTTTTAAGTTAATTAAGTTAAATAATTAAATGATTAATTAGTTAAATTTATTAATTATTGATTTAATTAAATTATTATTATTTTACTAAGTTAATTAATTAATTTATAATTATTAAGTTAATTAAGTAGATTTATTTTTAAAATTTTATAATTACTAAGTTGATTGATTAAATTATTAATTAAAATTAATAAATACTAAGTTTATAATTATTAAGTTAATTATTTAAATTATTAATTGAAATTAGTCCTAGCGTGTTTTGGCTTTTCTGAAAACATAGAAAATATATTTCACAAACAACCCACTTGTGTTTAAAAACAAATTTAAAAAATAGATGAAAAAACGGACAAACAAATAGATTTTTTTTTTTTTTTCTTTTTTTTTGTTTTGAAAAACCATAAACAAAAATTAATCCTGAATAAGGCCTAGGTTTCAGAAGAAGGGTTTGTTGCGCTTGTGATGAAAGAAAAAGTCATAAAATGTTCTGTTTTTTATATTTTAGAATAATAACAAAGTAAAAGATTGGTATAAATCTAAATAACGAGCACCTTTTACCCTAAATGCAATCCATTTGTCAAATCATCATCATCATTAGGGTGCTACAATATTACAGTGGTAAAAGCTACTAAACTTGTTTTATGTATAAATTTTTTATATTTCAACTTACCCAAATCTATTGTCCTGTTATGTAGAATGAATCCAATTTTACATTCCATCCCTACTAATTTCTGGGACGTTCGTTGGCCTTTAGGAATTTGTAATCTCCACATTTTAGTAGCCAAATAAAACCTAAACTGCTTTATTTATGCATAAACTGAAACACATTGTTGCTTTTCACAGGGTGATAGTATCCTTGCAGACTCTGGAACTGAACAACTTGAATTCATAGTTTTATCTCAGAGGTCAGGAGACCCAAAATACCAACAGAAGGTATCTCTGAAATAATCAAAGTGTATCTATTTGGTCTTATCTTTGTTTTATTTTGTGTCTAGTGAGCATTTAAGTTTGTCAAGGCTTTGATTGTATTGGAAAACTTATGCCTTTTTATTGCTTTCGCAATTTACTCCTTTATTCTGTCATTATAGCTTGTTTTTATTGGAGGCTAGTGTTCTACGTGAACCCTATGTTTTCTTTTTTAATGTTTTATTTCTGCTTTTTGACTTTTTTCTGTCTTTCAAATGTATTTTTTCAAAGAATTGTGAATATGTTTAATAGCCTGCATGTAATTTGTATTATACTTGTTTATTTTTGTGAAGGTCTAAGCCAGCATTTCTTATTTTAATTTAAATATTAGACAAATTGCACAATCTAGCCATTGAAACCCTTAATAATATTAACTAGTTTCATATATTTCCAAATTCAATGGTATTATAAATTCATAATTTGTGCACATAGAACACCTTGAAATATATATTCTATATTTTAAAAATATCTTCACTTAGCATGAAAATTATAGTATTTTAATTAATAACTTAATCCTGTTATTTAGTTTTTTCTTGCAGTATTCTTTCAAAAAAAATAATCATTTAAAAGTAATATGAAAAGTATATATTTTTTTTGGGTTCATATGCTTTAAATTAGTATATATTTATCTAATACTGTGAGATGAATTTTATTGTTATAATACATTATAAACCAAATGTATTATAATGTATATTATTTATGCAATTATTGGGATACTAGTCATTATATATACATACAACTTCTAATATTCATTATAATTAGTTGTAATGTGTATTATCTATGAAATTATTGGGAATAATAATCATAAATTATACATGTGTTATAAAGCGAGTTATATATTTAAACTACTAAAAATTTTATTCTAGATATGTTTTTTTTGAACTTGTACTTTGTGTTTTACTTTAATAATGTTAGCACTTAAACTATAATTATAATATTTTGTTGCCATGATTAAGTAGTTATAGTTTTTTATGTTGATGAAGATCTAGTTTACCTAAACAATGTTTTGAAAATGAGTTAAACTTGGTAACAGAAAATGAGTAAATTCCATCAAACTTGTTTTTGCATTATCCCATTTTATTGAAACAGAACATCAGAAGTAGAAAATAATTATTTATTTGACAGACTCGCAATTCAGGAATTATTTTTTGGACACTTGATTCTTTAGCTTGTAATAGCTCGGAACTTAAAATTTTTCAAGTACCATAGTCTCAAAGATGACTAACAACCTAACATAACGACATTCATGGCTTAAAGAGGTAACTCTACTTATTAATACTTTGAGTCTACCAATTAAAAGAAATTAAAATACAAAGGTCATTATCTGTCTTGTGGCAAAGAGGGGCTTTTTGTAATTATGAATGCCATTTATTCTCTTAAGAGAGAACATAGCTGGTGCTTAATCTTAAGATTTATTTATTTTTAGAATATGAGCATTGAGTTATACTATTTTTATCTCTTGTTATTTAAAGATTGAATTTTAATTAATCAACCAAAATGTAATGATGCTCTAGTTCATTAAGGATTAAGTCACGAGTCTTCATAATAAAGATGGAGTTAATTGAAAATTGTAACAACCCGAACTCTCACCCGTCGAGATATAATCCGCGTTGGCCTAGTGTCCTCACGGTTTTGCCCCATTGGTGTAACTTTCTAGGAGATCACCCATCCAAGGAGTTCTCCCTCATGAGCACGATTAATTTGTAGTTTATGTTAAACTCTAATAATTCCACCGAAAGACGCCTCAATATTTAAGAGTTCAGTTTCATCTACTTAATTAACAATTTCCCCAACCTAAGTAATTGACATCATCATAAGCGTTCTAAACCAAGAATCATTCGCCAGACAGATAAGATACTAGAGATGGCCTCTACAATTTCATGAGGTGATTCCCACCATGTAACACTTTCTTTCGATGTGGGTTTAAGAGATGGTTCTCATGGACTAACACTTTGTTCTATATTGCATTTTGTTTTCATCTTCAAGCCTGTGTAATGCTTTGGTATCAGTTGTAATAGCCCGAACACTAGGCCTCACGGTTTTGTCTCATTGGTGAAACTTCCTAAGAGGTCACCGATCCCAAAAGTGCTCCCACACAAGAACACTAACTTCAGAGTTTTTGTCAGAACTCCAATCATTACACCAAAAGGCATCTTCTTGTTTAAGAGTTTAGCTACATTCTACTTAAGGGAGCTCTCAAAAGAGTTATCGATGTTAAGGAGAACTAATTTTGATCTAGAATTTACCATATTTTCTCTTCAATCTTTTCATTCGGATGCAATATTTTTGTTCTTTTACTTGTATTTGAAGTTCTATCATAAATTTTGGAAAATTTAATTGTTAGGAGTCCCTTTGAATATTTTGAAATTAGTGCTAGATAACTAATCTCATGGCTTCAAATTATTATTCTTTTTCATTTGCTTTTAATGTGAAGCAAGAATGTATTTTTGTATTGGGGATATGTAAAGAAATACTCACCTTAGGTGAAAGTTGTAGGTTTTATTATTATTATTATTATTATTTTGGCGGGTGTAATTCTCTTTTCCAAATTTCTTTCATAAGAATGTTATTGAATTCCTGGAGTATTTATCTTAATTCAAGGTTGACTAAGTTCATTTTTTCATGTTCTTTGTTTTTGAGATCATATTGTTTTCTTTTTAGGTAGAAAATGTAATATCTCAATTTCAGAAGACCTTTCCAAGTGACGGTTTACTCTCCATCTACATAAGTCCTCATTCTGGGACATCTTCACGCTCGCAAATAACTTTTGGTGCTATGGGTGATAGGTAGCATGCTTTATTCGGCTTTTACACATTGGTCCTTAATTTCTCTCTTTTCCTTACGAGAAATATTAAATTTAATTACTTTGCAATCTGAATTAAATGTATATATGCTATCTTAATTTTAGATCATCTTAGAATATATGCAAGTGATTTGGTTGCAGATTTTCCAATAAAATCCTGCCACAATTATAAAAATAGAAGTAAAGGACAGTTCCTAAAATTTTTGCTTAAAGATGGCGCATTGGTTTCAATCTGATGTTGATTTATTATGTATTTAGTACTGAATATAATTAGGGGGTGTTCATTTGTTAGTTTGAATAATAATAATAAAAAAACCAAATTGAGCATATTTCATTAGTTTGGTTTGGTTTAAGAAATCATGGTTCATTTTTCTGTTTTAGATTAAAGCTTGTTTGTTTTGGATTTTCTTTACTGATTTTGACACCAAAAAAAAAAAACGTCAAATCAATCAACCACAAGCTTTTTTTAACTAATTTATTCAAAGTGTGACCAAATGCGCACTCCATTTGGTAGTATTTCAAAATTTGGTTCAACCAAAACCAAATCAAAGAAATTGAACTATTATTGTGGTTTGATTTGGTTGGGTTCAATATTATTTGGTATCCTTTGTTCTATCTGTTATTTGGTTTGGTTTAGTTGTCAACCAATCCAACATAACCAACCGAATGCACTGCCCCACATAAAATGCCTTTCAATTTAATGCCATGTCACTGTTACTGAATTCAAAATTTTGTTTAAACCTGTGCTGCAGCTTCTACGAATATCTTCTTAAAGCTTGGGTGCAGGGCAATAAAACTGCGAGTGTAAAGCATTACAGGTGATATAACTGGTGACAATTGTAATTTATTGTCAGATTTACTATAAATCTCTCCGTTTAGTTTGAAGTTTTCAATGATTATATCGTAACTTGATACTTTTAACCCTCCTCTCTTTTCTTTTCAACCATGTAGTTAATCCTTTTTTACTTGGTAAACACAGAAAAGCTTGCATACATAAGACATTGATGGATTAACTAGTGGAGCATACATTCATTCATATTTCTTTTTTCTTATCACTTTTATGTAGAGAAATGTGGGAGACATCCATGAAAGGACTGCAGAGTCTGGTTCGTAAAAGCAAACCATCTTCTTTCACATATATCTGTGAGAAGAATGGTGACTATCTGTCTGACAAGGTAAAATCTTTTTAAGATTATGTAACTTCTTTTGAATACATCTATAAACTCTTTTATATTTTTAATCTAATAGTTTTGCCATTTCTATAATCTGTGCAGATGGATGAACTGGCATGCTTTGCTCCAGGAATGTTGGCTTTAGGTTCTTCTGGCTATGACTCTGAAAATGCTAAAAAAATTTTATCACTTGCCGAAGAGGTATAGCTTGTTTCCTCTTTTTTTCAATCACTGTTGAGCATGGATCTTAGTTGTTTTGTGGTCATTCTTGGCATTAATATGCAATTTATATGTTTCCTGTTCTACAAACATTGAATATATGTCGTATTGTATTTTCTTTCTTTGAATTTGTATTTATCATATAGAGGAAGCTGGTTGCCAATCCCTGAATTTATAAAATTATAAGTGGTTTAGGCTATAAAGAACAGTTAGCTTTTTATCTTTCTCTGTAAAAAATATTATATCAATAATCTTTCTACAGCTTGCTTGGACTTGTTACAATTTCTACCAAACAACTCCCACAAAATTGGCTGGAGAAAACTATTTCTTCCATGAAGGACAGGTCAGCTGAGTGAATACTGGTAGCCATTGTTGCAGATTGAAATATATTTATTCAAACTTTTCTTCAACACCTTAAAAAACTGCAGGACATGCATGTTGGAACTTCATGGAACATATTGAGACCAGAGACTATCGAATCACTTATGTATCTCTGGCGCATTACTGGGAATAAAACATACAAGGAATGGGGTTGGAATATCTTCCAAGCTTTTGAAAGGAACTCTCGTATAGATTCTGGTTATGTTGGACTGAAGGATGTACGTTTGACTCGTCTTTACCTTCTTTATAGTGCTTTTCTTTTGGGGAAATTTACATACACAATTCTTATGTATTTACATATCTCATACCTATACTTTTATAATTACATACATAGCACCTTGGTGCTTTAAACCTATGTCTGAATATGTGTATTTCACTTAAAAAAGTAATGAAAGTGCTATTTTTGATGGGATATTAAAGATTTGAGTGCTATGTATGTAAATATGAAATTTTAGTTGTGAGATATGTATATACCTAAGAACTATGTGCTTTGTATGTAAATGCCCCACTTTTCTCAGGCAGGGAGTGGACTCAAACCCGGCCGCTGTAGATTCTTGGTTTTATTTCCAATTAATATGTTAATGTGTTCGAACACTCCTTTCTAGTACTTTATGAGCAAAATAGTGCATGTACGTCTGGACATGTGCAGATCACAATGAGACTATCAAAATATTGCTTCAGGCCGGCCAGCTGTTGTACTTAACACACTGTTCTACATAATTAATCTTATGATCAAAAGTTCGAGTAATATTTTATGAAGATTTAGATACATTCCACTCAATTCATATGTAGTTGCATACCTAACATCTGAACTACAATTTTTACATATATACCATCTTTCTTATGTATAAAAAGTTGTATTTTACTTTTTGAAAATTAGAAAAGGTGGTATTTTTGACTTGACTTGATAGATTTTGTTGGTATAAATGCAAAAAAAGTAAACTGTAAGTGTTAGATACGTAAATACACAAGTAAATACTAGATGAGTGCTTTTGGCTCATTTATAGTGTATCATTTGTAATTTTTTTTTTCTAAATCTCAGGTAAATACTGGAACTAAGGATAACATGATGCAGAGCTTCTTCCTCGCTGAAACTCTGAAGTATCTCTATCTCCTTTTCTCACCGCCATCTGTCATCTCTCTGGATGAGTGGGTGTTCAACACAGAAGCTCATCCTCTAAGAATTGTTACTCGAAATGGTGAAGTTGAAAAGATGACAACTGCAATTGCGCAGTCTCACCCAAAACCTCCGAATAAATTCTTTGGAAGGAAGCAGGGAGGAGCATAACATACCTGAAAAGTCTTTAAAATTTTTGATAGATTTAGTGTTTTAGTTTTATGAGCTTCACAACGATTGAGTAATAGGGCCCTGTTGTGATAACTGTGATGGTTAAAGCTGTTATATTTATATTTATGTTTGATGAGTGGGTTAGTGGTAGTGTAATGAGGATATCCGGCCATTTCAGATGTTCTTCCTATGCTCTTTACATTCAGATATCATAGTGTTTTACATGGAACAATGTGAACCTGACTATTGAAAATAAGCTATGTTTTAATTTATTTTTTTGTCATCCAGTATGTAGAGCTGAATGCATGTTTCACATCTAAGAATCCAAAATGTAGTTTGTTTGGTTGGACTGCAACTTTAAGTTACTACGTCTTTTAGGTTTCATCTCAAATTGTATGATGAGTGGGTCAGTGGTCAGGGCTGTCAAAAAAGCTCGTTGATCGTGAACAATGTGTTCGGTTCGCCAAGAAGTTCGTGTTTGATTCGTTCGATAAACAAATGAGACGAACACGAACAATTTTTTTTGTTTGGTTTGTTAAGTGAAACAAACACGAACAGTGATATGTTCGTTCATGTTCGGTTCATTATTGTTCAAAATATAAAATAATTTAAAATAATTATATATAAAAAATTTATGATATTTTAAAAATAATTATATATTATAAAAATTTATCATATTTTAAATACATAAACTTCTATAAATTATAATATATGATAAATTAATAATAATAATAATAATATTATAGTATTAATTATATTAATATAAATATTATAAGATTATAATTAATATACTATACTATTTATTAAAATGAAACCCTAAACGAAACTCTAAACGCCTTTATTTGGTTTGCTTCATTTTGAGAAAGTATGGATTATCTGATGTGTACAGAATACCTGATCAATTTGCTTCATTTTGAAGAAGTATGCTATCAATGCTAGGGTTGTCAAAATAGCTTGTTGTTTGCAAACTTCGGTTCGCTAGGAAGTTCATGTTCCATTCGTCCGATAAGTAAACGAGTCGAACACGAATAATTTTTTTTCGTTCAGTTTGTTAAACGAACCAAACACGAACAGTGATGCGTTCGAACACGAACACTAGCTCTGTTCGTTCATGTTCAGTTCGTTTACACCCGTACTAGTGGTATACATGCGTGAGTGCGTGCAGATATATATATATATATATATATATATATATATATATATATATATATATATATATATATATATATATATGTATACATATATGTATGTATGTATGTATGTGTATATGTACATACATATATGTATGTATGTATGTATGTATGTGTATATATATATTATATGTTTTGTTTTTTAGATTAAAATAGAACTTGTTTTATATCAGCTAGAAATCCTATAAATATGGAATCAAAGGATTATCTGTGTAGAGAGATCCAATGCTTTATTAATAGCGAAGTAATGAAATCTTTCAAAATTTTGTTTTTTTTAGCCCAATTACATAATTGAAAAAAAGAACACAAATATTATTTGGGAGGTGATGCACCATTTTATAAGTCTGTTTAACCATTTGCTTAGCTGAATCAAGTTAAATCAGGCTTAGATTAAATTGTTATAATTGTTTAAAGGTATGTGCTTCAAATCACCAAATTAAATGAAATTTGTATGAAATCAACAACTCTTAAATTATTGCTTTTTTTTTTTAATCTTTAACAACAAAATCAGGTAGATAAATAGAAACAAAACTAATCTTTGTCAGCTAGTAGTACAAATAGTAAGTTGTTTTGGCTTCAAACATCAATTATTAGGTCAATTATATTTCAATAGGCAACAAGTTGGGCTGCCATTTGAACCCAAAACTCAAGAAATTTGAAAATAAGCCAAAATTTAAGGATGTTGAAACCTGATTTGTCTATGAATTACTCCCAATGAATAGAACGGAATGAGAGATAGAGTGAGTGAGAGAGAGAGAGAGAGAGAGAGAGAGAGAGAGAGAGAGAGAGAGAGAGAGAAGTAATGAACAATAATCAATCATGTAGAGTAGGTATACTGATGATATTATAATTTTGCCCCATTTTAAAAGGGTTTTTACTAAGATATTTCTAGTATTTTGTATATGAGTTTATTGTTCTGTTGCTTTATGATTTGGCTGACTATGCTTGTTTGGCGGGATCAACTTAGACGAACGAACTTGGTCGACATGGGTCAATCAGCTGATCTAGCTTAGCTATTGATCCTTGATAACTAGCGTGATGCCTCTGGGATTCCCTGTGATGGTTGGAGATACGGGGAACTATATCTTCCCTTGGATCGATTCTACTAGAGGACATGCTATCAAGTTTGGTCAGCTATCGTGTAGTGGTCAGCTCAGATTTGTCTTGTTCTGGTCGAATGACCCGTGCTTTGTATCATCCTATCGTCTTTTTCCCATCTTGTAGTCGATTCGATTTTTAGACTGTCGGCTCGACTAGTATTGCTTCGCTCGACCGATCAAGTGGGCCTCACGATCCTTTGGTTGTGGGTCAGATTTTGTCGTACTCTTTCTAGAACGTTGAATTCCTTTAAAATTATTTATCATATTTTTTATGTACACATTTTAGTTCATCAATTCTCTAATTTCTTGAAAGAGGCATGATAAAAATAAGAGAATTTAATACAAAAATAGATCACATTCACTTTTTATTAATGATTCAATAATTAAACTTCATTGATTTTCATGTCTTTGATCTTGTAAAGATCAAACTCCTCTTACCTAATTTGCTTTGCATATTTCCTTTTTTGAGTTACCTAACTTTAGTGTGTTGTGATGAAGAACATATCGAAACTCTTGGGTGATGTTCATAACAAAGATTCAACAAATTTTGCCTTCAAATAACTTAAAGGATGGGACAACCCGGATGTTGAAAGGAATAATAAACGTGTTGTGAAGAAGACGAAAGTGTATTTACTCACTGTGTCAGATTAGATAGGGTTGTTTGATTCACTATTCAAAACTAAGCGGAAGAGCATTCAGCTGATCAACCCGAACTCTAATTCAACCGCTGAACCATCTGCTATGATGCAAGAACCTTGGTTGGTTCAATAACTTAAATGGCTTATGGTATCTCCCACCATCTTCACAGATGCACCTTTGTGAAAGTGCTACGTTGATCACAACATTTGAGTGGAATCAGCTTCTGCGTAAGAGTGGCTTCAGTCTTGTTTTTGGGATTTGATCTCAATTATAAAGTCTTTTTATTTTACAACGTTTCTTGGTGCAGATGACTCGACGTTGGCAACCCTGGATGATGATCTGGCTCTGTTTGCGTCGGCAAGAATCCAACTGGGGCCCTACTGATAGCAGCTTAGGTGTCAAGGGAGGACAACCGGCTCTCGAGCAAGGATGACAAAGTTGATCGTCTAGAAGATCCTTCTGAGACACGCAGTGAAGCAAATAATGAGCCCCAAATATCTGTTGGATCTTTGGCTTGTCTTTTGGATGAGATCGAGAGTTCCTTCAAGGATCCAACTTGGCGAGGGGATGCATAAGTTATTGTCTTGTGCGGAGGTGTAAAGGATGAAAGAAGTAGTGTCGACTGTTCATCTAAAAGTATCAGATGTTTGGGAAAGTACTCCAAGCTCAAGTCGAGTTAGATTGGCTGAGTTGGCTTAGGTATGGGGCAAATTTTTGTGTAGAACACTGCTTCTGCTGGAGTATGTCTCGACTGAAGCGGCTACGAATCCTTTTATAATTTTTTTGTCTCATTTTTTGTCTTGATGTAATTCCATTATTAGTGTATTATGCAAACTACTATAGAGAGTTCATTTTTATCCTCACAAGATAGTTAAGCATCCTCTGTTTCCCTATATATATATATATATATATATATATATATATATATATATATATATATATATATATATATATATATATATATATATATATATATATATAAAGGGCACTGGGTTCTTGAGATCACATTTAATCTAAATTTTCCCTTCCTCTCTCTCTCTCTCTCACTCTCTCTCCCATTTTTCTGTCTCTGTGCTTTGATTTGATGGCTCCTTGATATTCTCCACTAGAATGATTCCTCCAAGCAACCGATCTTGGATGTCCTACAGCAAAATTGATCTGTTGCTGAAGACCTATGTCTTCGATGCTACAATCAAGCTTTGGGTAGCCAGGATAGACGATTGAGATACTTCTCTTTATGTTGATGATCTCTTGTTCTACAAAGATCAATTTTGATTTGCTCTCCAACTTCCAACATGTCCAAAGTTGGGGTTCCATCTTCTATCGCTATGGTATCATCCTAGCCCAAATCAAGCCACACTTTATCACATCCATCATGACCTTCGTCATATATTGTCGACAATTAGAAATTTCAAGATTCATCGACCTTTTTACTCATATGTTCTCCTTTCGGGTTGGCCAGGATGGGTTTGTCCTATTTTCTTTGGTCGACAAAGTCCTACTATTTGGACTGGAGAACATAATGAAGATTGTATACCTCACTTATGTCTTGGTTCCTTAATGCATGGATGGTACGTCCGGATAGTCCCATATAGGGAAACCCCATAAAAAATGAAGCAAAAAGTGTTAGCCAGTGTTATTGGAGGCTTGTAAAGTCAAGGGATAGCAGCTGTCTGTCAATCAATACCTTGAGACAGTATCAATTAGGTCTTACAGCTGGATGTCTTTGTGGAGATGATTAAGGAATATTAGAAGGCCTCGAATGCCTTGAGGTTGAAATGGAGGCAATGGTGGTTTCTCGGGAGGCCAAGAAGAAGGCCATTCGATCGATCATCCTGCAACTACCTAAGTGGCGGGTCAACAAGTAACTTAGGTGGCTTTGATTGCAGAAAGCTTGGAAGGTGTGGATTTTGTTTATTCTGCTTCTAGTTTAGCCGCTATTTTTCAAAGAATTGTGACAGATTAGCTAATCATTATTGAGAGGATAACTTCTCTAGCACCCAATACTATTGAAGTATTAGAAGTCATCTTCCCTCTCTAAGGCAGTAAGGAGTCTTTTGTAGTTGGACACTGGCTCTTCATCCCGAAGCTACTGGTCTCCCTCCTGGGTCAGCGCGCGTCAGATGACGTCGTCTTCTGTATTTGTTGGGTCATAAATACACTCCATATTTTCGGTGTCTCTGTTATGGAATTCATCTTCTTGGGCCACTCTTTTTTCTTATTTCAAGCATGATCCACACTCACTACATCCTTTCAGATGTTGAATTCTAATTTATTTGTGAATCATGCCTAAAAAATAGAGCGTAAGTAAGGAGAGATAAAGAGAGACAAAGAGAGGAATGAATGGTAACCTGTCATGTCTTATTCATAAAATATTACCCTTAGTTATGGAGGAGAGGGTACAATGATGATATTACAGTTTTGCATTTACTTTAAAGGGGTCTGTACTAAGGAATTTCTGGTATTTTACATATATAAGCTTATCATTCAACTATTTTTTGGCTCACCTGACTAAGCTTATTTTGCTTCGGTTTGGCGGGACCAGCTCATTTGGTTGAGCTTGGTCTGTGTGGGCCGATCAGTTGATCTAGCCTGGCTATCGATCCTTGATAACCTGTGAGGAGTCTCTGTGCTTCCCTGGTATTGTTGGAGATACAGGGGAAGCAATAGGGTATTACTTTGAGTTGACTATCCTGTAGTGGTCAACTCAGACTCTTTTTTGTCTCAATTATGGCCAAATGACTCGTGCTTGTATCATCCTGTTGTCTCTTGCCTGTCTCATGATCTGATCGATTTTAAGCCTCGTCGGCTCGATTCATATGGCTTCGCTTTGTCGGTCAAGTGGCCCTCATGATCCCTTGGCAATGGACCAGCCTACAACATACTCATCTTTTTTGGATCATTGGATCCCTTCAAGATAAGCACCATCACTTTTTTGATGTACAAAGTTATATGATGTGAAATCCAGGTCAAATAAGCTACTCCAACCATTTCAATAATTTTTTTATAAAATGATTTTCTCATACACAAAAATAGAAAGAAATAACATTAATAGTTTTCATTTCCACCATCATAATTATATTTATTTCATTATAATTTAATAGAAAAAAAAATTTATCATTTGAAGATGGAAAGTAAACTCCACAAGGATATATAGATTAGTTATAGGCAACCAATAGGAGACTAAACGTATTTTAGTGGATAGCCCCCTATAAGAAAAAAATCATGTGTAGACCTTAGTCAAAATTTTCCTATAATTGTTAAAGTAAAACATTTTAGAGGGCACATTTTTAGTATACATGAATTGCAATAGCTATCTTCTTCAGTGATAACAACAGCCTTTTAGGTGGGAATTTAAGTTTATAGATGATAATGATCATTATGATGGGCATGAAACTTAACGATAACATCGAGCTTCGAATTAGTAGTGATAATAACCAAATGATGGATAATAGAGTTGGTAACATCAAGTGATGATTTTTTTTATTATTATTATGATTAATGATACAATTTCAGTCGTTATAATGCATTGTAGGATTATTTTAAAATTGGAAAAAAATATTGCGTATGATGTCTGTATGTGCGGACAACTGTTAAGATTCGAGCACACGTCCTCACAAATTTATTGAGTGACGTGCTCAAATCAGAACGTCTGTCCACACATACGAGCGATCGCACCTAATAATATTTTTTCGAAAATTATAAAATTAATAGAATTGTTGCTTCAAACCCCTATCATATATAGTTTATTGGCCTTCCTCCCCACATTTTTTTGTACTTGGGAGAAATATAATTATAAAACATATGTAATTGTGCGCCTTGAACAAAACAAATTTCGAAATGGAACCTAATGGCATGGTTGACCAAACTCAAAAGCCCCTTTTAGTGGGAATCATTAAAACATTTCATCATGGTGGAGGCCCATTGAGATAGCCCACTGCTTTAAGCGTGGCCCATCATACGTTACGATTGACTCTCATGGACTGAATTGGAGCCTCAACTGTTCAGATTAAGATCAAATCGGTTTTGATTCTATTTTGATTTATAAAATATTGCCATCTGATTTATAGCTGAAATTAAAATTTGTATACGTAAAAAATTCTAGCACAAATTTCAAAATAGTTAGACGGCTAAAGATGACGACCGGGAAATCAAAGTGACAGGCTGAGGGAGCACGATTTGAACTAGTCGTTCGACGACCGACCGCTCTATTGGGTCGACAGAACCACACTGTCGAGGGATTCAATCGATGGACCGCACTTACGGTCCATGCTACACAAGCTTCCTTTAGGGGCACTTGATCATAAATAGTCGATCGACTGACTTTTCTTCGGAAGGAACAATCACGACGCAACCAATCGCTCTGGTCGACAGAACTAAATGCATTGATCCACTAATGATTGTTGTATTAAACTTAAATGACAACACAAATCTTGTATTAAATTAAATCATTAACTGCATTAAGGACGGTTTTCATAATTGTTCTCTCGTTTCGGAAATCAAGGGTGATTCCCATAATCCCTTCATTCTATAAATGTATAAAAAAGCCTCTTATAAATAGGAGGTTCAAAGAAGAATAAAGGAACTTTTCCCTTGACTCTTCTCTCAAGAACTCTTTGTCGGCCTCCCTCTCTCTCTCCTACTCTCATTCTCTCAGCTCCAACTCTGATGAGTGTTTTATTTTAAGAATAATTTAGGATTCAACATTCTAAAAGGTGATGCGGTGAATGTGTACATGCCCCAAACATGAAACAGAGCCAACTACGAAGGGAAAGCCATGCAGAGGGACGCAATACCCATGGAATTCAATAGAGAAACGATGCAGCAAGACATATAGGAAAAGGTCCAGGCATTGCGAGCGCAAATAATGGACCGGTTTGAGGCCCTCAAAGCAGTCATAACTCAGAGGAACATTCAACCACCACTCACGGAAGGAGAATCTTAAGAAACTTGCCCTCAAAAGGTCCTCACAAAGAACCGTCTGCACCTAATGGTTAGTTTGGCGGCCGACCGACCTAAGAGCAAGGGGGCTCCCTGTCTGCCGATAGTACGACATCTACGCCGATGATTAAGCTCCAAGTGGATCGAGCAGGAGCTCCCGCCCGACCGACTACAGGTGCGGCCTTCTCTAAGAATCCTAGAGGCTATACCCCCGATGAAGCTAAAGATTCCCCATCTGGAACCTTATAAGGGGAAGAGCGGCCCAGCAGATCATGTGGCTTCCATTGAATCATCAGTTGGAGTTTTGCAGATCGATAACACTATGAAATTTTGATTCTTCTTGACCATGCTAATGGAGGTCGTGCTTCAATGGTTCAACAGCTTGTCAGATGAGATCATCCCATCCTTCTATGAATTCAGAAAACTATTCTTGGTGCACTTGGCTAATGTATAGAAGCCAAGAAAGGATACTGAGACCCTTCTCCAGATTCGGCAGGAAGAGAATGAAATCCTATGGGCCTACACCGCTCGCTTCAAAAGGAAATGCCGGAAGTAAAAATTCTGGAGCCTTTCAACTCCTAATCCACCCTGAAGCAGGGAATCCGCATCCAACAATTCAGGTATGACCTGAACTTGCTCAAACCAAGATCTTTTGCCAAAGTCCTGTAACTGACCAACCATCATATCGTAGCCGAGGAGAAAATTATGGACTCCTTAGGAACCAAACCAGAGTCATTCGACCGCCATGCATAGAAGTGGAAGGGCCATGATGATAAGAAGGGTAGAGGGGCCATTGGGCCTCTGATAGTCGACATAATTAAAACCTCCAATCCCAGAATGATTGAGGAAGTAACCGTAGCGGTAAGGGTTAGAGGCATCACACTGACTAGTGATTAGCTCACTTCTATGAATGACTGCACGTACATATAAACATGGAGGATTTGACACTTCTGAATGTTTCAATGGTCAAGCTAGTCCATAACATCCAAAATAAGGACGACTTAAAAAAGTTCTCTTCGTTAAAAACTGCTTCGATCCTTTACAACCCCAACAAATACTGCACCTATCACCGAGACCATGGACATAACATGAAGGAGTGTCTCCATCTCAAGAATTTAGTGGAGGAGCTCATTAGGGCAATAAAATTGAAGGAATTCATCAATATCGGCAGACACACATGGCGACAGGGGAAGAGTCCAGCGAAGAATCCCTTGGATAGGCCTGTCTGCGCAGGTGAGATCCATCTGGCTGGGATCATCCTAGCTATCTTCGGAGGAAGCGGAGAGTCATCCCAATAGTCCACATTGAAGAGGCATAGATCAGGGGAGGTATGCTCATTCGCCTCTTACTCTCGTACTCACCCTACAATCATTTTTATAGATGCAGGTCTTCCGCCAAAAGAAAACTCGTATGATGATGTTATTGTTGTTATGATGCTCATAAACACTATCAGGTGGGCAGTAACCTGATCAATACAGGAGCTCCATGAATTTCCTATTAAAAATAGTGTTGGATAATATGAGACTCAAAACTGACTGGTAAGCAATGCCAGTTGGTCTACTGTTCGACTTTTCAATCGAGAGAAAAGAGACCCTAGGCGTAATTGCTTTGGCCATCTCGTGGGGTGAGCGAGAAAAACAGTTGACCAACACGGAAAGCTTTTTGGTGGTGGAATCCCCACCAACTTACAACACAATATTTGACTAACCATTGTTGAACTGTTACTAAGCAGTGACTTCAACATACCATGTGGCTGTGAAATTTTTTCGGAGATGCATAAATAATCACTGTTCGAAAGAATTCAAAGCAGTCAAGGTGCCACTACCTTATAGCGGTCACTAGTGTCAACCATGAGCTGCTCAATATCCAAATCTAGAGAGAGAGGGGCCGAGGGGAATGGTGCGGACCTACCGTCGTCTATGCTTTGAGCGATTCGAATGACTTCGCCATCGTCGACCAACTAAAATCCCTTCATGCTAACTCATGGAATGGAGGTAGTTTTACCGGTCGAATACAACCATCATAGCCAAAGGGTCATCATAGCCACGTCATCCGCATGGAAGGAATTGGCCGAATGGTAGGAAGCGAACATCAAAGGCGTAATGTTGGCTCTTGATATGGTGAAATAGAATTGAATTGGCTTAGCTCTTCTACAAGAAGAGGTCAAAAGACGGGCGACTCAGTACTTCAACAAATACATTCGGGAGAAAGTATTTACCCTAGGGGACTTAGTTTTGAAGAAAGTCGACCCGGCCGCCGAGGACAGTCAGTTGGCAAGTTAGACCAGACATAGAGCAGATCGTACATAATCAACCAAAGGGTCGCTCTGAGGGCTTACAAGATGGAGACATATGCGGGAAAAGAACGCCCTCGAACATGGAATAGGGATGACTTGAAGAAAGTTTTTCCTTAAAAATTTTCTTTTGTAAAGTATAAAAGAGAGTGTCATTACTAACTTGCAAGTTTGATTAATATAATAAAATTTATTGCTAACACTAGGGGAACTTCACCCTGTCGAATCGGGGATTAGTCTTTCGTCCGGGACTAAGGAAGTCATTCGATTAACATTTTTCACGTTCAAATCGCTTGGATGAGAAAAATTGATCGACGCGATGCAAACCGATTGATCATGTAATTAGCAAAACAAGGAAATAATTTTTGACCTAAAAACATGACCACCCACTCAAACATCGAGCAAACACAACGTAATAAAATTTGGAATTTTATTCATCTTGGTCGAAACGTACTAAACATCAAAGTAACAATAAACACATAAGATATATCTATTAATTTTTTTTTTTAAATAAGGAACGCGCTCTCAATAGAATCGAAGGATCTGCTGTAAAGCTCACCCTCAATTCCTCTTCTTTGCTGTATCGAGAGCACCCATTCTCCTCGCTCTCCATCTTCTTACATCTCCCGAACAGCAGGAGAAATTTGAAGTGGGAAAAAAATTAGAGAAAGAAGACGCTACTGCCAAGTGGCTATTCATGCATGACCATTCATTGCTGGAAGGAGATGATCCCACCCTAGGCAGCAAACGTCAAATGGATTGGGCTAGTCGATGATACGCTACCATTGGACACCATAATCCATTCGCGGAGGGGATTTCCAGTAAGTGCACTATCGAGTTTGACTCACCAAATTATCTCACCGCGTTCTTCACACTCCTCTTCGCAGAACCTGGAAGCAAAGGAAAGTGAAGAAGCAAATACTTGCTGGCATAAAGTTTATGAGTCTTACCCCTCTGCCTCTAACGAGGAGTTAATGCTCTCATGGCAGCGATCGTAGAGCAGATGTATTGCATTCCCTAGGGACGTGAAGGTGACGCAACATATCCCCATGGAATACTACGCCTGATAACGGATGTAGTGACCTCAATAGTCCAACTCATCAGGCTTCATGTTCGACGTACCAGACACAGAGAAAATCTCCTCCTTCAACACTCGACTCGAAGAAGAAAAAGAAAAACTAGCACATGGACCGAATGAGGTCCGATGTTCCTGACGGCAAAAGGTTACCTTCTCCTTCAATTCCTCGTAAAATTGGTCGAACTCCCATCATTCTCCACTAACTATAAAATTTCCTTTAAGTGTGAACACTACAAGTGGACGTCCCGTCCTCCTCTTTTTATAGGAGGATGAGGTCAGCAGTCCCAACAGTAGTCTCCTGACAAACGCATGCTAAGGTCCCACCCAGAAAAGACAATAAAACGTAGTGAAGGGATGAATCAGCGGCCGGTTTTCCAAAAAGGAAAGAGAAAATAAATACGTGTCATGGTCATCACAACCTTTAATGTTGATCTGCTGGCGTCACATAATAAGGTGGTGATGTCGGGTCAACCGTGACGATCGCTTGTCATCCCCTAGTTCCTGAAGAACTTGATCTGATAAGGCACGCCGAAGGAATTGGTTATCAACTGATTTCAAAACTAAACACATAGTTATGTTGAATGAAAAGTCAAGAGTTGCAGAAATAATCGGCTAATATGAGTAGGATTGTTAATTTCATGCCCCCTTGGCATCGCAACCCCGAACTACTGTGGTTGAAAGGGTCAGCCTCTAGAGACGGTTCTCTGCTGACTTGTGATGAGAGCCTTGAAAGTATATAGTGTAAATCATTCTGAAGACAAGGCCTCGAGTCTTGTTGTAGCAGGTGATGACAAGATCCACGCCTAGCGAATGGAATAAACCTTGCAAGCATCCGATCAATCAATGTGGCAGGCATAAGCGATGGCTTAGTCTTGACGTAAAGCAACCAACTGACGTATTTTGGTTGATTAACAAAAGATTAAGTTTTTTTTTGGTCGACCATTTTGCCTGATCGAAAAAAAAACATGTTATCATTGATCAATGGCTAGAACTTTTTAAAAAGTTAACAATCGGCCGGTGTGAGAATTTACGATGCTCGAAGTTTAGGATTTACTTTGGAGTGATCGAAAACATACTCCACGACAAGATCCGCAACATTTCCTAAAGGTGTCCTCAGGTGCGAGTCCCTACAACGGCGACAATTTAAGCGAATGGGTTGAATGTGGTATTCCTATCGACAACCATAGGCGGCAGACTAACAAGATGGGTACACAATTAATTGTTCATAAGCAAAATAAGTTGCAATAAGCAAAAAAAACAAATGAGTTTTTCTTTTTCATAAATCAAAATGAGTTACAAATGTGTTTTCTTTCAAATTTTTGTTCAAAAAAAAAAAAAAAAGAGAAAATCATAAAGTTATGAATCGCCTTTGAGGCAGGCCCCTTGCAGGTTTCTGACCAGTCTTCGCTACCTGAACTTCCGCCTCTTAGGTGGACCCTTCAGACTCGTCTGGAATCAGAGTGGATAACTCATTCGGGTTGAAGAGCTTCGGATAGACTAGATTATGCTGAATGAATCAATGAATGACATAGTCCACCTCGCATCTAAGTTGCCTCGCCAAGCCGACCCTATGCTCTTCCGTAGAAATGGTCGAGGCAACCTTTACCTTTAGATCCATGACCTCTTTCTTCGATGCTTCTATGGCAACGAGATTTTATTGATTAGCCTTAGAGGCATTATCAAATTTGAGCTGCAAGAAATCCAGGCAATCACGAGTCCTCCCTAGCTCCGCTTCCAAGGAGGCAATATTTGTTCGAGCCTCTATCAGAGATTCTTCTGAACTGACCAGAGCCAGCCCCTGAAAATGAGCAGCCTAAACCACCATCAAATGCAAACATTCCGCGTTCAGGACCAGCTCCTTGAGGCCAAATCCTTCCAATGCTCTATCAAATGAATTGGACCGCAATAACTCCACCAAAAGCGGAGGCATGTCTTTATTCTCGTCTAACCGTTAAAACCAGTCTTGACATATCTAAAAGGTTGAATCACTTGTCAGAACTGACCCATAGCCACCCTGGTCCCCTGGCCGCCAACTCCCACTTGAATGCCTCCCCACTCATTTCCAACGGGGCCCTTTGTCTTGTCGACAGACGGTTTCCCCTTCCGAAGAAGGGGATGGTATGTAATCATCAGAAGGAGACGTCCCTTCTGACAAAGATGCAGACGAGGTAGGAGATGTTGGTCGGCTGGCCCTTGCCCTCTCATACAAGGCAATTGACGAGGAACCACAAACTCTGAAATCTGATGACCGTACTCAGTTACGTGTCAGCCGACACACCGGATTTCTTGGAAGAAGCTGCAGCCACAGAGTCTTCTTGAGTCCCTTAAAAAGCATACATCCTTTCGTCACCTTCCCCTGCATTAGCAAAATGAGTAGCAGATTTTTGGGCAATAATGGTAACCTCATCGGTCACCATTTTCTAGATAACAACTGTGGTTTCAGACACAAAGGAAATATATTTTGAGGCCACACTACAAAGGAGCTAGTACTCTATCTTCTAGAAGATTATTTTCCACTGAGGGGTGCTTCTGTTTCCATTGCGTGGATGCTAACTTCTCCCTTGATTCCTTGGATGCTAACTTCTCCCTTGATTCCTTGGCTCATATTTTCCACTCCTAAGTCAAGAGGCGCCACCATTCCACAGTCATCTCACCCCTTAATATCCGAGTGATTGTCATCTCGGTTGTATACCGTGAAACTGAGAGGTAGCGACTGACCAACATCGTCACGACGGTATGCATATCCTCCTGAAGAGACTTTAGCCTGTCTCACACTAGCTTTGATGGCATAGTTCGAATCCTCATTCATCGAAACAATATCCGATCACAATCTGCTTTCGCCAATCATTTATCTTGTTCTCCAACCCAAGCAAGTGGAGCTTCTTGCCCACAGAAAACCCTTTCTTTTCAATCTTAAAGAAATAAACGTAACTAAACAGGTTGATCGACCACAGGATGCTCTCATGATGGCAGAAAAGAAAGAAATCCATTACCGTAGATATGGAGGACATCGCTTGTGCCGGAATAACCCCATACTTATTGAAAATGCTCCAGAGCTCGGTATATAAAGGCTGTGGGAGACCATGCTTGAATAGTCTCGATAAAAGACCATATCCTCTCCCACATTATCTGTTGCTCATGCCTAAATCGACACTCATCGAAGGACGATGTTGTCGCCAAGAACATAGTTTTTCTATAACACCCCCACCTTGCACTCGGTCAAGAATGAAGAATCGAAATCCTTAACAGAGCTAAAGAGATTGAATGAATATTTGGGAGCCATCGCGAGAAGACAATTGAAGGACCGAAGAAGAAGAGGGTTCGAAGACTCAGAGAACGAGATCAGAATGCGCAACGGATAAAAAGCGCTCCACTCTATTTATAGGTCATGCACATGAAATGAGGTATCACACAATGATACGTGTTACACCAAAAATCCTTTCACATTTAATTAAATTTTATTTTATTACAAATGACATTATTATAGATCTCAAATGAAGTATTTTACAAATGGGTCATCAAGGCCTCGGCAGAGACATACTCGGTTTGCATCACGGTGGAACTTATTCAGGGCATTCAACTCATGGAGTGCTTCCAGCTCGCACACCTTCTTCACCAGCTCACTTTTCAAAGTGGCGGCTTCTATTCGCAGAGTCGCCACCACTAAATAAATGGTCACTAGGCGAATCGACAATACCCGCATCAGATCTTCAGGAGGACCTCCATCTGCTTTTGTTGAAGGTCCACTCCCATTCAGGAGGAAGCTGCGACCAATCATGCTATTCAGGCTGAGAGTCACCCAAGTAGCCAAGTGAGATCAATAGAGTGGGACCAGCGATGGGCAAAAAATCAAGTGGTCGATGCCATCACTAAAAATGACCAACAACCAGAATAATTCTTATGTACTTAAAAATTGGTCCATTGAAGAAAGGGCCTTCACAAGCACATCTCCCCCTTGGGATGTAGTACCTGTGGTGGCGGCTGGACAGGGCTGGTGACTGCCATCAGCCCCTCTCCACTGACTTCAAGGCCCTCGACAATTGGGCCCTTTTGGCCCTCAGCAGTCACACCCATACAAACCTCAGATGCTGAGCCTCCATGGAAAGACTTTTTAGACACGTGTCTCAGGACCCCCAAGCAAGTTGACTTGATCGACCGACGTAGGTTCAGGTCTCAACCGTTTTTCCTTCTTTGTCAGCTATTTCTTTTTTATAGAGACAGGGATCTGATAGCCCACCATGGCCAAAAATTCAAGGTCCACCTCACCTTGGCTCGTACCTTCAGTCATGTTTTGGCTATCTGAGGAAATTTATTGTCAAAGAATGCAAATGCCAATCCTATGGTCCTATTTGTAGGGCTTGTTGGGCATGGAATCCCAAGGGAAGTCAAATTTTCGAATTAATTTTCTCAATTTTGGTGTCATTATTGGTTCAATAATTTTCCTGTCCTTATTGTAGTTGTCACAATCAAGAAGCAGAAAAACTCAAGAAACTAATATGTATACGTAAAAATTGCTAGCACAAATCTCAAAACAATCACGCGGATAAAGATGATGGCTGAGAAATCAACGCGACAGGTTGAGGGAGCGCGGTATGAACCAGTCGTTCAACAACCGACTGCTCTATCGGGTCGGCAGACCCACGCTCTCGAGGGATTCAATTGATGGACCGCGCTTACGGTTTCAGCTATCCAAGCATCTATCAGTGGGCCCTCGATCACAAATAGTCAATCGACCGGTTTTGCCTTGATAGGAGCGATTGTCATGTAACTAGTCGCCCTAGTCGACCAAACTAAATGCATTGATCCGTTTGTGACTGTTGTATTAAACTTAAATGACAGCACAGATCTTATATTAAATTAGCGCATTAATTGCATTAGGGACGGTTCAAATAAATTAGCGCATTAACTTCATTAACTATATTAAATTAGCACATTAACTACATTCAATAATATATGTAAAATTTATCCCAAGTAAATTTGGGACAAAATATTATAACCTCAAGTTCGTCTTGACATAGAGGAGAAAATTGACTTAAGCTTGACAAAAAATTTAGTCAAAAATAAATTTTAAAAGGGAAATTTAGTCAAAAATAGAGGTATATTAGATATGATATAAATTACCTGGGCGGCATAAAAGAAAAATCAAAATTTAGGTGTTAGAAATGTAAATACATAAGAATTCCGTGCCAGTGAAACCAATGATCATTTTATTTCCTTTAGTGAATAATTGATTAAGAGAACCTTAAATCTTGATGCAATACAAAATAATATATGCTTATTTTTATAAATTTTGATTTATTTTAATTATAATTAGTTTTTTTTTAATGATAAAAAATAAAATATATAAAAATCATAATAACTAAAACAGAACATAAAAATGATGTCAAATGAGTTCTTAGTTCATCACAAAAGTCAAATTTCCTATTTTCTCTTTTATATTATTTTTAATATTGTATTTATTTAATTTTTAAATACATTCTGATAAATTTTATTATAATAATGTGTCCGACGTATATTCATGTCGTATATTTTTAATAATAGTTGTGTTCTGTATTCATATTGTGTCATGTCCATATCCGAACAACATAATTTAAAACCCTTCGCCCAATGAAGTTAAACCATTTCTGCTTATGGATTGTAACGCAATTAATAGCATTTAACAGACCCAAGGCAATTCTAACAAGTAAACTTAATTACACCGATTAGTGGCTCTAATCTCTATTATTAGCTGCTTTAATTTTTCCTAATAGCTATGAATGGAAGAAGGAATGAGCCATAACAGTAAGTGGGAACCAGCTCATCAGCCACAAAATTGGTAATTATATTATAATTAAGTCAACATGTCATACTAATTGTTAATGTTGGCTTATTCATTAGTCATTCAACTTTAAGGAGAATAAGTGAATAAACAATAGAAATCCTACCAGCAGCCTGCTTTTGCATTCCATGTGTACTGCACTAATCTTGATGAGGCTTCCAGATAACTTTGTCCAGATGGGACTTATTATCCACCCATAATTTTATTAGTTTAACAAGAGAAGACAAAACAAAAGGTTGAGTTAGTGGGGGTTAGAAAGTGAGTGAGTGATAATTGTTCTTGCAACTTCAAGCTTTCATCTTTCTATTAGCATGATGTATAATTTTTATTTTTTTTTTGCAAGTGGTGGTCCAATTTGATGATAAAAAGTCATTACATATGTGTTTATGATTGACTAGCCTAACATGCCGTTGATCTTGAAAGAGACGTGATCTATATAATAATGTCGTTGTGAACGTTATATTTGTTCGGTGTTTGAAGAACTGGTGATGGTGTGTTTAATTCTGACGTAAAATGTCAAATTTCTGTGTGCTAGATTGTTATGAATGGTGGCTTGAGATTGCATGATGAAATGTAATGTTGTGACATTAAAAATGTAGGGTTTAACGTAGCTGAAGTAATTACACTGTTGATTAGGCCGAATTATTCCATCCGGAGTACGTACGCAAGAGTTGGGTGCGGATTTTTTGGGTACTGGATGAGTATGGATGGGTATTGATGGGTATTGATGGGTATGGATGTGTATTAGATAGAGTATTGGTGGGTATTGGAGGGTACTGGATGGGTATTAGAGGGTATTGGAGGGTATTAGGGAGAGATGCGTGCGGATGCTTACGTTGTCCGTATGGAATAATGGCTCATTGATTAGAGATTGGATTGAAAATGATATGCCTTTTTATGTTGTTAGATGTAGTGAGCTTATAAGGTTTACAATGTAGGGATTGTACTTTTTTTTATGTTGGCGGACGGAGGAGTCAATTTGGGTTTTCATCGGTCGAGTTTGAGTTTAGAAAGAAAACAACTCAGAAAGGCATACAATTAATTGGACATCTGTCTATTATTATATAAATAGAAAATTTCAACTCTAACTTGACTTGAAATAACATGTGAAATATTTATAGCCTAACAGATCAATGTCATTATTGTCTGATATCAAGATGTGCTATCATTTTATAATTTCAAAGTGTGTTATTCATCAAATAATAATTAAACCATTGAGACAATTTTTGAGTTGACTCAAAATTAATTAATTTTTTTAAAATGTTGGGCTACATTGTAAGCAACCTAAAATTTATAATTTTTGACTTTGAACTAAAATTTTTAATGTTGAATTTTTGTTTTGTGTTTAATATTAGTACATGTAACTGGTGAAATATGTTAGAAGAAATGGCTTTCATGGTTGGATGATACCCTACTGATGTATATTGTTGTTGACAAATGTTGGTAACAACATTGGGGTTACAGACTTGGTGATAGTGGACATTGCTATTGGACAACTATTGGCAATGGATGTCTGTTGTTTATGGAGGGTGCCTAAGATTAAGCAACATATGATTATACAAATAATAGTAATCATCAAACGACATTCGATAAGAGATATTAATGTGCAAGAACGTATAAGCAACAAAAACCTTCAAGATCGGTCATTGGAGGTCAATGGAGGATCGATGAAGATACTTGATAAGTATCAGTCATAGTAGTCGACAACAAATAAACAACAACAACAATATCATAAATCTGGTGCTGGACTTGTTTTGCCTTAATTGTCTATCCATCCCAAACAAGTCGAACACTTAGGTAAAATTAAAGGAAATGTAGTCAATTAGGTTCCAAAAGATGATTGTTGCGTACATAAAATCTCTCAACTAAAAGATCTCCTCAAACACTTAAGAACGTGACTTTTTTAAAAATTTCTTTGATGGTGCACTCATGATCATTTCTACGTGAACATAACACGCTATAAAACATTCTAAGTAGACCGACATACCAATAATTTTATTAGCTTGGCATCGAGGGTACTTGAATCTATTGATTTTGTGGGACCAAGAAACCCATTTGAACTATATACATTGAAAATTGTCATAACATTTGATCCCTTAGATGAAAATTGAATTTTTTAATTACAGATTAAGACAAATTGAATAATTAAATGACACAAGAAACTGAACTAACTCTGACTGATATCTGTTTTGAACTTCGAAGATTTAGAGACATAATACTTAAATCTAATGTACATATTTAACATTTAAGTTTAAATTTATATATATATATATATATATATATTATTTTATCTGTGTAAGATATTGTGTATTTCCCTTTTAAAAATTAGAATAGTAATGTTTTTATATATACTTTTTTTTAAAGTGATGTTTTTAGTATACATGAAACCTTTGATTGATATGTAAATACATAGGAATTGGGGGGCATGTCTATAAATGCCCTTTTCATTTTATATTACTAAAATTACAAATTTTTTAAAATAAAATACACCTTTTCATATATAATTTAGATTTTGAGGTAATTAAAATAAAATTTTATATATGAAGGAATTTAATTTAAGTGTTAGTTATATAAATGTATAATAACTATTCTCCTTGATTTAATTGACGAATCATCAAGAGGTTGCTTGAATGGACATGAAACTGTAGACACAAACATTAAAAAGATCGAACGAGCAAGGACGATAGTCAGACAATCGAACTGCCAGACCAAAGGAGCACGATCTGAACTAGCCATCTGACAACCCATCGCTCGGCCGTGCCGACCGACATATGGCGTCTGCAGATCCAGTTGGAGGATCTTGCTTGCAATTCCAGTCGTATAAAGCCGCTCGCGGGGCCGATCAGCCTACACAGATCGACTGACCGTTTCTCCTTGAAAGGGGCGACTGGCAATCGACGACCGGTTCGGCAGACCGAACTCAGCCTGTCAACCGACTGATAGCGTTGCATTATGTTCAGATTGTAACTCAAATCTAATATTAAATTAACACAATAATTATATTAAGGGTGATTTCCATAACTGTTCCCTTCTTTCCACAATTATACAAATGGGCCTCTATAAATATGATGTCGAAGGATAAATAAAGGGACTTTTCCTCTAACTCCTCTCCCTAGAATTCGTCGTCTATTTTACTCTCTCTCGCTCTCCTTCTCTCAACTCATACACTTAGGGCGTGTATCCACGAAAGACAATTTATGGTTCAATAATATATATGTTGGAAATTATTAAATCACCGTAAGGATTATTTGTACTCCAACTTTAATAAATTTATAGCTAAAACCTAACACTTGAAGTATAATTGGTAGCATCAAAGTATTAATTAAAAAGGCAAATGATCTCCAAATTTGTCATATCTATAGTTGTATTGAGTGTCTCGATGAGAAAAAATCAACGAGGTAAAGACCACATACTTCATAGGTTGTTAATGTACTTAAATATTAAGTAAATAGTTTATGATCAAATGAATAATTACGAATGAAGTGTTTTAAGATTTTAACTAAATTTAGTGAAGTGTCACTTTTAAACAATATAAATTTGACATTTTTAACGTGAAAGGTGCTCAACTTAGAGTATAAATGAGCTGAGCTTGAATGAATTCAGATTCGTTCGACTCGTTAAAAAATATCATTGTTTGCATTCGGCTTGTTTATATATCAAGCTCAAAACAGTTGTTCGTGTTCGCTTCATTTGCTTGGCGAGCCGAACATGAGTTGTTCACAATCCATGAGTCATTTTGATAGCTCTAATCACACAATCATATGACGTTAAGGATAGTGGCGAGATTTCAATCTTATTATTTATATTAAAATATTTATTTAAATAGAATTGAATATATATTTAATTTATTTTTTTAATTAATAATTTTAGTTGATTATAAATTTTTATAGCTTTGTAGTCAATTAAACTAAATACTTACTCGCAAACAACATACTATTTTGACGGCCTTGAGCTCGAGAAATATTTGCATACGAAAAGCGTACGCATCTCTGCGTCTGTGGTGCCAATAACCACAAAATACTCTGATAATTATCTCCCAATAACACTGGAATGAAATCATTAAAAGATATTAGGGAGTTATGGAGGTTACCCCTTAAAACATACTATCAAATTGTAAGATTTTCTAACTGCTGATTTTGGCAGTTGTCATTACGCAGCCTCGTTCTTTCCCATCCTGTACTAACCAAAATTTGACTTGTTATAAATAATTAGTGGATAGAGATGCGCAACCCAAAAAATAAAAAAAAAAAGATCAAACACGTCTCAATACATATTAAATATAAATAGTCTTTAGTGTCCAATTTAGGAACACATAAGCTCCAATGTCAACTAATTTATATTCAAGGTTAATGCTTAGATGATCAAGGCAATTATAATAATCTAATAAATTTAGTGTGAAATTTAGATCTTTCCTGTCCGCACGCATGTGCGGAGCTTGACTGTAATGAGTAGAGGACGGTCGACAGTAGTCGACGGTAGCCAGTAGATGGAGGTCGATGGTGGGCTGCGACTTAAGAGCGTGAAATATTTGTACAATCTTCGATGCAGAAACAATACCAAACTTCAGCTTCTTCTTCTGCAAGCTCCAGTGATCTTCTGGCTCAAGGTCTAGCTCCCATTTGAAGAGGAGGGGTAGAGCTTTATTTTTAGAGTCTCAGAGAGGCATTTCTTCAAATAAAAAAGAATTTGGACTACTCCAGCAAACGATTCGGGGAGCTTCCCTTGATTGGATAGCATTCCGTGAACATTTAGAGAGTATTAATGATGTTAAAATTGAGCGATCTTCTTTTCATTTGATTCGTCTCATCGAGATGCTTGATTTGACAATAAACTTTTAGATTTGAACTTCATTTGACATTCGAATTAGGCATTGAAAGATTCTAGAAGGGGTTTAACGGTTTGATCTAGACTTGATTTGAGTCGGATTGATCCAAATTTAGTGTCATTATGTTCGTCTCATCAAAACAGTCGTCTTGACTGTCAATTTGCTGAAAACGGAGTACTGGTTGATTTTAATTGAGTTCTAAAGTTTTTTGCTAAAAAATTATATTGATTTATGTCACGACCCGAGATTTATATCGAATAATGAAAATTTGTTAATTTCGTATCAGTTAGCCATATTATTTTGGGTGAGGCCAGTTTCACATCTCAAAAATGCCAGAGATCCTAATTTTTTATTTTCCACACTTTCATTTTTTTCTAATAATAGGGTTTATATATATATATATATATATATATATATATATATATATATATATATATATATATATATATATATATATCGATAAAGCTTTGCAGCTCGAAGGGAACTTCTCCCTTCCCGTTGTTCCGGGTTTGATTGTTGCATTTACATGTTTTGTGCAAATTTTGCTAGAGCTGCGGGTGGGTTGGATCAGGTCATTGTCATGTCGGAGTGGGTCTCGCCTGTCAGATCACGCCGCAGGTGTGACGGGTTGCCTAGTCGAATCAGGTTTGTAGTCCCAGACCAAATCAGCAATCCGTGGACTCGATGAAACAGTGGGCAACAAGTAGATCAGATGGCCCAAAGGAGTGGTCATAGCACCAAGCCATGGATTGTGATTCATAGGACACAGTTCAAATGGTGGTGGCGGATCGTAGGGTTGCAGATTAGAAGTTGTGTATTCACCCAAGTGTGACGATACACCTGTGCTGCTAATTAATTCGTTGGATCCGAGAAGGCGTGTGCATATCAACATGTCTGTGTTGTGGTTCGCACTCGCAGTTTGTTGGATCAGTGTGGGCATGACTCAATTTGGTTGAATACATATTTCTATCGACATCCAAGTGTGTTTTCCCGAAATTTAGTATTTTTGGCTAACTTCTGTCTCTTTTGAGCCTATAAATATGCCAAAAAGAAGTCTTCCGGCTTTTTTTTTGCGACCAGTGGGGCTCCAAGAAGAAAAAAGTTAAGAGTCTCCCAACTTTTTTTTGTGCGATCAAAGATGCCCTTGGCATTACAGTTGCCCACCTTGGAGTCTCCAGGCTTATTTTTGTGCCATTAACAGAGCTCCTCTTTTATGTTTCAAGATGCCGATTTCTAGGGAACCTCACCCCGCTGAAATTCAGAAGAAGTGCTATAATCCTGAAGATGTGATATTGAATCTGACAGAGGGCGACCTGATTTCGTACTAAAAGAAGTTTTATTTTTTTTAACAATATGATGGTAAAGTTACCGACCTCAACTGAACGAGCATATTCTCCTCCTCTCATTTACATTGTTATTCATGATGAGACTTTATGAGTCGGCTTGTGATTTCCACCGACACCAGAGTTGATGGACACTCTGAATGTGGTCAAAATTGTTGTTTAGCTTTTTTTTTGGTTGGCAACAATCATCTTTGGGTTGCTCGTCATTTCATAAAAGGTGGGCTACAGTTCACTCCCGAGATTATAGCTATGTTGGAGAGATATGTTAGCCATGCACATACCACCATGTATTCTTCAGAAACAATATGTTGGACATTGGCAGGAAGGATCCCGTGAGATAGTGGTCCATAAAGATTTCTCTCTCTGCTCTTAAAATATTTCAACCCAACATCCATATTACATAGCTTCAGGAAAAACATCATGGTCCAAGGAAGAGAGTCAAGGAGTGCACTCAATTGATTCTTCGAACTGCTGAATTAGTCAGATGCCAATTCCAATTAAACAAAGCCCCAATATGACCTCAGCACTCAAAAGTTTCCAAGATTGGAATCATTCACCCCCAATATTGCTTACGACTTCTATTTATTATAACTATATTGGCTGTCAAAGTGTCAACTTCCACCCACTTGTAATAAAAGAAAAGGAAAAAAGAAAAGAAAAAAACGAGGAAAGACATCAATGGCTTGATTGGCATCCATTAAGGATTGGAGATGATAACATCGTAGACTTAACGGAGGGAATCCATGCCCCAAGTCAATTTACCTAACCATTCATGATGCCCACAGATCCCGACCCTAATGGGCCTTGTCGGATTTGTTGGAATAAATGCTGTGGTGTGCCCCACCAATCACTTCTTCGGCCCATTTAGTCAAGTCATGGGTCCATTATTTAATGGCAATAACAAAAGACTTGTCCCGCTTTGCACCAAAGTCTTCTTCTGTTCCGAAATTATTTATATCTCTCACTCCAAGCCACAAAACATCTAATGAATACTAAATTTAAATTAAATGGCAACCAAACTTCAAAACGTAACCTAATTAATCAATAATTAAATTTTTTTTTTAAATCACAGAGGAGAGAATAAATATGGATGGAAATATTCATCATAATATCTGTAATATTTTCTAAAAGAAGAAGAAAAATCATTACGGTGACGGGACAACTTTTGCTGACGTGAAATTAACATATTTGACTTGAAAGTAGCTGACCCAGCAGCCATTAATTGTGGTATAGTTCTCTGGGCAAGGCAGAGACAGTTATGTAATTAATGATTCCATTTAACTTTCAACGGCTAAGTCATAAAGGATGGTTTTCAATTCAATCACAGCATGCGCGAGACACGAAGGTCAACTAATCGGGTCCCACGGAGCCGAATATTTTGACTCGCTGACAAACGGATTCGAAACCACTATTAAATCCGACTCATAAATAAAGTGAAGCGTCCACGCGGGGACCGACAAATGAACCCGGTTCGGTCAAATTAGTTCAAATGAATTTCTCATTTCTTTTACCAATCTTTTTCTATTTTACAGATCGACCCTCTCGGGAGAGGGAAATTGATAAAAACTAGTAAATTAAAAAAGGCCTAATAGAAAATAAAAGAAAGTATGAGAGAGGAAAGTGGGAACAGACTACAGAGTTGGGACGGATGGATGGGGGGGGGAGAGAAGGAGAAAAACGGGCGGCTCAGATCTCGCGGTGGGGGTCGAAGACGATAGCATCGGACGGCTGGGAGTGGCGGTGCTCTCCCTCGTAGGTGACGATTAGCATCGCGGGATCGTCAGGCGCGCGCTCAACGTGCTTCCTGGCCGGACAACCGCGCAGGCTGCTGCACTTGTAGTAGCCTCTGCGAGCAAGAATACACAGAGTTAGGGTTAGGGTTTTGGTTTTGGTTGCGATGACACGTATTGGATTTGAACGGGACAGTTAAATTTACCTCGGGTATGGAGAGCCCTTGATCGGCTTCTGACCATACTTTCGCCATGAGTATTCGTCGGGCGGGATATCCGCCATTTTTGAGCTGATCGCAGGAACCCGAATCGTCCTCTTCACGCGATTCTTTCTGCAGAAATTAGAAGAAGGTTAGCGTGGATGCTCTTACTACGCTATATTGAGGTAATAGATGTGTTTTTTCATGGGGATTTAGCTGCTTACCGGCGCTTAGAACAGTGGCAGCGACCGCCGTTAGCGGCGAACTTTCCAGCGAAGTCTTCAGAGTGGGCGTGGCTGTGGCAGCGCTTCTTGTAGGCTGCGAGCGGCGGTTTGCCGACAACCATGGCGCCTGCAGAGATGGCCGGGGCTGGCGGTAAAAGAAGAGAGGTTGTTCCCCCCTGGCGACCATTAGAGACACTTCCGTCACCGGTGATCGATGACATGAAGGATGAGTTTGCCGAAGAGATCGGCGTCGAGATGCTGAAACTCTCCTTAATGTACTTCCCCGATGATGCCGCGACGATGGCTAGGTCATTAGATCCACCACCGGCGGAGCATGGCTTGGTAAAATCCAGCGTCAGGCTCTGCAAAGGAACTATCGGCGGAACCATCGCCGGCGCCGCCGGCGTAACCGCTACCTGCGTCGCCGGTGTTACGGCGGACGGAAGAATTGGACCTGAAGGACCGCGACGGAATCGGGCGTGGCCAGTACGATTTAAGATGGAGATCACCTTCTTGAACTTCGAGACAGTATGATCCGCAATTTCTCTGCAATCCATGGCCGGCGCTGTTGCTGACGATGACATCGTTATCTGATGGTGGCGATTGAGGTGAAATATTAGGTTTTCCATGCTCCGGATCCCGGCGGCCGCCGCCTCCTGGATCGTGATCTGATCCTCCATCTTCGCGTAGCCGATTAGATCAACGGCCATCTCACTCTCGCTCGCCTCTCGCTTCCGAAGCACCAGCCCTACCGCACCATAAACCTGTTTTCGAGTTCTTGGAAGAAGATAAAGAAGAAACCGGGCCGGCATTTATATAGATGAAAAGAAAACATAAGTAAAAAATAATAAATTACAAATTAAGAAAATAAAAGGGGTAAAAAGGATAAATAGAGGGGTTTCAGTCAAAGTCACAAAGGCGGGATTTATCTGATGGACGGTAGCGATTGAGTTCTTTTCCTCGTGATGCCGATTCTGCTACTGAGCTACGTCCGTCGAGCTGGTGGTGCGAAGCTTCAGTTATAAGTTGGACTTTTCCTCCCTCTAATTATTATTTTATTCCATTAATAATTAATCCGTTTTGTTTGTTTTATTAAAGTGATAAGCAATCTCAGCCGTTGGTTTCCAGCTTCCGCTTTTCCTTTGCCAGCCGGCAGCGTTCTCTACTTTCCTTGGCGTTTGGTCAACCTTGGAAATTTGATGGCACTCCGCATATCAAAAATAATCGAAAATTATTTCGCTGCCATTATTTTATTCCCACTCAATTTTATTATTAAATGTATAATTTACAAATGGCACCTTTAGGGTTGAAAAGAAAATTTCGTGCAAAGTTTATTAAAATATAGGGGATGATGATAAATTTATTTTTTTAAAAATATAAATTGTTTCGGTTCAATGGTTTAGGTTTTTTAAATGGAAAAATAATAAAAAATAAATATTTTTTAAAGTATTGACAAAATTAAATATATTGATGTACAGAGGCAGAGGGGTCCACCTTGCTTCGATGCAAAGCTGAAGGCACCAGCAAATTTAAATGCAAATATTGAAAAAGTTATATTATTATTTTGATATTGAAATTAAAGCTGCCAACATTAAAAAAAAAAATTAAATAATTTAAGTATACTTTAATAATTTTTTTCAATATTATTTTTTTAAAAAAATATTGTAAAATTACTTCCATCACATCTGGAGTCCCAATTATTTTTGGTTTTATTTTGAAATTACGAAATTTTTTATATTTTAAAATCTGGAATTCTTGGATGAGATATTTACCCCCATTTTATAGATTTAAATTAAAAAATCGGGAGAATTCTATTTTTAAAATACTTCTAATAAAAAAAATGACATAAATATTTAGGATATTTATCGAAATCCATTTTTTTCTTATAGGGATATGGAAATGGGGATAAATCACGGAAGATTTGCGGGAATCGTTTAATAGAGAAGGGTTAGTCAAATGGTGTTTACATATAAGATTTTAAAAATCAAAATGAGAAATTGACTCGGAAGAAAAAAAAAAGTCCAATATTTAAAAATGAAATTGTAATTTAATTAGGGCTTAAACCATAATAATAGAATAAATATTAATTTTATTTAATTATTAATTAAATGATGAATATATTAGGAAAAAATAATACAACTATTTTATAAAATATAAAAGATATATGTGAAATATCTTAATTTTAATTCGAATATCTTTTAATTAAGGGTATGTTTGGGGCGGCTACAGCTTATTGAATAATCTGCTGATAAGTTGATTGAAAATAATATATTGATAAGCTCAAACATTGTTTTCAGCATTTTGAAAACGCATAAGCTGCTAAAATGCAGTTTACTCAAATAGATGTATGCCACCGCGCCAAATAAACTGTCCCAAACGGGCCCTAAGTGTGTGCGTTAAGATGGAAGTGATTGCTTTAGAAAGACACTGTTTGCAGTATTAAGAATGACAACATAAAAGGAGATATAAGAAAGAGGGATCTAAGAGTGGTAAAATTAAATGGAGAGAGAAAAATAATGTCATTGGTACATAAAAAAATGTTTGTATTAATTTTAAAGAGATATAACAGTCCATAAGAGAAAAGAAAGGTGGAGGCTTCCACATTGTCAAGAGATTGTGAGGTCTACCTGAACGAATGAGCAAATTCACACAAGCCAAGCCAACTAGGTCAAAACTGTCCGAGCCACGAGGCAGACAAGAAGAATATCAGATGATCTAAGCATGAGCCACTGACCAAAAATATGACAAAAGAGCGTTGGAGCCAACCAAATACTAGAAAATTGGCCTGTCGAGATTACCTGCCCTCTAATAAAGCCAATCCAAATGAAGATCTGGTTATGCAAAACATCTCTAACCATCCCGTCAAGACTCAAAATACTTCTCACTGGGATTGATGATATCTAAATGAGCTTGATCAGTCGACCTAACCATACCAACCAAGCTTAGCCGATTGAGTTGACTCCATCGGCCTGTAATCAAGTAAGCTTAGCCGAAAAAGTTGGAAAATAGTCGCACGATAAGCCAACGCTTGTAAAGTACTGAATATGCCCTAGCATAGACCTCTTCCAAATAGGGATAAAATATATAATACATAATTCTATTATCTTCTTTATAAATGAGAGTTTCATTTTATAAAGAGGGCATGATTAGTCAAGGTTCATTTTATGAAGAGGTTCATTATAAAATGTGCAAATATTGTGCGAACTCCTTCAATTTCTAGCCATAAATCGCTTCAAAGTGGAACAATTTTTCTTAGAAGCATTGCAGCACTACAACAATGGCGCATATGTGTGTAGTGTGATGTCTTGAGTGTCTTTAGTGTTGTAACGCTTCAGATAAGCATCATAATGCTAATTTTGTAGTGTCTGTTTGAGGCAGCTGCAGCTTATTAATAATCTGCTCATAAATTGATTAAAAATAATCTTCTGATAAGCTAGGTGCGGTGGCTATTACAAATTTTTTTTTTTTTTTTTTGAAAAGCTAGACCGCAGCTAGAAAGCTGTCACCGCACCTAGATATGTGCGGTTTGAAAAAAACTAATTTCTGCATTTTGAAAATGCATAAGCTATCAAAACGCAGTTTACCCAAACATGTCAGGTGCGTTTTCAAAACGTCACCGCATAATGAAATAAGTTGCCCCAAACGGACCTTATATTTGAGAGCATTATAATAAAAGCAAATAGCTCCTTGACATTGAATGATACAGCACCTGAGCGCTCCACATTAAAATATATAATTTTTTCATTTTTATTATAATTTTATTTCTTATTTCATGAATTCATTTATGTTTCCATTTGCTCAATAATTTTTACTTTCACTAAATGTACCTATAAATTTCATAAATTTTACATAAAAATTATTCATTTTTATTCGAAAACTAAGTAAAATGAATAGGATATTTAATACGCCTAATGAAAGCATAATTAATGTTATAGTAAAAATAATTACAAGACTGTTAAAAACAAATTTTTTATCTTTAATCAAAGCTGAATTAAAAAATACATAAGAGGACAAAAACTTCTTCCACTTGATGGGATGTTTGTTGAATTAAGAGAATCAATTCTGTCGGATTAGTGTTTACAAACACTTTAAAGCGTAGAATTGGAGCGCCATTAGTACTTTCTCTAGTCTTTTTTGTTGTAATTAGTATAGATTTAATAATCACTTAATCATATAAAATTAAGAGAGTTAACAATAATAACTTTGGGATAACAGTCAATCAACGCTTAATTTATAGCCTACTAAATTATACCTTGTCTGTTGCAAATGTATAGAATCTATTAACATTGTTTGTCAGTTCACTTAACCTCCTCTATAGTGTTGCAATCTTCATCCATTCATTTTAAATATATTGACCAGATTTATATTGTAAATCCGCTGCTTTATGTTCACCTTGTGTTTTAAATTCTTAATAAATAATTTAAGTCTTGCATTGAATGGAAGGACTTCTTGTCCGGGTTCAAAATTGTGTCATTCAAAGATGAGAGTGTCAATGTATCTCTGTCGAAATTTGGTTTTGTTCATTTGTAGTTGGGCCGATTTAGTTTAGTTTTGCTTTTGCTTAGCTACGATTTAGTCTTTGGTCTGATTCTCTATATTGTATAAATCGGTCGGTCATTGTATATTGTTGTGTGATTCTAATAATAGAATTGCTTTCCATATCCTCTATCTTGTTTCCCTGCATTCAATTTGTTTCAGGGAGAAGTAAATTGTGGAAATTGATTCAAGAGATTCGAAGTAGTATTTTGAATAGAAATGCATAAAATAAGATAACACAGAAACCTAACGAAGAAAATCTTGAGAATGGGAAATAATCACCAAACCGCATCTCACCAAGAAATTCATTGTGAAGAAAATGAAGAGAATGTATACACAACATTCAAGCATCTTCATATTTTGGAACAACAGAAAATTAAAATCCTACACTCTCATTCTACAAAACTAAAAATTTTAAGAAAGTCGATTACTGGCATTGAGGTGTGGTGCGACTTTCTTAATTTGCAAAAATTAATGAACTCGGATTTAAATTTATATATTGATTTAAATGATAATGAGTCACACAATTAATGCAAGTATACGTATCGCTCAAGTAATACAGGGCTCTAATAGAGTCCTGAAATATCGATCCCACAGGGAGGCTTTACTTTTATGGCGTAGCACAAAAATCTCTTATCAAATCACAACACAATTGCAAAGGATTTAATTTTTAAAGTAAAGACAAACATGTTCAGTTATTATTTCTACTAAAGCGCGTTCTAAATTCTAGCAATTTAAACTAATACAAGACTAAATTTATAACAAAGTTCAGTTGCAAGAAAGAGTCTTCCTCCTATCCATTCATAACGTGATGATTATTGTGACATAGATGAGTGATATAAATGTATTGTGCCAAATAGGAGCATTCATATTCTTTACCCATATTTCAGTGTATAAAGAACATTGGCTAATCCTAAGTTTAGTCCTCAAACTTGTGGTTAGGCTGAGATGATACTGGCTCTCACTCCAGAGGTCCCACTTTCCTTCACCTGAAGGCTAACTCTCGCTTCAGTTTCTAAACATTATGACTGAATTGAGGATTTCAGTCTGTCACTCTGAAATCTCAAATTTTACACCCATCAAAATATATTTCCCTATTTATTTGCACTCAATTCTCATGAACTATATCTCTCATTCATGGACATTGAATGTGACCTTTACTTTTATTGTGGAACTCATAATCCTTTCGGAACATATGTTTCCCAACAAGTATTAACAATTCAATTGGCCAGATCAAAAAGCAAATGAAGTTCTAAGTGAAAAGGTCATTACAAGTTCTCCATAATAAATCGACACATCATTTCTATTTCACAACATCAACACATCACATGAAAAGGAGAGAAACAAAGAAATCTACTCAAAACTAATGGGGAAAAGATGACAAAACATGAATTATATATATAAAAACAACATCATATAAACAAAGTAAAATAAATACAAATTATCTCAAACTCTTCCCCAAGCGAATCTCAAGGAATTCATTTGACTCCTCTTCTTTTTTCACAACAACACACAACTCTCTCTTTAGAATAGTAAGGAAGAATAAATCTCTCACTTTCTCTCTCCTCTCACACTCCTTAGAAGAGAAAACATAACCACTTCCTACACAAAATGGAAAGAAAACTCTCTCTAAACTCTAAAATCTTCTCTTCCTTTCTTCCCCCTTTTGAAATGTGGCTCCAAAAGTGTTTAAATTCAGCCAAAACAAAATTTCCAAGAGTTTCCTCAAGCAACCCTCCAAAATACGGCCAAATACATTGAATCTAGTTCAAAATCGGGATAGAGCGCTGTCCGGCGCTGGTAGGGGCGCCGTTCGACGCATTATTCCGCCAAAACACGTAACTCTCTAGAAACTAGCGTTGTTCGGCACTGGTGACAGCGCAATTCAGCGCTAGTTCAATAAAATGCACTTTTGTCCTTTTTCGCTCCAAATTTGCTCATTTTTACTTCATTTTGCTCCAAATGCTTAAAATCATCAAAAAAACATTCCTTTAAAGTGCAATATCATCAAAAACAGGTATGAAATGAATAATAAAAAGCTATCAAATTTTTAGTGGATCAAGGTGCAGCGATGATAGCTCCGCGACACTCTAATTGAGTGTTGCAGTGTCATGCTCTAGGGCTTTGAAGCTAGGCTGGTCGTGGTGGCGTTGTTTTTAAGGTGCTACGACTCAATGATCGGGTGTTGCAGGTACAGTGTTAAGACGCAAAGTACAACAAAAAATAAAAAAGAAAAAAAAATATTTTTTCTATTGTGAACCCGAACACAACATAAGGGGGAACAACCTCTCCCCTACCCCCACCAATGAATCACACTGAAATTTGAACGGCAAAATTAAGAGCTCTAAGTGAACAATTGATCAACACAATTACATTCCAAATAATAACAATTTAATAGATGTTTGATCACACTATTTTGTAATGTGCTATTTATAAAGAATGTCTTTTGAGTTTAACATCTCTATAGATGAAAGAATTGGAGCAGCTTGATGGTCCATGATGTATCTCAACAAGAGATGAATGCCACATCTTAGGCCTTTCTATAAATATGTATTTTGAAATATTTTTCTTTGAGTGTTTATTAGTGTAACACTATACATCTAGTAGGTCTAGGTTCTTGGATATCAATATGTCACAACATATTTGTCCCATACTATGTTTTATAATTGATAAAGGTCATTAAAAAAAATTGGTCAATACATACATATATACATATATACTTTTATATATACATATATATATACATGCATGCATATTGCCTAGAAGATTATTGACCGGTGCTCAAGTCATTCAATCAAGATACAAGTACTTGCCTCTCTCATCACATTTAAAGTAAATCCAACCAAACACAAAAAAAATATGGTAGCTAAATTATGCACTCCACAATTCTAATTATCTCTCAATTCCGTCTCCTTCTTTACATAGTTCTGAATTTACTAAATCATATTATTAGGCGGATTTAATAGATTTAACTTAAGAAAAAAATAAATTGAACAAATATATGTCAAACACCCCAAACACATTTAATAAATTTAATCTCAATCGAACCAAACACTATTTTGAATTTAGCATCTTTATCTAATAAATCAAGATTTATCATATTTTTTTAATCATATTTAACTTACATTCTGATTAGAACTAAAAAACCCCAAATAAAAAATAAATTGATTTCATGTACACAAGAAATCGTGCAAGTCAAAAATTGTTTCATCCACCAACGATTTTTTAAGAGAATACATGTTGTTGCATGTGATTGGTCCAACTTAGTAGTCTCAACATTTGGGTGTGTGTACCGTCAGTCGTCACCTATTGTTAGAGCAGTCTCTTTGAAGGTTGAAAGTCTCCTCAGGTCACGGATTCGAATCCTCGTCTAATTAGTTTGCCAGTAGTGAGGGCGGTCATCAAATAATTACGCACATGACAGTAATTGGGGCTTATATAATAGCCTTCAACGGTTATATATATATATATATATATATATATATATATATATATATATATATATATATATATATATATATAATTATTACTTCTAGAATCAACGAAATTAGTTTGGCGGAAAAAAGAAATAATTTTTGAAGGAGAAAAGATAGATATTGTGTGGATATTGATGCATGACACCAAAATCATATGGTAAAATGAACAGTTGACCTAACAAAAAAGTCATTGGAGAATAAATTAAGGTGTCCCGTGCAAATCCCCAACTGCTTTGCGGGTCAATTAAAGGTGTTGACTTTAAATTAATTTATCGTATTTTCTAAATTAATTAATAGGATTGAAAAAATTAAAAAAAAAGGAGAGTTGTTGAGATTTCAATGTGGTGGGACACCGAAAATGGGCACTAGTGATTTAATCTGTGACCAATGCAAAATAAATAATCCTCAACGAGTATGGGGCATTAGATTGTAAGAGGCTCATATTTTATTCAAATTTTTGTTTTTTTTTTTGTGTGAATAAATAACGTGCGAAATTAATATATATATATATATATATATATATATATATATATATATATATATATATATATATATATATATATATATATATATTATTTCCATACCACACACTTAATTATATATTTACCTCCTTATTTTTGTATCTGATGAGTGTGGTAGGGTCCGCATCGGTAGTCATAAATTTAATGTCTTAGTGTTAAATGAAAACCATCACACAAGTAATTAAAAAAAGTAAGTATGTGGAGATCCCTCGATTTTTATGTGGAAAACATTGAGAAGGGAAAAAACATCACGGGGCATAACTCAAAGGAGATAATTCAAGATGAATGGTGATACAAATGTCCACTATTCTTTTGAATTAGAGAAGATGAAGTTACAAAGATAATCGTTGTAAATGTATAATGATAGTTCATTTGACAATAGTCATAGCCTGGTTGTAGTTCTCGGTGATAATAAATTGTAAAGGTCCGTAAGTGATTGCTATGGTGGCAATAGTCCACCAGAAACGTTGTGGACGACTGTAGTGCCAGCTTGTCGTCTAGGTCGTAGTATAAGGCAATAGTAGCAGATGATTGCTTCAAGAATGTCGGTTAGCTATAGAGGCTATAGTCGAAAGTTGCAGAAGCTATAAGCCACGTAGGTCGCAATTGGTCACTGTAGTAATGAGCTATGATGATGTCCGTAGGCTGCACGAGCCAAAGTTAGAAGCTGCACTAGTTGTGGATCACGTATGTCGTAATTGGTTATCACGTAGGCTTCAGTGGTGAGCTATGTTAAAATCTATAGACTGCAACGTTCGGAGTCGGGGGCTACATGAGTTGTGAACCACCTAAATCATTGTTGACCGCATAGGTCGTAGTGGAGAGTTATGAAGACGTCCGTAAGCCGCAGGGGTCAAAGTCTTGAGCTGAAGGAGCTTTGAGGCACGTAGGTCTTAGTGGAAAGTTGTGTTGACGATTGTAGGTCGCAGGGGTTGAAGTTGAGAACTGCATGAGCTATAGATCACTTATGCCTTAGTTGTCCGAATGCTATAGTAGTGAGATGTGTTATCACTGTAGACTCTAGTGGACCTAGTCGAGAGCTGTACGAGACGTGAACCACATGAGTCATAGTTGATGACGTGGGCTATAGTGGTGAGTTGTGTTGATGCTCATAGGCTACAGGGGTCGGAGTTAGAAGCTGCATAAGTTGTGTGCCCCGCAGACCGTAATTGGTCACGTAGGCTATAGTGGTTAGTTTTGGTGACATCCATAGGTCACAGGGGCATGAGTTTGGAGTTACACAAGTTGTGGACTACATAGGTCGTAGTCGATCATGTAGATCAAAGTTGTGAGTTGTGATAACGTCCATAGGCTGTAGAGGCAAGAGTCAGGAGTTGCACAAGATGTACACCACATAGGTCGTAGTCAATTACGTAGATCACTGTGATGAGCTATGATGTTGTCCGTAGGCAGTAGAGGCTAAAATCGGGAGCTACATTAGCTATGGACCACATTGGTTGTAGTTGGTAACATAGACCATAATGGTGAGTTGCAATAAAGTACTTAAGCCGCAGAAGCCAAAGTTGGGAGCTACACTGAGGGAGTTTTAAGAGTCTGGAGAAAGTCATAGTCTTTGGTGTAGTATTATGATGTCTTCGAGTAGTGTTCTTATGCTGTAAGTGGGGTGTGTTGTTACTTTACAATGTATGTTGAAGTATGTAGTGCACGTTGTGACTTCACAGAGGACTTCACTACAGAGAGCAGGTGGAGGCTGAAGATGCTCGACGTGGTCGATGGCGATGCTAGACATACCTGAGGTGGCCAAAGTCGGAGTTATCTGGAGACGGCAACGGTTGAAATTGGCTTGAGGGCAGTGGAGATCAGAGTTAGCTTGAGGGCGGTGGAGGCCGGAGCAGACAGTGAGCAACATTGGACGACAGCTATAGGAATGAGAGGCTGATGGTGGTGCAGGAGGCTGACGGTGGCCTGTGGTGGTTGGCGGTTGGCGGTTGCAGAGTGGGCGGTAGTGGTTGGCTACTACAAGTGCACGACGTTGATAGTGGGCAGCTACAGAGGCTGGAGTTGGTCGGATCTACAGTATAGGATTCTAAGCTGCAATACCCTCTTTTGCATGCTCTGGTCTTTCTCTTGCTTAGGATCTCGGTCCCCTCTTCATGAGACGTGTATGACTCTATTTATTGAGTTCAAATTATAATTAAAGAATCTAGACTACTCTTAATTGGACGGCATTATATGAACGACATTATTTTTTTGGTTAAAAATTTATTTTAAGATCAAAATTTTGTTGAATACGTATCAATCTCCACGTTTTTTTTTTCCGTTGCCGAACAATTATTTTTTGTTCCATATGCCATAATTATTTTTGTAAGCTGTTGGAGCTGGGGCCAAAGCATCTGGCCAATATAATAATAATAATAATACTGTCATTGAGCTTATTTTAAGTGCTTTAGACAATTGTATTGTACCCGCTCTACTTCTAATTGACAAACAATAATAATATATTTATATTTAACACAGTAAATAAAATTACAAAAAATTGACAAGTATTAAGGTCCATTTAGAATAGTTTTCTATTTGTTTTATGTTTCAAGAAAAAAATTTGCGTGCGGAAGATGTGCATAGAGCTGTGTATGCTAGAAGGTTACAAGAAGAGTATTGTCGGATTATATCCAGGTTATACTCTACTGTAACTTACAAATAATCCCTCTGTAACTTCCCTGTAACCTAACTTCTACGCTCCTGTTTTATATATTTGTAGGTTACATAAAAGTTATATGGGGGTTATTTATAAGTTACAGGAAAGTATAACCAGGATATAACCCCCCAATACCCTTCCTGTAACCTCCTAACGTACACAGCTCTGCGTACGTCTTCCGCACGTAAATTTTTTCCGTGTTTCAAACCATTCCCACATCTCTGTTTGGAGAACTATTTTATTTCTACTTTCTATAAATTATGTGGTAGAAAGCTGTTTTTTTCAATCTTGCTCGTTAAAGTGCATCGGATGTTAATAATTTATCGTCCCATTTTTCAAAAAAAAAAAAACATATCTTTATAATTTTTTACAATTTTACAATGACCTTTCTAAAAAATTATAGCCACCCCCCACAGTAAAAGCCTGTAAAAATGAAAATAAGTTACAAAAGCTTTAAAACCATAGATTTCTCCAACATTATTTTTCTGGACAAGGGATCATAGGCCCGTAGCTTTAGAGTAACGCATGTATTTAACCCCCACCACACCCACTCAAAAAATGGCTCATAAAGAAGAAATAAATAGATGTCATGCCAACTACAAATAACCTAAGATTGAGATGTAGTATCTAAATTAAAAAAAATATATCTATTTTATTAAACACTAAAATATTAATTATTATTATTATTTATTATTATATTTAATCAATCGTCAACTTGAAAATGCACGAAAATTAATTTATAAGTACGTGTATGTATTCATCACTTGTATTTATATTCTTCAGTGTTTGGGTCAGTCAAGTAAGCATTACGATTAATAAGATATAAGATAACACCGATAGGCCCACCAATTATTTTTTAATCAATTCATCTCAATAATTGAGTTATCAATTATCGCGATGCGATTATCAAAATAAATAAATAAATAAATGAAGAACAGCCGAAAACAAAATGAACTCAAATTCAACCCCTAACAAACGGCACGCGCTAGCTTTAAACACCATAGACTTGACTTTTTGGCATTCTCTTAATCTTATATTATTATTCATTTATTATTATTTTTTTTTCTAATTTCAACATCACATTTTATTTATTTGTCGGTACTTTAAAAAATAAAAAAAAATGAAAGTAATTAACAGCTGCCATGCATTCTAGAAAGAAGGAAGAAATGGGATCAATGCTTTACTTATTTAGTACTTTATTGTAATATCAATAAGTCAGAGGAGGTGGCTTCCCACATTCTTTAAGAATGGGTGAATTATTTGAGGTTGAACAAAATAAGCATTACTTGGTGGTTGGGTTTGGGGGAAGTCAAGTCTAATATGATTTTTTTAATACTCAAAGTGGAAGATTTTTCATGTGAGAAGATTTGGATGGGAGACTTATGTTTTGGGGGTGGGATAGTTTATGTGTGTGTGTGTGGTCTTGGAATAACTGCACGTGTTTAGATAGCTCTAATCAAAAGACTGGGACATGATTTGTACGAGTCTTTGTGGTCTTGACTTTGAAATTTACGCGGTTAGAATGACTTGGATTGATTTCAAACTTGGTTTGAATATATGTGCATATACGTATATTGTATGACAAAGATGTTTGACTGAATCAAACGGTTTCATGTTGAGCACGTGCCAAAAGATCAATCATGTTCGAGCAAGACAGATAAGCTAGGAGGATAATGGGCCCAACGGTGAAAATTAGATAGAATGCAGTTAGCCAATCAGTTAGAGGCATTGGTTAGATGCCGACCTATATGGCGACTGATCGACCAAAGGGCCAATTGATCCGGAGTGTGACTGCCTAGAGGGCATTCAATGTGTCGAAGATTTGACGAGAATGCTATATGAGACAAATCATCCAATACTGACTTGAAGAAGTCGATTGAAAACCGGCATTTTATTTTTCTATAAATACAATAACGATTATTGTAAAAGGGAATGATACCCAATACAAAAAAGGGGGATTGTATTTTAATATATATTTTGTCTCCTTCCTACACTCTATTCTTTGAGCGTGATTCACCAATAAATCTGGGTACACTCACACACACACACACCCACACACATCCACACAAACACACTATGTTGGAATTCACAAAATGTCTACATAAAATTGATGAAATTCAAATCTTTATTATCGATAAACTAATTAATAACAAAAATATTTGTTGTTGGTCAATAAAGCAAGATGGCATCTCAAGTGAAATACTTCAATAAACTTGTACTTTTCGTTTCTACTTCCTACCTCTATAAATAGCCTTTATCTATATAAAGTAAGGTATGGTTCTATATGCACCAAAAAGTAATGACATCTATTTTTTGTGTTCACATTTTCTTTTTACGATAAGCCTTGTACTTCATATGCTCTCTTCCTGTGTCTTTCAGTTCTATCCATTCTTATATGGGTCTTGTGGTTCTCTGGTTCTTATGGTTCTCTTGGTCTTATAGTTCTTTAAGGTACCAAAAACCTCTTTCCCATTGGAATGTCTTGCGAAGTAACATGTCAGGCACTCCACAAATCAAGACATCCCATACTTCAGTTCAAGACCACTTAAATTAGGAGGAGTTGCCATCCCACCCCAATTGAAGTTTCTTATGAACAGTGTGAAAGTCATCATCAACATGCATCCAAAAATCGCCTTAACTGAAGGTTCAAAATCCTCAAATTCTTATAAGCAAATGGATTTGATGGTTATATGGACTATAATGTGTGGTTTCTTTCATCCCAAAACTTGGTCGCAACACTGTTTTTCACAATCTTCTCCTCTTTGTTGCCATAGGTACTGAAACTTGATTCCTGCAAGGAAATTTGGCTGACCCTCAAACATCATCTTCAGTCCACCAATATTTCATGGGTTATTCAACTCTAGAATGAGGTTCACAACCTCTCTAAGAAGAAACAAACGATGACACAATACCTATCAACTATCAAAGCCAAGGTTGATGAAATTACAGCAGACGGCTCATTTTTGAATATGCAAGGTTTCATCCATTACAACTTGAATGCACTCCACTCAACCTACCAAGCCTTCAAAATAGCCATCCAGACTAACCTTCAACTATTGAATCTTGATGAGCTTTATTCCATATTATGTATAGAAGAGACAAACCTTGCAGCCAAGCGTCAATAAGAACTTTAAACAGCCTCAACAAACTCATGTACAATCTGCTCTATATGTGTTTTGAGGCTGGGCTCGTGGATGCTTCAACTCTGCAAGAGGCAAGCATTGAACAACCCATGTTAAATATTAGGCTAAATAACGTGTATTTTTTGTAGAAAGCACAATATATGGTTTAAACATTCTTCAAGACAAAGGCATATTCCATGTTATCTATTACTCATAGGTCGTTTGGATATCAATCGAGCTCAACAGATTCATCTCTCATGATTTCCACATAATCAAATACAGAAATTTATATCATAATCTACATTAATGATGTTCTAATTATCAGAAGTGATCCCACTGATATCACATATCGTTGAACAACTGTAACAACGCTTCTAAGTCAAGAAACTGGGAAAAAACAAAAGCATTCTTAGGCATACAAATTACTCATAAATCTCAAGGTCTCCACCTCAATTAGACCTCTTATGCTCCCAAAATCCTCAAAAAAAAGCAGGCTTGTTTTCTTATAAACTACTAAATTCCCCAATAGCCGCGAAGCTTCCAAACTCAATAGACATCACAACACCATATGCAATCCTTATTTGTACAAACAATTGGTCAGGTCACTACAATATCTTACAATTACTCGTTTGGACATTGTCTTCCCGATTAACAAATTGCTCGAAAATCTTCATAATCTGCTCAACAGTCGCTTTATACAACTTAAATGTCTTCTCATATACATTAATGGCACTCCAACTAAAGGCCTTCCAATTACAAAACTAATCTACATATTCATGCCTACTCGAACTCGAATTGGGTCGGAGGCCCAACGGATAGAAAATCTACAACAGGGTATTGTGTGTTTCTAGGCGCTACTCTTATATCCCGGTACTTCAAGAAATAAGCCACTGTGGGTAGTTCATCCACTTAAGAAAAATACAGAGCATTATTGAGTGTGAAATCCAATCTCATATGGCTACGACAAATGTTACAAGAATTCCACATCTCAACTCCCGATCCAATGCCAATCCAGATCCAATGCCAATCCATTGTGATCTCTTGCACTCTCAAATAATCTCGTGTTTCATGTTCGTACCAAACACATCTAAATTGATGTGCACTTCATATGTGAATGTATCAAGAATAAGCATATCAAAGTACATGATGTATATACCGCAGATCAACTGGCGGATAGATATTCACAAAACCGATTTCATCAATCCTTTTGCGTGGCAAGCTGACCCTTCAGGCTTGAATTATCAACTTAGGGATGGTAATAATGTTAGTAACTATTGTAAGTCAAGAAAGCAAGATGACATCCCAAGTGAACTACTTCAGCAAATGTGTACTTCTCGTTTATCCTTCCTACCTTTATAAATAGCCCTTATCTGTATAATGTAAAGTATTGTTATATTGGTACCAAGAGGTAGTGAAATCTAATATATGTCTCCACATTTATCTTCTTACGGTAAACCTTCTACTTCCTCTGTTTTCTTCCCAAGCCTTTCTCTTCTATCCTTTCTTCTTTGGATCTTGTAGTTCTTTACTAAAAAGGCATTAAAATATTAGTTAACATTATTAAAAGTTGTGAATTAAATTTTACGAGAATGTATATGATAGGACGTTTGTATAAAATAAACCAATGAACCATACAAGGGAAAAACATAGCATGTTATAAATAATAAATTTATGGTTATACCATTTCATGTAAAATGATAATAATAATAAAATCTATCATCCATCTAAGATTTTATTACAAAAATAATACATCACTTCATTGTTTTCCTCTTTGGTATGCTCAATTTTTAATATTTCTTCAGGAGTAAATGCTGTCAAAGGTGGAAGTGGAGGAAGATAAATTCAAGCACCACTAAATAGCACCATTAGCGTGCAATCCTGCTCAGCCTGCATAGCTAACACTTTGACACTCAAGTTCCACATAAAATTCAGCTATTTTTGGCTCCTCACCAACACATCCAGTTTTGCCACTATTCAAAATGTGCAAGCTTTGTTTGTGCGCATAGGGTGACAATTTGGTAGACAGTTGAGGCGTAAGTCACCTCTTGACCCTTGTTCGATTCCTACGGGAACGAATAACACATATGAGAGGAGTATTTCTAATTACCTCCCTTATTGAGTTTATCTAGCTCTTATCGATGAAGACAATTTCTTGACTAAGGGAATAACGTGAATCAATGTTGCTAAGGTGGATAAGACGATAGACTTTCACAACCGAACTTCTTGAAGTGGTGTTGATAATGAAGCTGATTAAAACTTTATGTGTAATCACGTCATTGTTCAGCCAATTTCTTTTAAAAGCCCTACTCGTCGAATCGGAGGAGGCCGGCTACAATCTGGATCAGTGAAATTTTGTCGTTCTTATGAAAGAACTTCAGGAGGGCTTCTTCTCTCGCTGCTTCACTAAGCAAAAAAATTTTCAAGTGTCGACTTTTCACTCCAACCGAATGAAGTTTCACCGATTCTCAAACGAAACCTAGAACAATGACGAAGGTGGAGGTAATCATTTATGTGGCAATGATAGTTTGGGTTCATGAAGAGGTGCAGGAAATGACACCAGTAATTAAACAAGTTTCATAACTAAAGTATAATATCTGATTTAACTATGAGAAATTCGATCATTAAACCAGCCGAATAGAATTAAGGGAGTATTTTTATAAAAGGAAGTATTAAATAGTTTAAACAGAAACGCGTACTTGTCTTCTTATGCTGAATTGTCATTTAAAATTCTGTACAGTGAAGCCCTGTCCTCGTTGACCAATGTTGGGTCGAAAATTGACCTGACCTATCAACTAACGAGAATACATAGTGGATGTTCTTGATGTTTTATTTCTTGTATTTTTAAACATCAATGTGGGAGAAGAAGCTGAGGGTTTTTTTACAGAGTTTCTTGAGGGTTTGAGATTGAGACAGGATAAGAAAAAAAATGCCCCTGACTTTCCTTCTTATTGTATACTCAGAAGCCTATGTAATCGCACAAGAGTTTAGAAATTATTATATATTGTGTAGTACGAAGCTTGAGCAGACTCGTTGTCGAAAAGACAGCTGATGTGGATTGTAATATTCTTATTAAATGATAATATGTATGATGCTATGTAGCATCGACACTTCAAAAAAATGTGTCATACCTTGTCGAACATGTATCAGACACCGAAACTTGTCCAACACGCACTAAAATTTCTTCGACGCTACAAAATATATGTCAAAAATTTTTAGAGCCCAAACACATTGAGATACACCTCAACACTGCGTCGGACTTGAACTTAACATGATTTTGAGAAAATGGGACACAAAAATTAGAGATTATAAATATATGTATAACCTTAATTATTCCTCGTAGTCGAAAACGCCCAGTCTTTCATCATGTTGAAGCTACCTCTAACATTTGTCAAAATCAAGCATCGAATGTGTATTCAACATTCGTGGAGGCCGAGCATTAGTAATTTCTTCTTTATAATCATAGGATTTTTTAAATATTTGTAGATAAGTTGGATTATAAGTTGGATGAATTTTTTTGAAACTTATATCTAATTTAAAAAATTAAATTTTAATAAGTATGAGAATTTATAAAATAAATTAAATTTATGAAGTTTAATTTTATTCTTGCATAATTTGTGTTGTGATAATTTTAATAAAGAAATGAAATATATATATATATATATATATATATATATATATATATATATATATATATATATATATATATATATCGATGGCGTGTTGTGTCCTTTTTTTTTTCATCTATGTTGTATCTTTGTATTGTGTCGTGTCGTGTCCGTGTCCATGCTTTATAGGTAGGATGATAGATGAAAATTCTAGCTTGTACGAGTATGGAATAAAAACTCGGATGGTGTAGGCGAGTTTGACCGTAAGAGCTCGCTCAAAGATTGAGATTGAGCAGACAAGCTAGTTCTAAGAAACTCACTGGAATGCTGTCATACTTCAGAGTTATTCACAAAATCCTTTTAGACAACAAGAAGCTATTCCACTTGTCATTTTCAAATGTACGACTAATGAGTACTTTTGATTTGGCCAACACAAGACCAATAAATACACTGTTATTAGGCTTGACTCGTTAAGCCCATGATGCTCATCTAGCATTTGAGATATTATGTTAGTTAACAACTCATTCTAAGGTATACATATTGTTGTCTCTACTCATAAGACTATACATCAGTTGACATATGATGAACTTTAATGCACACTAGTTGAACCAAAAATGAACTTTAGTTATTATGAACTAGTTGATATATATATATAATGAACTTCATTTTCAGCAAGCTGTGAGCCCTAAAACATACACTAGTTGAACAATCATTTGCTTTGGTACCTAACAATTTCTTAGTTGTTGAGAAATAAAATGACTTACTTTGTAACATTATGGTGTTATCCAATATTGTTCCTTGGCATGAAATAAAATAAGAATATATTTTCTTTTGGCAATAAATAATTTACTGGCAAATTTATTTCTTTTAATAACGAAAACTTTCTAAAATGTTCTAAAACTTTAACATTAATTATATAACTTAAAATAACTTCAATAACTAAAATTTGAAAATAAATAAATAAATATCAAAAAGTTATTAAAGTTATCAATTAGATAGTTTGATGAACTTCAAACCGTTTTATCCATTTTTAATATATAGGACATTTTTCTCTTCTAATTAAAACAAATCAGTCTAAATACCACGTCTTTCTTACTATTTCAAACTTCTAACCCTTTGAAAGAGTCATGTTTCATAATAAAAGTTTCTTATTTGAATTAATAAATTTCTATGTATGTATCTACATAGCTATTACCTAACTTTAACTATCTTTTACATATTTATACCATTCAAATATTTTATGTCACGTAAAAATGTCATTTCTTTAACTTTTAAAAGGTAAAATACACATTTTCAAATATAGGTCGAGTGACTTATCTAAAAATTTAAGTTTAGGGGTTAAATATGTAAATACATTGGAATTGAGTGACATGTATGTAAATCTCTCTTTTTTTTAATACTTTTATTCTTTCCACAAATTCTTTGAATAATAAGCTAAATTGTTTTGGTTATTATGCTATCTTAGATGTCATTTGCCTCTCTACCATGATTAGGCTTCTTCTCATTGACCAACCTAATTTAATTGCACAAAACTTTATTTTGCATACCATATCTATATATATAATATCTTCAAATGAAAGTACATTATAATTGTTTATAATCTTTTTTATTATTATTATTAAAACTATAAATTATAGGTTTTAAAGCTTTGAATAGAGGAATATCTATATAACAAGAACCTATTTTTTACTCTCTTTTTCTCCCACAAGAAAGAAAGGATTTTCCACTATTTTGACTCGTAATCCCATTGGTCCAACTCTTTCGTTAGGAGACAATTCATGATATAATATTATTCGTCATAATTTTAGAGTCTCTTAAAGTCAATGCACGGGCCCACGAGAACTTTGTTTGTAACCAATCTCTTATTGTCCTGTATCTACGATGCGAAAATTCTAAAGTTGAAATTTGACTTTACAGCTCATATTATATGCACATTTCCTTGACAAATGAACAACATTATGAATGTTCTTGATGTTTTCATTATTGTATTCTTATACATCATTTAATTAGAATTTTTACCTAGATAATACTCTAATACTAATTTACTAGATATTTTTTTCTCCCTAATATCATTAAAATTTCAGATATTGATATGAAGATAATATGACTATAAGTCATGTCCAACAAGGTGTTGACATAATTATATCAACATTTATGTTAATTTACTCTTTGTGAAATGAGCTTACATGAGTTTTAGAGTTATTTCAATTATTTTTAGAGTTAAATATATGGGCATATTGATAGTTATTTCAATTATTTTAGAGTTATTAGCCATATTTGTCTAAGAAAGTTATCTTTTGCTTGTTCTGTGAAAAATCCAAGCTTCTTCGCCTCGGTCACATCCCTAATAGGCCAAACAAGGTTAGATGAAAAAGATGACCAAGTAAAGTTTCGGGTCTATTCGGGACGGTTATAGATGTTTGAAGAAACAGTTGTGAGGTTGATGTAGAAGAAACTGCTAATCAAAAGACAGCGGTGGTTTTTAACATTATTTTTAATTGTAAAAAGTCAAACCGTAACATTCTGCAACCACCACATTTACTCATGTCAGTTTGCAAAATGAAGCTTTCTACTGCAGCTTTTTAAAAAATCTGGCAAAATATAGTTTTATTGAACTACACAATGCGATGCGACACCACATCGCGGCCATAACATTCTGACAACCATCACGCTTTAATCATGTCAGTTTGCAAAATAAAGCTTTCTACCACGGTTTTTTGAAATATCAAACAAAATACATTGTTACTAAACAACATAAAATTCAGTGTGCTAACGCATCACCAACACATTGCTATCCCAAATGCACTTTGAATGCCCGTACCATTTGGTTTGCGTGTTTCAACTCCTTATCCAATAAGTCAATTTTAAATTCTTTAAAGAAGCCGATCGCGGTAAGGGACCTGCGATTCGGCTTATCAGCAACTTATGAGAATAAGCTGGATAAGCAACTTCTCTTTGAATAAGCTGGATAAGCATAAGCCACCCCAAACGGACCCTTAATCTTATTCATTTTCTTGTACAAATTTTGTTGAAGGAGAAAAACAGCTATTTTAATTTATTTCCCTCAAGCTATGCAAGAAAATGTATCTCACTATTTAAAAATTTAAAATAATTGTATTTTTGATGAGACATGGAAGGATTTATGTGGTATAAATGTAAAAAAGTAGAGTTTAGGTGTTAGATTTGCAAATTCCTAGGAATTGGGCTGTATATATGTAAATGCTCCTAAAAATTATTAGAGCTGTGAACTAGTTTGATGAACTCTAATCCTTTTTATTATTTTTTAATATTTGGACTATTTTGGTCTTCTAATTAAAAAAAATATATATAAAAACAGTCTGATTACTATGTCTTCTTACAATTTCAAACTTCTATCCTTTGAAAGAACCAAATTACAAAAAACAAGTTTATTATTTGAATTATAATATTTACCTCAATTATTATTATTTTTTTGGGGCACTTAAATTCATAACTAGGGGTGTAAACGAGTCGAACACGACTGAATTCAGGCTCAGCTCGTGTTCGGCTTGTTAAAAAATATTACGGTTCGTGTTCAACTCGTTTATATTCCAAACACAAAAAGTGTGTTTGTGTTCAGCTCATTTACTTAGTGAGCCGAACACGAGCTGTTCACGAATAAAGTCGTTTTGACAACCCAAATCACGCAGCCATAAGATGTTAAGAGTTGACGCAAAATGTAAATCTTATTGTTTATATTAAAACATCATTTAAATCTAATTTAATATATTTTTATTCTATTTTTTAATTAAAAATTATAGTTGATTATAAATTTTTATAGTCTTGCAGCCAATATTATTTTTTTAAATACTACTCATCAATTATATATAATTGATGAGTAGTATTTCGTGTCAAAACAAGCCGAACACGAACGAATAACTCTTTATTCATGTTCGGCTCGTTTATATATCGAGTACAAAAAAAAGTGTTTGTATTCAGCTCGTTAACTTAGCAAATGAATCGAGCACAAACTTATTAATGAGCCGAACACGAGTTATTCGCGAACAACGAATCATTTTGACAACCCTATACATAAAACTCAATTCCTATCTTACATATCTAATAAGTAAACTTCACTTTTAAAATATCATTTTTTTAGCTTTTATTCTTTCTTCAGAAATAATCTAATCTGGTTGGGTCATGCTAAAAATGTCATTTGCCGTTCTATAGGCTTGTTTTCATTGACCATCCTTATTTAATGGCCTACAAAATGGTCTCCCATCCAATAGTATATTTATATTTTATAGGAATATCTTCGCATGAAAAAATATATTATGAATGTCATAATGTTTTTATTTATTATAACTTTGAATTATTATAATTTTGACATTTTTTTAAACCAATCTGTTTGAATTTTCTAAACTTAACTAAAAAAAAAAATCAGAAGCAATTATTAATTATGATTCAGAAGACTATTCTTCCGGTTGATTTTTATGACATGATATTTTAAGAAGGAAAAAGAAATTCACCGGTTTGACTTGACCTGTATTTTGATTTGAACTTCATTAATGCAGTCAAGACTTATTCACAATAAATATATTGCCACCACTATATTAACATAAGCGTAGAAAAAGTCAAATAATAATGTCATGTTAGAAGTTTAGAGAGAATATTATACACCAAATTCATGTATAATACTATATATATATATATATATATATATATATATATATATATATATATATATATATATATATATATATAAATAAAATCGATATTCGACAGAGTCCAAATCAATTTTTCACGCGCTTTCTGAGCCTCACTGATGAGAGCTCGCGCCTACGTACCTATAATTCGAAAGACCTCACGTCACGGTGGGATCGAACCCATGACCCGATGGGGCTTACAGTGACCCCGCCACCAACAGACCAATGTATGGGGCACGTGCACACACGCACGCGCGCGTGCACACACACACACGTGTGTGTGTGTGTGTATGTTTCCCTCTCTCTCTCTCTCTCCCACAAAGTCTCCCTCCCCCCACACACACACGCACATATATGTCTCCCTCTTGTTCTATCTCTCACAGAGTCCGGATATATACGAGCTCCACACAGTAATTTTTTCAAAATTTTGATAATAATGATTTTCATTTTTTTTTTTAATTTTATTTGAGATGGGTGTGATATTAATTATTTACATATTACATTTATCTCATAATAAGTCTAATAAATTTTTATATATTTTTTTAAAGTAATTGTTTTGAGCATGCTAATTTTACATTGCCCAAATACTCATGAAAAAGTCTAAATGGCTACAAAAACATAGAAAATTTTAAAGAGCATTTACAAATAAATAAAATAATATTTCCAATTTTATAACCTTCAAATAAAAGATAGTTACCATGTTTTTTTCTTAAGCAACTCTGATAGCTTGTAATACTTCATCTTTTGCATCTTTGTATCCTTTATAAATAGGGGGATATTTATGTAAAATGAAGGTTTCCTCATTTTTGTCTCATAACCTCCTTGATTCAAACCTTGACACACTGTGTGAACCCACAATAATTTAGAAGATTATTCATCATGATCTTAGAGTCTATCATCTTAAAGTCCATGCAGGACCCCACTAGAAATTTGTTTGGGACCAACATCCTATTGTCTTATATCTATGGTCCAAAGTTTCTCATATCATTTTTGTCATATTCATTGAATTGTTCCTGCAGTATCACTATCAATCAAATTTTTCAAAACGTAATTTCAACATAGAAGACAATGTTTCCACACACACACAATATTCATGGCTTGGATGTATGATTCATCTTGTTATAGTGAAATGATTATACATCGAGAATCTCACAATGTTGTCTCATTGAACATCTTTTGTTCACATATTGATGTTTTACCTAATGACTTTTGGTGATTTCTTATTATGGCTCAATAGAGCGGACATAACTGTGGTTGGATCGAGCTTCAACTTGAGGTGATGACACAAATATCAGTCATCTTGATGCTTCAGTAAATAAAACAACTTAATTCTTATGCGTGTGTCTGTGCGTGCATAAGTGTGTAAGTGAGAGTAATGCCACTCAATACTTCCGGTGAAGGAGCACTAGCACCACATATTCAAAAGAATATCAAAACTTCGGGTAAAAAGACCCATAAGCATGTTCACAAGCGCATGTCACCACAAGAAGTAGCGCCAACTTGGCCGAATTCCCGAATTTTTCAATGTTCACGACTCAAGTTTGCCTTTGTCATGGCTCAATAAAGTTGTTGCAATAAATGTTGAGTAATTTGACGTATTTATTTTATTTTTATTTTATTTTGGTACAAATGATATAAAAATTTTATGAATATTTAAAATTATGATTGAGAAGACTATACTTTTTCATTACCTTGATGGAAAGCCTACATTAACATCCAAAGCAATTACATCCTATGATATTTTAAAATCTTAAACTTTTAATTTGCAAATTCATTCAAGGATTTAATATAATAATAATTATATATATATATATATATATATATATATATATATATATATATATATATATATATATATATAGAGAGAGAGAGAGAGAGAGAGAGAGAGAGAGAGAGAGAGAGAGAGAGAGAGATAACTTCTTAGGTTCAACTTCAAGCTGTAATTTTCCACAAATTTATAGTAATTAAGTAAAATCTCTCGATAAATCTACATCTCTAAAAGTAATTTAATCTGAGCCGAAACTAGGCACTTGAGGTATAATTAAAAGTTTCAAAGCATTAAATAAAAGATTAAAAAATCTCTATATTTGACATGCTTATAGATAGATCAAACAACTCAAAGATAATAAACTAATAGGCCTTAGATCACTCATGTTTTAGGACATTAAAGTATTATAGTCGACGATCAATGGAATCAATACTAGCCATCTAATGAAGGGTTTCGGAATTTTGGTTTTAATTTATCATAATATCACTTTCAAAAAATATGAACAAAGTCTCACTCTTCACATGATGGGTGGAGGTGAGAAGTGAAAGCCGACGAGTAATAGATATCTAAACTCAATTTTCAATAATTTAATTTTGGAGTCAAACAATGAACCCAAAAATCTTATAGTGATTTGATTCGAGTTTAAATAAGTCTAAGGGTCCGTTTGGGACAGCTTATAAGTGCGGCGGCGTTTTTGAAAATACCGCATAACCGTTTGGTTCGCGCTTTTATAAAAATGTAACCTACCATGATTGAGTTTTTTACACTACACGCAGGCCACGGGTCGAACCCCGCAGTTGACCAGAGGGCTGCGTTTCAGGATAATATGTTTATCTTGAAACACATAAGCTGCCCCAAACGACTCCTAAATTAAGCAATTATAATGCAAATTAAAACTTAAAATGATAATTAAAGAATAAAATGACCTTCAAATTGGCATGTTTCCAGTCAAAGCACACATCTTGATATTAAAAATCAATAAGTCCAAAATTACTCAGTTTTGATGTCATTAAAACCCTTCAATGTTTTCAGAGTAATCTACAATCTAATGAGTAAACATGGATCATCAGTTATTATTTTTTTTAATTTTAACTAGATTTATCAAAATGAAATTCTATAAAATTATAAATAAATTGTCATTATTAACATGAAGGAAGATTAAAAGTTGAAAACTAAATCTAAACTCATTAAGAGAGTTAAAAACCAATGACAGTCATAAATCATCATCATGCTTCACCAGTGATATTTTAGGTTAATTACTATGCTTATTTTTGTTCGACTATTACCATTTAATTGATGTCATCATCCAAAAATCTCTATTATGTTAATAAGAGAACAAGTACTCATAATTTTGTAATTTATTGTTCTCAGTTGATATTAATGTAACAATATACTTTCAAGTATATAATAGACTATTTTGACAGGGCAAAGCCCCATTGTTTTTCCTCTTTTTAAGGTTTTCACATAGAAAATATATTATCTCTTATCACTATTATATGTGTGCTAGTATCCATATTGAGCTTAGTCTTCTTCTTCTTTTTTGTCATTGATAATTTTTTACTAAAACTTTGCCTTTTTTTTTTAATTAGCAAAAGTTTACTCTTTGTAATATATTCCATTATTTTTTAGTGCATGGATGTTCCACTCTCAAAATTTTTATGCTTATTACTAATAATGATGTAATTTATCTTAATATAACTTGAAAATTTGTGTTATTTGTAAATAGCTTTTAAATGGAATTTCAAAAAAAACAAACTAAGTACATGTTCTCTAAGTGAAATTCTCTGGCTTGTGAATATGGAATGAAGTATCATTGTTGAATCTTCATGGGTAGTTCTTTTTCTTGATAACATTAGTTAAATTAGAAAAATTTTACTAAATTAAATGTTATATTTTTTAGACGTTTTCGATAAGCTTCTTCTAATTTGATATACTCAACGCTACTATCATATTTACATTTAAAATCTTTGACTTAAAATAGTTTATATTATCACATTACAAAATAAAATGCAAACTAAGCCCTTTATAATATTTACTTCATAATAAAATAAAAATGTTACAATAAGATTAAATAGGCATAAGCGTAAACACATTAAACTAAACTTAAAAAATTAAATATAATATTTTAGGACATCTTGTCCCATATTAATTCATTTGGCCTTAAAAGTACTCTTTTTAAAGAGTGAAATAGGATTTGGTGATAGTGATTATAAATGACTATAAGGCTAGAGGAATGAAGACATATGGAAGGCCTAGAAACTAGCTTTAAAGTATAGTTGATTTCAATCATTATGATAGTACATAACAATAATTTTAGGGAGCAATAAGATTAGCTACTAAGTTTGAAACTTGATGCCCCGCCATTAAAAAGTGCAAATAGTCAATTTGAATAGTTTCATCATTCTCAATTTAAACAATAATATTTAGAGAGCATTTGAAGTCAAAACTATATATATATATATATATATATATATATATATATATATATATATATATATATATATATATATATCTATATATCTATATTAGCTCTAACAAACTTGGAATTTATTCTTACACTAGTGTTTTTTATCTAGTAACTAGTGCAATTTCTTTTGGAACCTACAAAACGCTTATAGGATTCTCAAATTTATGATCATATACTATTTAATATAAAAAAATGAGATAGTGATTTCCTCTCTCATTAAAAAATGATCATCATGAAAGATATTTTCATAAATTTCAAAAGGCTTGGCTATAGAAGAGGTCAAGGTAGATAATGGGATCTAAGATCTGTGAAGATTATTTTGATAAAATCAACAATTAATATGATTCTTTTTTTATATATTAATAATGAATAACTTTAAAGATATATTTTATATATTATATGGAGCTAAGAGTAAAAGATGTTTCATGAAAATATAAATGAAAATAAAAATCCCTCTTCATAATGAATGATGAGCTGGGAGTGCAAGGAAAAAGGAAGATAATGGTAGTGAGTATAATATGAATGATAGAGGAAAGAATATGTAGGAGGGATGTTAGAGCCTCAATATATACCACCTTAGATCACTTAGATTTATTTGGTGGTTCATTAGACTCAAATGTGAGACTATCAAGTTTGAAATGATTCTACCCTGTCAGGTAGCTCGAATGATGAATAAAGTGGTCAAGATGCTTGATATGATATTGGGGTAAATAGGAGAAATCGGTAGTGTTAAGCAATTATTGGTTGGCAAAGTATCAAATAAAGAGTTACCAGTAGTTAATCGAGTATCATTTGATTTGTAGACACTGCATAGAATGGATTTCAAGTGAATATATTCAGGAGTTATATTGAGTGGACAAGAATTACTAATGATAAAATATTAACTTAATCAGGTAGTGCATGGCTTGTTTCCTACTTACAACATATTATAATGTAATTTCAAACAATGGAGGAACCCATGTGTTTGATCAAATGATCAAAATATGCCATGAATGTTATTAAAATTTTGAGAAAAAAAAATGAGAACTTAGATTGTGAGACTTTTTTGTTTATATAACCATATTAGTAACGATTGCCTATAATATGTAACAAAGCTAAGTGGATTTGTAGATCAGTTAATATTTTGTGTTCTCTAATTAGGGGGCCTTATTTATGTCCTTAGGTATTCAAGTAGAAAGTGAGATTGATGTTTTGTTTTTTTTGTTTTTTTTTTGTTTTTTTTCCTTCAATTAGAAGCTTAGTTGGTGATGTGTCTCTCTAACTATGTAGAATTAATGATATGTGCTTAAAAAAAAGTGAGCCTTTTGTTATGTGGTCTCCAACTAAGAAGCTAAGTTGGTGTTGTATGTTCCCCAACAAAAGAGTCCAGTTAGTGTTGTGTGTTCTCCAACTAGAGAATTTTATTGATGATATCTGGAGTTCAATGAGAGTAAGGTGGGTGTATTAAAGCCTCTAATTAAGGGGTCTATTTCATTTTATTGCTTCCCTAACTAGGGAGACTTATTGGTATGTGTGCTCTCCATTAAGGAAGAGAGAAGTTAGGGTTATGTTTGCACAATTAACAAAGTATTAGCAGGGAATGTATAATTACTGAGAAACTTAGTGCTCCATAAAATTATAATTCGGAAAGCAACAGGCAATACTTGAGCAATTTGTGGATCAATAATTACTTAACATACACATAAATTATATAATGTTTAATAACAAAAAAAATAATAAATAACCTAATTAATATATCCAAGATGCTTTCATTTCTTATAAAAATATAAATACAGTAAACATAATTTAAGAAAAATGAAAATAAAGAATAATCCTAACAACTTTAAAATGATTAGATAAAAAAAGGAGAAGCTGAAAAAGTTTGGAAGGGATACATAAAAGAGAGTGGGAACTTATCACACAATAATAATCTTTATCCTGACACTTGAGTTAAAAAAAGCTTAAAAATTCCTTCATGTATAACATTAATATAACTATAAATAATAAATAAAATGCAAGTGGTTTTGTTTCTTTTACATAAAGTACACATCTGTCAAGCTCCATTTGTACTCACAATAACTAGAAATTCAGCTAGGTCTTAAAAATCATAATTTGACAATTGGAGACAAAACATTTAACCTCAGGGTGCAAAAGTCCAGTTGAATTCAAGACACCCTTGACTTGACTTGATTAATTAACTAAGTTTGAACTTAATTCTACTACTAAAAGCTGGCTCATTATTTAAAAGATTAAAAAATATATATTAAAACAACTTAATATTATAATAAAACGGTGAATAGAATAAACAATTAAAAGATAAATAATAAAAAATTATTTAATATAAAACATAAAATACTTTTATTAAATATTTTTAATAATCTAAAAAGAAAGTGTCAAATTCTATTTTTCTTAGTATATTTTCTATAAATTATTTTTAAACAAGCCTATTCATGTACTCATGAGTCAGCTTGACTCAGTTACACCCCTAAATTCTAACCACTAAGCAAATCTAGTTGCACAACCGTTCTACTTCCATAAAGTTAGTTTCATGTTTCGTGTAAAGATACTATCAACAAAATAAACCTTCAAGAGGGAAAAAAAATCAGACAAGAATCTACATAGAAACAAACTCATTAAAGAACTTACAGTATTCAGACGAGAAGATTTCAACACCTCCGATATACACACACCGAGTTAGCAACAAACAAACAAATCATCTCCCACAGAAAAATTGATCTTCGAAGCCTAGAATGAACTCTCCAATACGCCCTTCTCTGATATCCCTTCGCTTCACATAAGAGAAAAGCTTTAGTAATGAAATTTTTTATTCCAAATCTCTTTTTAAGTCCATGTATTAGTTACAGGTAGAGGCTAAAACATTAACAAAGAGCAGATAGTTATAAGACTAAAGATTACGGCTCTTGTGGATTATCGGTGTTCTCATTGTCAGTGCAACTAAGGAATCGAACAATGACGCAGGTTATGTTATCAGCACTTCCTCTATGAGAGGCTTCCTGCAGCAGTGTCTTAGCGGCCTCTTCTGGATCTTCAATGGGTTTCACCATTGTCACAGCCTCCTGGGATGTTTTGGAGGGAACAGTAACATGAAGAGAGTCTTCAGAGATAAATAAAAGGAGCATTTACATACATATCAATCAATTCTTATGCACTTGCAAATATATAACACCTAAACTTCATTTTTTATATATATGTCACCTTACCTATAATGATATTTTTGATGTGGTATGAAATATTTGGGTGGTAATAAAAAGCGAAGTTTAAATGTTAAATATGAAAATACATAAGAATTGGGTTGAATGCATGTAAATGCCCCTATCCTAACTGAGATTTATAAATAATAATTTGTAAAGTACCTCATTGGAAACTACATCCCACAGTCCATCGCTTGCGAGGATGAGGAACTCGAGAGATCCATCAACCACCACTTCCTGTGGTTCAGTAATAATCGAGATATAGATGATTCATATCAAAGAACAGTAGAGAAATTCAAACTACTACCTCCAATATTTCAGCCAACAAAGTAAAACATTAATATGTTAATATAAACATAAAGACATTTTGATGACAATAACCTGAATTTCTGGATCTGCAACAACATACTGCTTTAAGAGGCGGTCACCAAAAGCACGAGAAACAGCCAGAACGCCGCCGACACGCCATGTACCTGCAGCATTAGGTACCTTAATAAGACGTAATCATAAAGCAGTAAATTTGATTAGAAATGAGATTGCTTTTTGAGGTTCAATTACCCGCCCACATTACAAAACCGCCGGCATCTTCTATCCGCTGTCGCTCATCAGTTTGATCGGGCTTATGATCTCTCGAAACAGCAATGGCTGAATTTTTTTACAGAAAATGTTAATCATTAAGAGACCGATGTGAGCAAAGGAATTGTAATAATTGTATAGTTGTTATCAACATGGAAAAAGAACTATGCCAGGCACACAGATACCAAAAAACACATGGTTATACACTCCCTAATAATGCTCTCTGACCTGGTCTCAAATAGTAACATGTGAGGAGAAAGAAACCTTTGAGAAAAAATCAAAACTAAAATGAGAGAAAAATTATGTTTGAGATTATAAACACAAGATATATAAGCTTGCGCGATTCAATAAGATTTACATAAGTTCGTGACTGTATAGAGATCAAATAATTTCACTAATCTTAAAAGTAGTACAAGTAGTTATCTTCATAAAAATTTGAAAATGAGGATGGCAATACAACTCAATGACAAATTGTATAATATCTTGTGAAGATTTTATCTAAAAGAAACTTTGGCTTCACGTGATTAATAATCTCCCAATTAGAGACCATCTCTGATGTACCTGCTAAGTGGTTAGCATCTAAACATCATGATTTGTGGCACCTCAATATTATAATTCATAAAGATTAGTTTAAGTTTTTCAAAACCACTGCTTTTCAACAAACCCCACTTTTATAAATATATCAATGATGTTTCCTTCCTTTTGATCTTGATGAGAAGTAGTGCAGTGCACCTTCAAGCAAACTTTGTAGGTAGTATATTTAAGACCTACAAAGTTTGCATGTGTTTAACAGAGAATAAAAAGTGGCATTTTATGCCAAACAAATAATGGTTTAATTGTCACACAAAAGAGTGAGGTGTCTTATTGTAATCCTTTAATTGAGTTCTTCTAAGAAACTTTTAACAAAACTATCTTCTCACCAGATTAAATTTTAGCTACTAAGCTTTCTTGATTTACATAGAGTAAACACCTTTCAAAGAAGTGAAAGTCAACTAATAGATGTGTCACTTGAGATATAAATATACTCCTCCTAGCATCTTGATCTCTCCCAAATTTGAATAATTTAACCCTGAAATTATAAGTAATTCTCTAAATTTTAGAGAATGATTGAGTGAACATTTTATATAATATAATATCCACTTCACAGCTTCTCATATTATTTTTCTAAATCAAACATCGTTGTTACAAAACACACTACTTGTGCAATATCCATCCTGGTACAGACTAATACATACATAAAAGATCCAACAGCTAAGACAAAGAAGACTTCAATCATGTGCTCATTTACCTCTATAGTTTCTAACAATTTTTTAGGAAATCCAATGTTGCTAAAGAGAAATGAACTCACAATTGTATTATTTTTTGATATTATCATTTGCAAAAGTTAATTGAAGTTTTGCAAAGCCTTGGATTTTCAACAAACACTACTTTTCTGAGCATGTCAATGATATTTTCATCTCTGTTGATATTGATGAGAAGTAGAGCACCTCCCATATGTATACTTAGGTTGCATATGTTTTAATTGGGCATTAAAAGTGGCATCCTATGCCAAACCATAATCTCTTTGGCTTCAATGATAGCTACATACTAATTTTTTGTGGTTTAGATAGTAAGAATGCCCTTAAAGCTTTAAAATCCAATTTATAGAGATGTCACCAAAATAAAAATATACTCAATGGTCATTCTACTTGTAGCTTGGCCTATCCTAACTTTGAATAGTACTGCCTTGAAATTACAAGTCAACCTTTTTAAATTATAGAGAATTATTGATTCTATATTTAGATGGCATAGTATCCATTTCAAAATTCTTCAATATTATTTTCTATCAAACATACTCTTGATAACTCCCATTACTTGTGTGATATCTAATTTTGTCCAGCTCATTAAATACATAAGAAATCTAATAGGCAAGATAGAAGATACTTTGTTCATGTGCACATTATCCTCTGTAGTTTATGGAAATCTGAAGTAGCCAGCAAGAGAAGAACTGACAGCCTTCAACTTTGTCATGTTGAACACATCTAAAACCTTTGTGATTATGACAAACTTAATGTATTGTGCTCTTAGTGTCATCTATTCTCATATAGAGAGTGTTTTTGGTTTCTTCTATATCTTTCATATCAAACTACATTGACAGTTATCTGTTTAGATTGTTGATTTTATTTAATATTATCCATTATAATTAACATGTCATTCACATATAATAACAAGATAATGTAATATTTTCATATTCTTTTGGCATAGCAAATCGTGATTGATGTTCTAAATGGAAATTTGATCCTATGGAAAACCACATAAAATTTTTTATAGTAAATTAAAAAAAAAACTCTTTTAAGCCATAAAAGCTTTTATTAGCACAGAAATTTTCATTCGAGGTTCAACAAACCATTTGAGTTGCATAATAAAAATATCTCCTCTTATTGCTATAAATAAAAGTTCCCTAAATATCCATTTGTTCAAATTTATGTATTTTACTGCATCAATCCTCAACACTAGATGAATAGTGGTTATTTTAACAATAGGTGAAAACATCTCTGTAAATTATACCCCTTATTTAAATTGAAGTCTCTTTGAACAAGTTGTCTTATACTTTTTGGTTTATGTATGTTCTTATTGCAATTTACATTACAATCTTAGCTTTGAGGAGTTTGGTCGATGTTTAAGTAGTATTCTTATAAAGAGATTACTTCTACATAGCAAGTTCACGATTAATAAAATTCTTTGCCTGTGCAGTTGTAGCACGTAGGCACCCTTGCCTTTGTGAACAAGTAATGAAGAGAATAAATAATGATTAGTCAGCTTGCAAGTCCTTCGTGACTTTTTTGATTTGGTTCACAAGTGTGTTGGGCCCAGGCTTCTCTTTAAAATTGTATAGAAATTATTGTCTTCACTTTGGAAAAGGGGGCTCCTTTAGTACAAATGAAGTATCATTTATAATAGTGCTTTTCCTATTTTTATATGATACAAATTCATTAAAGATAATATTCCTGCTAAGTACTCATCACCACTGTATCTAATGAAGTAAGACTTTTTGAATTTTGATTTAAGATTTCTCTAATAATCTGATGAAAATAAGCATATGATAGGCAAATGAAACATTTCATACATACCTTATTGGCTATCAAAACTTCATCAAAAAGCCCAAATTTAGTTCTACTACTGATTTTTAACTGATCAAATATATTTGTTATATTTACTACATTTTCCCAGATGCCGGTGGGAAAACTTATATGCATTCTAATATTTCTTACACATTTATTTAGACTATTATTTATTATCATAGCTATTATATGTTGTTATAGAGTTAACCACAAATCCCATCAATTCAACAATAGTTATTAAAATTTGATGACTCGAATTGGTGGTTGAAGGCACTTAATCTGTCTTTAATTTCCATTCCCGCTTGGTTGTTCATCATCACAAAAATAAGGACACGTTAGATTTATTATTAATAAAATAAATATACACCTTACTGGTAGTTGACATAATACAAATGACCGTGTCTGATAAGGGACAAACGCATTCCACAAATGATTTTGTGCGCCAACTTTAACATTTTGCTGTTTAAGTCTCTCCAAAGACATGAGAAACCGCCCTGCCTCTATTTTCTTAAAGTAAAAAATTCATTCAATATAGATTCAACATAATTTAAACTTGAAACTTTCCTTATGAAGTGGAGAAACTTTAAACCTTACATTTTCAAGTTTCTACTTTAATGGTAGCATGACATCTTGCTGCAATTACTAGTTCGATGGTGACCAAACTTTTCCTTGAGCCCAAAATGTGCCTGACTTGTTCAGCTTCAAAGTATTTCTTTTGTCGCCATGATTACCATATCTCCAATGCCATTCAAATTTCAAAGGCCCGACATCACCAATAAACATTTTGCTATAATTGCTTGTACAGTAACATATCATCAGATATGAATCTCATATCCATATTGCTAATGGACTATAATGCATTTCATAGCAACAAGAATTATCTTTTTCTTCGACTTTTTAACCTTGTTTACCTTTCTTCATCATGCACTCGTTCATTATGTGACCAGGCTTACAATATTAACAACATCCACTCTCATGTTCTCAAAACTCCCTCTTGATATAACTATCAGTTTTAAAAGTGAAATTTTGATTTGCCTCTTTCTTTATTATTGCCCTAATCTTGGGACTCTCTCATGTTGTCAACAATTAAAATATAAGATATACCTTTACATTTCTCATTTCATCAAATGCCCTAACCAAGTAGGAGACTTCTGAAATTATTAAGCTTCACGGCAAACGACCCATAGAAACTACTAACAGTTGTTCCAACACCTTCCAACCTTTTGGGTGATGAAGGCAGGAATCTTATCATCAAACTTGATATTCATGGCATTCAATTATATCATGATTGAATTGAATTCAATGTGGTTGATGAACAGAGCACTTTCTAGTATGCTAACGTTGAAAATCTTACTCATATATATATGTGGATAATTGCAAAGGGCTTTTTAAGTAAATCAAAGAGCACTTTCATGACATCTATTGTTGTGGTCTCATGAGAATGTTAAAGGCAACATTCATGGTAAGAGATGGACAAATAACTCCTATAATTTGTCTATCCAAAGACTATCACTCTTTTCAATCAAGTGAATATGACTTGGCTACATTGGTGGTTGATGAAACTTTTCTAGTACATACTATTCTATATGCATCCACGAGCTCTATCGTGATATCTATTGTACTGGTCTTATGAGAATGTTGAAGGCAACATCATGGTAAGAGATGGGCGAATGACTCCTATAATTTGTCTATCCATCAACTATCACTCTTTCCAATCAAGTGAATACGGCTTGACTATGTTCAGTGGTTGATAATGCTTTTCTAGTACATAGTATTCTATTTGCATCCACGAGCACAATCATGACATCTATTGTAGTGGTCTTATGAGAATGTTGAAGGCGACATCATGGTAAGAGATGGGCAAATGACTCTTATAATTTGTCTATCCATCAACTATCACTATTTCCAATCAAGTGAATATCGCTTGGCTACGTTCAACGGTTGATAAAGCTTTTCTAGTACAGAGTATTCTATTTGCATCCATTAAGAACCCAGAGTTCTGGCCATCGAAGTTGTTGATTTTGATATTTTCACCTTTCAAGGTTAGAATTGAAAATTTTATAAACAAAGCATAGATAATAGTTGTTGGGATAATAATAAACCTTTGAACAAAAACAAATAAATATGAGAGAACAAACATAAAACAAATAGGTTTCATTTGGAAAAATCCCCTAGCATCCATGCTTTCGTAACGATCAAATGATTCTACTAAGCATCACAAGAGAGTATATCAAGAATTTCTCTTCATATAAAGTTGGAAATAAAGATGGAGATATTTTTCTCGATGTCAATGACTCAGACAGAATGTAGACACATGTTACCTAGATGTGAGCTAAACAAAAGAAAACAATATCTCACAATTACTCTCTTCTTTTCTCTGCTATGAGAATATCTTTTTGATATGACTAAAAGATTCTCAATTTTATAAAATTGAAACTAATAACACTTTTTTTTCCTTAAAAAAGCATAAAATCTCCTTACAAGTCTTTAAAAAAAAATTCTTTGTTTCCTCATTTAGAAGGTTCTCGCCCATTTCTCTTTCTCCTCTTTATTTATATATGGTTACGAGACACCAAATCCTTCCTTCAAGATTTCATCTATAGTGGTAACAAGAAATATTTTGAAGACCTCAAATTTATTATAAGATCCAAAACAATAATATAGCATTAAAAATCAATAAAAGATCTCACAAGATTTTCATAGTCGATAAATGATCTCTTCAAGAAATTTACGATGATACAAGCTCTTTAAAATATTCTCATAGCTTATAAAAATGGATTGTCAAATATTTGCCATTAAGAAGATTCAAGCACATCTTTTGAAGATGTTATATAGAAGAAATTTTCCACATAATTAATATTATATTGTCGTAAAATTAGAAACAATTCTCATTGTGATCAAAATGTAATTAAAATAAATACTATTAATTTGATAAACATATGGAAAATCTTACAAGAACTCCATCCATATATGCATTTTTTGCAATGTAATATAAAAAAAACATGGCAACACCATTATGTAGATTAAAGATCACCGCCACAATGGATTCAAATTTAATATAGTAAGCCATCCTGAAGTATGATTTTATTCAGTTGAAGCTTTATAATTACTGCAGGTGCCACTAAACTATTAATTATGCCACTCAATATTAAACTTTTTACAAGCAAAATGGCTAAATCAACAAGTTTTTGATAAAAAATAGCTCCGCAATTGGGTCAAATTTAGAGTCAGATTACCAAAGATATTCAAGCCTATTCCATTGTTAGGAGATCCAAAAGAGTTGACCCGTCCTTCCGTGCATAACAAAAAGTGAAGTCTCCTTCAAAACTTCTCTATGCATGCAGCATAATTTTCCTTATATGCACTATATTTGATACTGTTCAATGGGTACTTCAAAAACGATATCCATATTATAGGCAAAGCTGAAACTTAGTTCATCTCGAACTCCTTTTGTATTCAAATCTGACAAATTTATTTCATATCTTAATATATATTCTGCTAATTTGAAGGCATTTATTTATTATGCTAGGCCTTCCATAAATATCTCTAAGCTGATAATCAAAACCCAAACAACATGCATGATGGAATTTGATCTTTTGAAGATATTGTAATTTATGAACATTCTTTTATTGATAAATTAGATGATAAAGATCTATGGTTAATATACGATTAAAAATCTATTTTTGATGAATATGAATACGCTCCTTTATTAGAACGTGTGCATTAAACTAAATAAATACTTGCATAAAAGCCAAATTTTGAGTTTGATATAGAAAATGAGCACGAGATCAGTTATAAATCTAATTTCTAATAACGTATGAATATAATCCTGAATGTGAAAATAACAAAGCATGCCTACTATGGTTGATCATTTGAGCAATTTGGTAACATAATTCCTGATGAACTATTTATTGATTGCATCACCAAGTATACAAACTAATTTATTTTCGGATATTGATTTCTTGATTCAAAAATTAATTAAAAATAAAACTTAGTCCAAATAATTAAATTGCATCAACATTCCAAGAAAATTATTAACAATGACTCCTGTAAGCGAAACTGAAAATTAAAAACCCTATTTTGCAAGTCAATTTTAAAAGTGCATAATTAATCATAAACAATGTTTAAGGTATTTGGGTTAATTTTACTTTCTTTATTTTTGAATTCCATCATCTCCACCATTAATAATTAATTAATTGTGGTCATCACTATTCATTATGAAGCATTTGAATAGTTTAGAATTTCATTCATGCATCCTATCATAGTGCAATATTCATAAGTCCTGTACATAATTTGCGCCTAAGTATTCACAAAAAACTCGCTTATAAGGATGAAAATTATCAAGTCCACCAAAGTTGTAAATTAGAGAAATGCGAACTTCAAACCAGATGAAAACATAATAGTTCATTAATTTACTGAGACTTTGAAGAGATGAGCCGTTAAGAAACAACCTTCTAGAAAGCAAAACCGTATAAAATCATGCAAAGAATTGTACTGAATGCTTATAAATTAATATTTCAAGAAATTTTGATACTAGTTTATCTTTATAATATATTATTTGAATTTATAACATGAACCATCCATAAGTGCCTAGGATTTTTCTCTTTTTCATCTCCTTCAGATTCATTTACATAATTCTCAAATTTTCATACAAATCATATTATCAAAGCTATCATTGAAAATAAATCTTGCGTGTAATTGATGATGGATGACTGAAATACCTAATAAAGTAGGCATACATGTCAAGAAGTGATGATCCACAGATTTGACGAAGACTATATCTTGATCTATATCAACTACAAGAACAATTATGTGGAATCAAATTTTTCGAGTAGGCCATACTGAAGAGAGAATGTAGGTTGTTGCAAAAGTTGTCTCTGTTTTGAGTTAAGCAAATCTTATGATTTCTTTGTGACATTGATTCCCACTTGCATGGCTTAATGTGTTTGATTCCACCAATCGTGACTTTTGATCTTTTTTTGTGGGCTCTATAGTAGAATATAATTCCTTACAATCTTTAATTATAAGACCTCCTTGCTGTTACGAGAATCCATGTACTATACCTAATATACGCTTGTGATTCTGCTATGTTTATTACAATAAATTAAATATTCTAACTCTTCGAATTAGGCTACAACATTATTTTTTGACCTCGAGCAGTAAAGGCATAGGATTTCACTTAAGTTGTGATAGGATCCGAAAGATATGCTAAATCAACTTAAAGAAGAAAACAAGTCTGACATTGACTTCAATGCAATTTTCTAACCTAAAACTAATATGAAGTCTGAGTTCAACATTCCCTTAAAAAGGTACACCCATATCAACTGAGCTAAAAATGGGCCATGTTAGAGACGAATGAACAGTGTTTCAGAGAGAGAAAATAAAAAAGCAAAAGAAATGCAACACGTGCCTCTATATAGAAGCAGAAAGCATAACAAGGTGAAAGTTAGCAATAACAATGGTTTAAGATACAACAACATTTTGTGTGCCATTCTAAAAAAATATTTTATTACCAAACTATTAATCTATAAAATAACTGTTAACAGAAAAGGAAATATTGTATCATGTTTCCAAATATGGAGCGCAAAAAACCATTAGAGCTACAACAAAAAATATAAATGGAAAGTATGCACACAAAAAGTGTTAACCAGGTCCTCCAAGGGAATGTTTAACTATTGTCTCCTTACTTGAGTATATAAATTGTATATAGGGAAAAAAATATAATTTTAATCAATGCAATTAGACTTCAACATGGACAGTAGTATCTTGTATCTTAAAAAATTAAAATATTCACTCCACAAGAGTTCAACAAATTTCCATGGAATTTAAATTTCATCCAAGAAGCAATATAGCTTATCCAAGTGTCAATAGCAATTTTTCTTATTTAGCATGGAATAAGAAATAACAAGAGGAGATTCAACTAAACCTCACCATTTCCTCCTCTACAAATGACAGCCCTGGAATCTCCAACATTGGCAATCAGGAGTCGATCACCAACGAGAATGGCAGTTGAAGCTGTTGACCCAGCATCTCGGCTTTGACTATTTTCAGATCGCAGAAATTCAGAGTCGGTATCATTGTAGGCATCAGCTGCAGCGAGAAAGAACTTATCAGATCAGCAATCTACATAATCAACTATACAATGAAGACTGATAGAAATTTTCAAAGAAAACTTCTGCCTTAATTGAGTATTAGTAAAAAGTGCCTTCATTTAAATATGCCATTTAATTATATTTTACTCAACCACAAGGATGACCAAAAAGTAAAGAAATCTTTAATCTATAAAAGTAAATACAAGGAATAATGAAAAAGATGAAGCAGCTAGTCCAAAAGTTCGTAAGGGAATTACTTCCATCTTACAATGCGATAGAAAATATTTTAGGAAAAAATTCTATACAATGACAGTGATAGGATTTTGATTTGATCTTAAACCTAGACACTATGAATACTAAAGGATAAAAATAGCGAGCTAAAAATCAATATTAAGAGAGGTATTTCTATTATGTTATGTGAAAAGAATATTTAAAAATAAAGCTTTATGCCTACCAATATATTTGGCTCTAGAGGTACATATATGTCTCCACAACAAACAATCCTTTATCCTACTTTTAACCAACACTCTTGAGCTTAAAAACCACAACCATAACCCAAAAAAATATACATACTCTCATCCTCTGAACTTATAGTATATTTGTAATACAGCATAATAAAACAAAATGTTTGTAACAAAAGAATAAGAAATAAAATAACAATAAAGCACAATCCTCATCATCCACAACAGCATTAATATTTCTCAATTCACAAATAATCAAACTAAATTGATTCAAATGTGAGTTGGTTGGTTTACATCATGCATGGCAAATAAATACAAGATTTGTTTACAATGAAGTTTGAAGGAGAGACTTTTGTTCATGAAGAGGACTCCAACTAGTTCATATTCCTTTTGTGGTTGTCTTCTCCAAGACATTTGTTAAAACCTTGTTCACCGAATACAACTAGATAAACTCTACAAATTTTGTTTCTTGAAATTTACTATTAATCTATAGAATATATTATGATGACCATAAACACCAAAAGACAATAGCATCATAAGGATTGTGAGGCTAAATTAAACATAAAAAAAAATAAAAACACGTGAACACAAAGAGACACCAAGAGTTATGAGGTTTGGCCTCAACTAACCCAACAACAGCCTAACCGAGGGGTACATTACAAAGCGCTCAAGTTCTTTCCAAAATCACTAAGTAGGACCATGCATGAAGAAGAAGAAGAAGAAGAAGAAGAAGAAGAAGAATCCCATAGCACAAGGATTATCTGACACAAAAGCTTTCCCAGATGATCCATAACCACAGATGTCAAGAAGGTATGTGATTAGCTATAAAAAAAACATCATAAAACAGGATCACTTCTACTTTGTGATTCCATACATCAAACTCTAGCCAAAGGATTACACATATAGTCACTGCCACAAAGAGGGAATCAATCCTGAGGTTAAAAATCAGCAATTTCTGAAAAACATGAATGAAAATCCCACTGGCTGATTCTAAGTCCTTTGTTTGCTAAACAACATTAAAGGATAATAAGATAGTAATGTGATTACAATGAGTCAATTAACAATGAAGATGACAAGAAACTCAGGTAACGGAAAAAATATATATACGTAAAAATAAAATAACTTATATCTTAGTTGGTATAAGAAAAAGATGATGATGACGACGATAAGAGTAGAGAGGGAAAAAACAAACCTATGGCTGACTTTATATCAGTGTTAAACTTTGGGTGTTTGATCAAATTGCTGAAGAGGTGCTGTTTCACATACTCAGCTGCTCTAGCACCACCATGACCTACTTGTAAGAAAGAGAAACCATCAGCGCCAGGAATTTAATAATAAATCCATCGTTTCTGAAACCGAAAAAATTAGCACAGAATTGCGAGACATAAATCATATATAAGGAATTTATATACTGAGAACATTCCAGCGAAAAGTTAAGAACTTTCAATAAATTGAATGCTGACCCAGAACAAATAAAAGAAGATTCCAGACCAAAATGTCCTAATAGTAACAATAATAACTCACCGTCAAAAACCCCGAATAGACCAACAATCTCACCGTCAACCCCATCAATTCTGGTCTCATAGAAATCCTCCATTGATGGCCGCTTTCCCCGATAGCTCGCATATCCGAAACTAAACTTCCCATTATGACTGTCAAGCAAATCAAGACGTTATCAACAATGCAAAATCCGCATCCACAACAATTCCACCCCTTCAAATTTTGGATGGCAGAGTATTCCCAACAAATTGCTTCATAAAAGGAAAAAAAAAAAGGGAAACCCATATTTAATCAGTGTCATACTATTAGAATCACGCGATTTCTACATGTAAAACGTATTCCATCGAAACATTTTCACTCCCATCCCAATATAAATACGGAATCTACAATCTTGCTTCCAAAAATAAAATAAAGGAAATTAAAGCCAATTTGAGAAGCAGCGTACCTGAGTCCCCCACCGCTGACGGGATAATCAACGGACTGGATTATATTAGAATCAGCCGTCCCCGAGCTCAAATAACCCATTTAAACCCACAAAAATCAAACCAATTCCACTTTAAATTAATCAAAATAAAATAAACCCACAGGATGAAGTGATCTAAGCTTGCATCCTCATCCACCTAGCGATCCAAACACCAAAATTCCTACCAAATAAAAAACGGCGACAACAAACCCTAACTTCGTGAGGAGGAGGAGAGCGAAACAGAAAGGCAAAGAAGAAAGAAGGAAAAAATAGCACCGTTTTTGGTGGCTCGCCCAGTGGCTGAGAGATTACAGAGAATTCAGAAGAAAAAAATTAACCAAGAATTTCAGAGCAGTCATCATGGTTCATACAACGTGGCTCCTGCCTTTATTGTGGGTGCATGGTGGCCTGAAATTTATTGGCTCCGATGACGTGGCGGAGGGGGTATATCATCTTGTCGATGGGATAAATGAGATCCAAGAGCTTTGACTTTCAACCAAAAAAAAAAAATATATAATTACTATAATTTTAAAGCATTGAATTTTTATGTATTTATATATTTCACCCCCTAAACTTTCATATTTACTAATTTAGCACTAAGAGTCTGTTCGGGGTTATTTATAATCTGTTTATATTCTGACAATCTGATAACCTGCAAATTTTAGGATAAGCTGGTTTGTTATTTGGGGGAACTTGTTCAGAATTGTTTATTTACAGCTGTTTATGGATATATGATCATTATGCTTGTGTTTAGTAATGTTGTTTGCAACAGAACTATCTAAGTAAAATAATAAATAAAATAGAAACTGCAAATCATTGCAGATCGGTTCAAAGAAATAAGATAGAGTTTTCACTTTCTCGCGAGTATCAAAAGAAATAAAATAAAGAGAAAAATAAGTACAACTACAATTGAAAATATTAAAATATTTAATTTAAAACCATAATGACGTTTGTCGTCAACTGCATTGTCCTTCTGTGAAACCATCGTACCCCGATGACTATTGGCAGTAGAGTATGTTGGAAATTCGGCCCAACAAAAGAAGCTGCATCGCGCTGAAACGCCCATGTGACTACCGTAGAACTCTCACACAGTTGTGAGGCTGACGTGACGTAAGGGAGTCGATAGTCTGCAGTAACACAACACAACTCGGGAGGTCTCAGAAATCCTAGAGCTCGTGTTGTTACAGAGATAAAAAACAAAGAAATCATTGTTAGATAAAAAAATTAAATTAAGTTTTAGATATCTACATGAGAATTGAATTAAATTAAAACTGTGTCGAACTAAAAAACATTAAAAAATGTGAGTGTGAGGTCTCAGACAACTAAGCACACCAGCAAATGTGTCTGTCACTATAAGGAGACAATGAACCTTAAAAAAATGAGTTTTTGGTTGCCTTTAATCCGCGGAGGACAACCGCCATAGGATACATGTTCCTAGATATAAAAAAAAAAAAACATTCATTAGATCCTCATATACTATTACACTGAAAAAAAGAGAGGACCTAAGTTATCCTTTTTAGGATTTCACACGCAGTACCAACAGGATACAATCATCATGTGTCAGATGTGCATGCCACCAAAAAAGGCCATCCACATAAATGCTTATAATCTGTTGCACCAAAAGTGAAGAGAGGATATCGGTTGTCTTCATTAGGAATTCACATGCAACACTAAATAACAACAATGAACCAGCTATCCAAAAGAACTCATAAGGTCATATTTTTCATGATTCATCGCTAATCTTACACACCCACAAAAAAGAAAAGACCAAAACAAACGAAGAAAAAACACATCGCTATTGAATATTCGAAAGTTTAAATGAAATAAACAAAGTACATAAAAAAAAATCTTAAACTCCATATTCATAATACAACGAAGAACATACGAAAAAAACATATAGTCAATCAACAGCCACAAATTGCATATGTGATAAACTCCCATAAAGTAGTCATCTCAGTTACACATTTACCGTCTTAAGTGTCAAATTCATTTGAGTCTATTTTATCCTCAAGTCAAGAATGTTCAACCAGAAACTTTGAAGGTTATGGAAACACGTGCAGTTGATCTCCTTCCGCCATATTGAAGTCCGTCTCTAATCGAGATGGATGTCATCGGACGAAGTAGTGAAGTATCATAGTGGCCACCACATTATGTACATGTTTGGGAAATGGATACGACGGCATATCACATTGGATGACATATTTCTTCTTTCAAACCTTAAATGTTCTTTCAATAACACTGCGTAAGAAAGAGTGACGTTTGTTGAACATTTCTTTTCCACCACGGGCGGTGCCACTTGATCACTCAAAATCAGGAATATGGTATATAGTGTCCGAATAGGGCTTCAGGCAGCCCCTCAGCATCGGATATCCAACATCAACAAAATATTATTTTATGTTATGAAAGGTACTATTAATGACAAAACATACATATAACTAATAGGTTTACAGAAGTGAACAAACTTGAAGGCGGGTGAGGAAAACACTGCGTTATATTCTTAGTTGCATAAGCAAAAATACGATTGTCATGCGCACTCTCTTCTTATCCCGTCATCACAAATGAAAGCACATGTTGAAGTCACATACTACCATGACATTTTGGGTAGTTGATCCACTCCAACCAATTTCGCGACCTTTTTGTGGCTGGGTAATCAGGCATAAATGTGCATACATTCGATTGCCCTAATGCAGTTATGTTTAGCATCATTAGGAACTAATTTTATTCTGAGGTGAACATAACACGATAATGAAACTTACCTATAAATATGACATGTAATGGGGATCATTGGCAACTTGTTATGGAGTAGTAACGAACGATGGACCCTCTGGCTTAATGATATGCAATCCTAAGCTAACGAATGCATGCAGTCCTTTGGAGAAGTATCGACTAATTGTTTATGAAGAATGTTGAACTCGCTTCATTACTCCTCTAATTATTTTTTTATGAGATAATATGTATAATGTTGTGGCCAACACCTCCCTAGTTATAATTCTAGAAAATTCTTAGAGGCTGTGGTTAAAAAAGATCTAAAAAAATGTGTACAATCATGCGAAAAATATTGTTGAACCTTATCAGATGTACAACAAGCATCTCACCCACCCATTTTTCCCCAACAAAGAAGATGTCATGCGTGCTATTCGAGAAGTTGTGGAGTAGCAGTACTCCAACAATAAAATCGCAATCGTCGCAGCCCATGCCATTCTTCTACAACGCTCTTGCTGTTGATCCATTCTAAAGAAATATATGGTTAAGATAAAATAAAGTCTGGAAAGTAATAACACCAATATAAAATGAGAAAAATATTAAGGGCTTCGTAACACACTACTTAATTACATATAATTGTTCATGAAAATAAATAAAACCGTTGAAAACTAATTACAAATAAAACACCCAAACATGAACATATATAACAGAGTCATTCATCAAACAAAACACGTAAATATTTGATGCGCAATTCGGGTTCCAGGGCCATGAATATTTGCCTCTGGGTTGGTCCTCGAGCTTTTTAGCACATTTTGCATGAAAACTCTTATCAGCTACTATTTCCGAAATAGCATCCAAAGCCACAATAAAATCTATTATAGTGTCGAAGGTGGAGCAGCAGGTGGCAAAGCTGCAAAAGCATTAATTAGTTTTTATATTGAGTTTCTTAGGAAAATGACCTTATCGTTCCTATTTTTCGTAAGCCTGGGCCTTTTGGGCTGGGAACTGGACTCCTCAATCTCCATTTAGTTAATGCTAGGCCCCTCATCGTCAGCTTTAACCTGCTTAGGTGGCAATTCATCTGGTATTCCTGCAAATCCCAACTCACTTAGGTTCAATGTATGCTTTCCCGTCGCGACAACCCCCTTAAACATTATGTCCAATTTATCTTCCAACTTCGAGTCAATTCTGCAATGCATATATTTTTTGGTTGTTGGTATTGTTTGTAACGTTGGGAGGGGGGAGAAGGTTAGAAGGCATATTAGTTAAACAAAAAAAGAACATTATAATAAGCCAAAGTAGGGTATAATTATTATCTCTAATTTCTCAACCCACCATTGCTCTGGAGCATCAATGGTTCGCTTAATGGGATCCCAACCCAACTTGGTGGATCCACGTTTAAGCTCCTTTCATATTTTCTACTCCTTCTTTAATTGATCCCATTTATTTTTAAATTTCAGTCTGACGTAATCTCTTTCTGCTATTTGAACCTCTTCGCAATTTTTTTGCTAACCTTCCTATTGAAATATGTCGTTGGCCTATTTCCGAGCTCAATTTCTTTAATACACAGATTGCAGAAAATTGTTCATTACTTCCTTATCCCATTTTGCCGACGTACCCGCTTCAATTGTCTTAGACATGGTGTAACTAAATGAAGACAATATAGTAAAACAAATAAAAGTGAACGAATGCGCACGGTAGCGGGGAATCAAACATGTATAATGAATATGCATCTGCTAACATAAACTGATGTCCCAAAACCCCATTAAAAAGATTATTCAGTCACTTCCCCTTTATGTATACACTCCTAGAGAAGGAATTGCATAACCCACAATACACAAATTCGTACTGTTGTTTGTCGTAGTTAAGATGCTTATGAAAAAACAAAAACTACAAATGAATGAAAACAGAAGAGAAAATGCTAAGTTGATGAAGCATTTTTTATGTCAAGCATTAACAAAGGGCTTCACTGAGTTATGCATACAAGTCAATATTTTACATGCAGAAAAAAAAGAGCTTTATGTGCATCTACATCAACGTTTGCATTGCAAAAATTTTACGGTCATTTACATACATACATCACAATTCTTACATATTTACACATCTAACATCTATACTTTTATATTTTACATGCATACCACTCAAGTCCTTAACATCACATCAAAAATACCACTTAATAAGAGAGCAGATTAGCTAAAGCAGATTAGCTCAAGCTTTAGCTTGACCAGCAAGGAATGAAATGGATGGCAATGTCAAGGAACATGAGAGATAGTGAGAGATGCCATAGTGAGGCAAGTAGCAAAAAGAGAGGCAACATAGATCTTGTGAGAAAATTTAAAGCCCCCATGGTTACTTTGCATTTACTTTTTTCCTTTAATCAGATATAACAAAATATATAAAGATTAACAGATGTAACAGATTGCTATCCAACAATAGGTTGTGTCTATTTCTTTTCTGCCAACATTATTTTGTTCACATATAATTTATATTTAATAGCATTTTTTTATACAACACATACTACGGTATTATTATGTCATTCATGTTATGTTAAATATTTTTTATATTTCTGACATCAGCTGGTTCAACCCGGTTCAACTGTTGAATCTCGAACTTCCTCCTCATTCTAGTTCAATGTCCCATCCGGTTCTGAAAAACTTGATCACTTTTTAAGAGTAAAATGCACATTTTCTTGCAATAATATAATATGTATGTAAATATGAAAATTTGAGTGTTAGATATAGAAATACAACATAGTTATGTGTTATGTATGTAAAATTATCTTTTAAAATATTTTTATTTATAAAATTAAAACTAAGATAATTTTTTGAACTAACAATACATGTGCCGCACTCAGCCATTAGAATTTTGATAAAGGTAAACATGGGTTTCAATTTGATGATGAATTTTTTTATTTGAAAGAATTTAAAAAATAAATTTAAGAATTAGATATGTAAATATATTAAAATTGGGTGGTATGCATGTAAATGTTGCTTATTTCTAACATTTAGTTTATTTCTTGAAAGAATGCAGACAATATTTCTCTTTTTTAGGGTCCGTTTCGGACAGCTTATAAGTGCGGTGCCGTTTTTAAAAACACCGTCTAACTGTTTGATTCGCACGTTTTTAAAAACGCAGCGTGCCACGTTTGTGTTTTTTACACTAAACACAGGCCGCGGTCGACCTGCAGGCCGCGTTTCAGGATAAGTTGTTAATCCTGAAAAGCACAAGCTGCCTCAAAGAAACTCTTAAATGAGGTTTACACCTAGCTTTATTAAAAATAGATAAGTACAATCAAAAAAATTACAACTCAACAAAGCACAAAAAATAAACCAATATAAATGAACCAAATTAAAAAAAAAGAAGTAATCTTCAAAATCTACTCGCAATTCCAACAACATCAAAAACAAAATCATCTCCAAATTCAATAGAATCAACCGATCAAAGAGAGTCTAAAAAAAACAAACAAAACAATCAGCCAATATTAAGATCAACAAAAATCAACATCTTCTGCGACTTCAAGAAGGAACCACCAAGTAAAGAAAGAGCACCAAAGATTTAAACTGCTGCAACAACAAGCCTTGTAACAAAGTTCTAAGCAACAATATATGTAGTCGACCTCAAGAAAGAGAGCACCAAAAGGCGACAACAATGACTACCAATAAGGAAGATCATCATAAATTCAAACAACAACCATATTACAATGGCAAAGCAACAATATATGCTCAGCCAAACCTAAATCACGAACTTAGAGCTTCCATATCGAGTCAATGGAAGAAAATTATGATTTAAAGAAGAATTAAATAAACTAATAAGCTAGCCCATAGAGAGCCAAAACAATAACCCTATCAGAAAAAAGTATAAACTATAGCATCCCTTACCACATAAAATTAGCGAGCACAAAACCCAACTGCTTTTAGATTAATTAATTTAAAAGTTGAAAAAGCTTTCATCTAAGGTTAATGAATCTAATAAAATAGATGAGAAAACCATGAAGGTATTTCAAAGAATGGTTAGAGTCAAAATAAGGATAGGGTACGTCACAGCTCAACCAAAAATAACAAAAAAATAAAGAACAATGGAAAGTATTCGACAGATCAGTAAAATAACTATAACAACAACAAAACATTTATCCCACTAAGTGGGTTCTGCTACATGAATCTCTTTTCTCTGTGTCACATATAGTGTTATATTTTCATTTAATTTCAATAAATTAAGATCATTTTTTATACAATAAGCCCAACTCTTCTTAGATCTACCTCTGTCTTTCTTAACATAAGTCGAATCTAAAACATCTACTCTCCTATATAGATCATTAGATGATCTATGTTTACATGAATCAGTGCAATAATTGATAAGAGGAAAGAATGAGAAAAAACAAAAATGGAACAACGAAAACCCATGACCAAAAACAAAATCAAAACACAAACGATATATAAATAAGAAAAATGTAATAGAAAAAGAAAAGAAAGCGCAAGAAACAAACCCAATGCCCAGAGAAGACGAAAAACAAACACAAAATATAAGACAACCGTGAGAAAAACACAGCAAAAAAAGAAACTAAGCTGAGAAACTAACAAAAACCTTAATAAAATGAACAAAACAAATTCAAAAATAGACAACTATATACAAGAACTTGAAGCAAATCAGAACAAAATAGAAGAAAAACAAATAAGAAAAAGAAAAAAACAAGAAGTTAGATCCACTTAACTGAAAGAAGAATAAATAGATTTCCTCTAACTATGATGCTTATCAAATGGAAATATAAATATTCAAATATTTAATTGAATTTTAATTAAAGGATGAAAATTTTTCAAGTTTAAACAAAGAGAAATACTGCTCAAAACAGAAGAAAACTCAAAAAAATATAAACCCACAAAACAATAGAAAAATGAACAAAAGAAACTCCCAACTAATAAGAAAATGCAAACAAGAGAGACAACCCAAACCACAAAAAATGTTTCAAGAAAAACCCTAAGCCATCCAGAGAAATTAGAGCCAACAGACAAAGAGGAATCACATCAAATAAAGAACCACAAGAATCAATAAAAAAAAAAAAAACCAACACGAAGATAAATTATAGCCTAATAATGTAAAAACCAAAACCAAGAACAGAAGATCAAACAAACAAAAGAAAAAACAACAATAGAGAAAAAAAATGCAGACAAAAATCATCATAGATCTAAATATTTGACTCGAATTTCTCTAAAAAAACCTCCGCTCATTCAAACTAAGAAGTTATGACAAAATTAACTCAAGTTTTATTATCTCATTCATAATATTGTCTCCTTGAATTGTTCTCATTTTTTCCCCACATTTTTACCATTGAAGTGTGGTAAAAGGAGGTCTCGTGAACCTATATTAGTTGAATTAGGAAGATTTACATATATTCCATTCAATTTCTTTCACTTTTTAAAATTTAAAATAGTGTTATTTTTTATGTGACAAAACATTTGAGTGACATAAATTTTAAAATAAAAAATTGACATTAGGTATGTAAATAAATAGGAATTGAATGGTGTGTATGTAAATGCCCCATTATATTGTTTTTATTGGACTCAAGTGTAGGTTTAAGCCACATAGAAAGGGTGAGAGATGATTTGGGTGTGAACTTTTTCTATAAATTAAAATTGGAGAATTTAATTACATACATAACATGGCACTTGTACTCAGTAATAACATAAGCAAAGATTACTCTTGAATCTTGATTTGTTCGTGAATCATATCGAATGAATATGGTGTAGATATGAAGAGATAGAGAGTAAAAGAAATGAATGTACAATAATCAATTATGTTTTATTCATAAAATATTTATCCTATTTATAGAGGAGAATATACAATGAAGATATCACGCTATTGTCTCTGTTCGTAAGGGGTACTTGCAATGGTAACTCTGGTGTTTTACATGTATGAGATCATCTTCTGATTGCTTTTTGGTTCGACCGACTGAGCTTAGCTGGCTTCGGGTTGACGGGATCAACTTGCTCAGTTGAGTTTGGATGACAGGGGTCGAGTGATTGATCTAGCTTGACTATCAAGCCTTGATCCTTGATGAGAAGCCTCTACCACGTTAATAGGATGGTTGGTAATATTGTGGAACTAGATCTTCCCTTGGATTAGTTTTACTAGAGAGTATGATATTGTGTCGGATCAACTCTCTTTCTAGCATTTTGCTCGGCTGTTATTTTATCTCATTTCTCGTAGAATGGTCAGTGCTTGGATCATCCAATCATTTTTTTGTCCATCTCGTGGTCTGATCAGATTTGGCATTATTGGCTTGGCTTGTATGGCTTCTCTCTGTCGGTTGAGTAGGACTCATGATCTCCTAGTAGTGGGTCAACTATCACTATGCTCTTTACTTCTGGACCAATGCATCTTTTTAAGATTAATGCAGACTCATTTCTTATGTACAATTACAAATATAATGGTTGTTCTCGCCCACATGAAACTTATAAGAAGATTTGCATACACATCACACAATTTTTACATATTTATATATCTAAATTATAAACTTTTATTTTTATATTTATATATTTTTTTATTTATGTATGAAAATATGTATTTCTCCATTTGCAATATTAATGTTAGTGATATTTTTATAAATATCAAAATTAAAATCTAAATTTTAGCTATGCAAATATATAAAATTGTTTGATATGTATGTACTAAAATGTAGCATGAATATATTTATTATAAAATTTTACATAAATATCCAAAATTTGATACACACATACACCTTTATAACATTTTAATATTATTAATCTATGCATTGAAAGTAGGGGTGCAAACAAACCAAACACGTATAAACAGAGCTTGTGTTCGTATTTAGTTCGTTTAAAATTTAGTTTGTTTGAAATAAGCTCATGTTTGAAATTGTTTGTGAAATCACTGTTCGTGTTCGTTTCTTAATGAATGAGTCAAACACGAGACGAACAGGAGCTGTTCGCGAACAACGAGCCGGTTTGTCACCCCTAATATCAATATATATATAAATAAGATATTATATTAGTTATATAACTTATATTATATAAATATATAATATCTATATTAGTATATTTCTAATATAGTATATTAATATATTATTATTATTAATTTATTATATATTATAATTTATAAAATTTAATTTTTTAAAATATCATAAAATTTATATATATAATTATTTTAATTTATTTTATATTTTGAACAATAACGATTTGAACATGAACGAATACATTACTGTTTGTGTTTGGGTCGCTTAACTAACAGAACGAAAAAAAAAATTATTCGTGTTCGTCTCGTTTACTTATCGAAAGAATCAAACACGAACTCTCTGACGAACTGACAAGAACTGTTCGCGAACAATTAACTTTTTTGACGGCCCTAATTGAAAGTAGAGATTAATTCAACAAAATTAATAAATTAAACATTATATATGAATACATAAAAACTACGTCGGATGCCTACCAAATATATTTAACCCTACTTCAGTTAAAATCCAATCTTCAGCCAAAGAACGAGATTGGGTGCCGATGGAGGGTGGCGAAGCGGGTAGCCTGCAATCGATGCTGCTATTCGTAGTGGTGCTCTTGGCCGTGCACGTTATCGCACTGGTAGCTGACCTCTCTCTCTATCTCTCTGTCGATCTATTGATCATAACGAGCAAACCGATCATTGATGTTTTCATTGGTTATAGGTTTACTTTTTGTTCAAATTATGTACGCAGAAGCCGCCGGCGCGTAGGAAGTTACATTAGGGTTTAGTTGGCATGTCCGACAATATTTTTCTTTCTGTCTAAATTAGTTCTCTATCATGATTTTTGCTGGAAAAGATGGACATCTTCTTAGAAGTTCAATTATGTTGGATTTAGAAGGTTTACTTTGCCGATGATGTAGATTTTAATTACTTTTATCGATGATATTGTAAATTATAGGCTGCTTCGGTGTTGATATTTTATTGAACTTGTTGATATAAAATATTCATTCGAGAGAACAGATTATATCTTTGTCTTTGCTTCGGTGTTGTTATTTTATTGAATTGATGTTTAAGATATTCTGAAGTTTCTGAATGTTCAATGAATGGGCTAAAAAAACATTATATCGTGATACTTGTGACAAATGGAATGATTCCCACAAAAGTTATATTGTTTGCATTTTAGCATTTCTTTGGTACATGAGTCTGTTTCTGCACATCACATTCAATCTCTATTTTGCATTAGTTACAAAAGTTTTTAATGATTATATATGCTTTTAGGTGAGGATAAAATTAATCCTTAAATTGAGTATTGATACTCATAACACTGGAGATGCATAAACTAGACAAACATGCCTTAACAAGAAATTTTTTTTCTACCGAATAGGATGGAAGGGCGGGATTATGAGTGTAAACGAGCCGAACACGAGCCGTCCACGAACAAAGAGTTGTTTTGACAACTCTAATCATGTACTCATAAGATGTTAAGGATTGGAGCAAGATTTAAAAATTATTGTTTATATTAAAACATCATTTCAATCTAATTTAATAATTTTTATTCTGTTTTCTTAATTAATACTTTTAATTGATTATAAATCTTTGTAGCCTTGTAGTCAATTAAATTTTTTAAAAATACTGCTCATCAAAATAATATATATATATATATATAATTGACGAGTAATATTTCAAATCAAAACGAGCCGGCCACGAACGAACAAATCTTTGTTCGTGTTCGGCTCGTTAATTTAGCGAATGAGCTGAACACGAGCTGCTCGTGAACAACTAGCCGTTCTGATTGCCCTAGGCGGGATGTTTTGGGGTCTATTGTTTTGTTTTTTTTAATATGATAGGAATATTTCTTAATTTTGGAAAGATTATGGTGTTGAGTGAGTTTAGGGATGAAATCTTTAAATTTATTTTGACAGGAATTAGGTACATGTCTTCACTTTTATATACAGGATATATAATTAATGAATGGGCTAACATATGCTTGCAAGTTGGTTTAAAAGATTTATACAAATTATTTGCTTCTGGTGTGATAGAATATTAACCAAGAATTATGAGGCATTAGTGTATATTCAGATAACACTAACTTGATATACATTATTTTCTACAATGTTTATTTATATAGAGGAATGGGAATTGAGACCAACGAATAAGAGCACATTTGAAGTGTTTGTGATAGTCCAAATTTAATTGTATATGCACTTTTTATTCATGTCTGTTCAGAAGGATTTAGCAACTTAAATTCCATTGATGTTTTGCATTATATAATATTGATATGTAGAAATGATAATGAAATGCATGAGAATCATTTCTTGTTTGCATTTTTTATGTGTATAAATGGTATTTTAACTAATAATTTGGGTCATAAGTACAGACCATTGGGTCACTGGAGCTGAATAGCTCATATTGGAACAACCGGGTTCACAGAGAGATGATTAACTCTTCATTATTGGCTTTTGGTTGGGTATATCTATAAATTGAGGTCATTTCATTTTATGTACATTGATTATGATGGCATACTAAAATTTTCAGCATTACATTGTTTGGCATGACTAAGGGTCTATTTTAGAAAGCTACCCACTTTGCATTTCAGGCGACTACCACGGAATTGTTTGTAGAATTTCTTCTTATTGTTTTTAAAAATTTTTTGAGGTGGAAGCTTTTTTTTTTTTTTCCAACCTCTTCCATTAAAGTGCGATGGCAATAAGAAATCCGCTGGCTGACTTTTTTTGAAAAAATATATATTTATAAGTCCTGCCGCAGTTTTATAAGAAGTTATTTTCTCCGCCACAACTTTATAACCACATTTTAAAAATCTTGCAATAACCCCAAAACAGACTTATCTTATTATTATTATTATCATTGATGCATGCATCTCACTGACATACTTATATGGCTTCATGAATGATATATTGAATTGTCGATCTTCATGATGATCTATGCTTGAATTATGATTATTGGATATATCAATCAAGTATCTGACATGCTTAACTTACTCTTTTTATTTCTATTTGTTAGTTTAGGATTATGTAATGAGTTTATTGGTCATTTCATTATGTTTTATATCTTTTGAATAAGATTTTTTCTTGTGTAATCTCTGAAGGACAAGAAAATTTCTGATGTGATAAGTCAACTAGATGAGTCGTAGGTATTTGGTGATCACATATAATTGTGTAATGAATGAGATTATATAATGTATCATTTGTAGTTTATGTTCACTTTTGAAATGAATATTCGTAGTAGTTAGGTTTTCTTTGGTGGATATAACTACAGGAGTGTTAAGGTTTATAGTGCTTTGATGTATGCTTGTGAATATTGTCATATGACGTGAACATTCAAGTGATATGCATTTAAATTATAAGTTGGAAACAGTCCCTTGGTTTTTTTTAAAGTTTAGCGTTATCTACCGAGTTAGCCATCACCCTTTTATGTGTTACTGTTTTTGAAATAGAATTTTTTGTTAAACCTATCAGGTTGAGTTTGTATTTTATTTATTTATTTTTATAAAAATGATTTGGTATGTGCGGAAAATATTTTAATAAATTCATAGGGGTACGAGAGTCAAGATTTCAAATAAAAGTTATAAGAGCAAATAATAAAAATAGGGTGCTCAAAAGCATGTACTCAACTTAAAGGAAGCTCATCCTCGTAGCAACTCAAGCTAGCCTTGATTTATTTAAAAATTGGTGCTTCTAAGATATAAAATGTGTTTGTTCTTTTCAAGTCATGTATAATCATATTTTACAGGTGTTGAGTTTGTCAAGATGATCGTCAAACACTCATATACACAAGAAAGTTGAGCATAGGTAAATTATAGCATTAAATATTGAAAATTGATATTAACTTGTAGCATTATATGATTATGGATCTCACTATACGGTTAACTAGAACACAAATTTCTGAAATATTTGATCTGATTATACATTCATTTTTGTGATGTATGATATCTATCATACTGTTAAATTATTTCTACTTTAACATAATATTAAGATAATCAACTTACATTTATCACATAATTTCAAATTTGAGCTAATTGTATTGTACTATGCACAGTGTACTATGTAATCTGCTTGATTATCTAAATCAATTTAATATAATCATATTGTTTAGTTATAATTATTTAAAATTTGAATTTATCATATGGTATAATATGCATTGTATCATAGGATCAAATACCTAAATAAATCCAATTAATCACATGACATTTCGGATGGTTAATGTGATTTAATTTTCATTGTGTACTTTATGGTCTTGATTGTAATGTACAATCAACTAGTAAAATTTTCTATGTTGTTAAAGCAGCCTTATGCTTTGGTATGATGAGCAATCGACTTGGTATAAAAATCTATACTAAATCCCCAATAAATGAAACAGTCATAAGCCACCATTTGTAATCCTAAATAGATTTGCTAGAAAGAGTAAGTGTGAGAATACACCAAACCAACTTCTTTTTAAACACATTTTAATCCTTATGTTTGAAAATCAAGTTTATTGAGAGCTTTTGTTTCTTATGGGAGATTGTGCTATCAAAATATCCGTTATTATCCTATGTATCTAGCCTTAGGGTTAGGAGTAGTTGCCTTCTTCTTAGATTAGATGTTGGTGAATGATTTATTCATTACCCTGTGATGGAGATAGGCTTCTCCACCATGCAATAGCAGACAGAGTATAGTGGAAATTATGAGTGGAGAACTCCGAGAGTGCATGTAGACGATTGGCGGCCAAACCAATATACATTGGTTTGCCCATTGTTTACTTCAACTCTTTTATCTCTAGCGTTTTAGGGGCGTTTGGTTCGGCTTTTTTGTGCAGCGGCGCGGCAAACTGCCGCAATTTTTGTCGCCGCGGGTTCGATTCGGGAGGAATTCGCGGTACTCCACCGCGAAGTTAAGCGAAAGCGAGCCGCGGGATAAACCTTGCGGCCCCGAATTTCAGTCGGCTTTTTACCTATCGTTGCCCTCGCTCGTCCGCGCTCCCGAGCTCTGAGCTCCCGATCTCCTATTCCGCCCTAGAACTTCTCGCGAGATCTGGACTGGTTCTCCACCGAGAAACGAATCGAAGGTAGCATACCTCCGATCTAACTGGTATCCTTCTCTCTCGAGGCTCCGTCTCCCTCTCCCTCCCTCTTTCTCGTTCCTTCTTTCAGCATCTTTCGTTATATCTTCGATCGTGAAGAGTTGGAAGCATGAATCCGGATTTATGGCAGCTTTATTTCTCTATTCTATGAAATGTGATTGATATTTTTTCTACTAAGCTCATATAGGGAAGATCTATGACAGTTTTTATTTTTGTTTCTATAGGAGTTTAGCAGTTTTTATCCGGATCTATGGTCTGCTGTGTTCTATGCTAGAAAATGATAAAAATCTGAAAAGGATAAAAAATTTTTAGCTCCCTAATTTGAAATAAATCTATGGCCTGCTGAGTTCTATGCTAGCAGTTCTTTTAAAAATTTTTATGCTAGAAAAGGTCCAGCTCCTAGTTATGTGATGTTTTTTGATTGATCAAGCAAGGAGATATGTGTTTACTTTCTAAAAATTAGTTTGTTGTGTTTGATGTTTTAAAAGATGAAGCTATCTATGGCATGAAGCAACATAGGCTTTAATGCAATGGAGGAGAATATGTAAATTAATTGAGGCCTGCTGTGTTCTATGCTAGAATTGAGGCCTGCTGTGTTCTATGCTGTGCTTGGTTTGTTTTTTTAGCCATGTGATGGCTCGGTTTTTGTTGGCCCTGTTGTGTTCTCTGCTGTAACTATTGGGCTCGGTTTTAGCCTTATGTTGGCTTGGTTTTTATGCTAGAAAAGGTCTAGCTCCTAGTTATGTGATGTTTTTTGATCGATCAAGCAAGGAGATATGTGTTTACTTTCTAAAAATTAGTTTGTTGTGTTTGATGTTTTAAAAGGTGAAGCTATCTATGGCATGAAGCAACATAGGCTTTAATGCAATGGAGGAGAATATGTAAATGAATTGAGGACTGCTGTGTTCTATGCTAGAATTGAGGCCTGCTGTGTTCTATGCTGTGCTGGGTTTGTTTTTTTAGCCATGTGATGGCTCGGTTTTTGTTGAACCTGTTGTGTTCTCTGCTGTAAGTATTGGGCTCGGTTTTAGCCTTATGTTGGTTTGGTTTTTACCCCCTGCTGTATCCCTGTTTTAACTAGGAGCTGGACCTATTTTTAGCCTTGCTGTGACTCGGGTTTTGGTCCTATGTGGGCTTCAGAGATATTCAATTCTCATGTATCTATATATACCACACCTAGCTTTCATGTTTGCTCACATAACTGAATCATTAATATGACATAAAAAATAGCATTATTATCCTTTTGTAAAAATCAAATATATCATTTCATGCATAGGTTTAAATACACCAAAGTGCTATGTATGTAAATATGAAGTTTTAGGTGTGAGATACGCAAATACATAACCACTGTAGGCTACTTATGTAAATTTTCCTAAATTCTATTATGTGAATGGATAATGCTGAACCCATATTCCTAAAGTTAGAGGGAAATTTTGTGTGAGAGGGTGAGGGTCCAGTGTTCGTTGCAGCTTTGGGTTCAAGTGTCAAACCAAATTATCTAATATAGGAAAAAGGCATGCTTCAAATTGCACAATTCTAAACAATATGCCGATACATGAGAGCTATGCCCTTCAATTGTCATTCATAATGGGGAATGATTATACATGAAAGTAAATAATTTATTTGGTTTATGGCTGTTCCTATTAGAAAATCATCTTGGATATTGGGTTTGGAGTTGATAGAAAGATACTTAATTTATAATTAGTTTCCTTGCAAATCTTCCAATGGTGTTCAAGTGATTGGATTTGTATGTTGTCGCTTTACAATTAATCTGTGAAATGATTATCTATTTCAATGGGGTGGCCCCTCATTTTTATTTTAACCAACATAAAGCTTCTAAAAATTTCATTTTATTAACTTGAACAATATATTTAACCACTAATGACGCTTAGATTTTTAAAAATAAAATTTATATTTATTAGTTTTAATATTTAAAACATAAAATTTTAAAAAAAAATTGCATTTGCAAATCCTGTATATCATATAAATAAATCGATAATTTCAAACAGTTTTAATAAACAAAGTGCATCTGTTATTTTTACAAAATCGCTCTGCATGATTGTTTTCCCACATACAGAATCAAACAGATAATAACTTTTCCAGTAATTGCTTCCTCATAACTGCTTTCTGCACTGCAAATCTGAAAAGTTCGTAAATAAACCAAACATGCCCTTAATACTCTATTATGATATGAGGTTTAAAAAAGTTTTTGAATGATTTGAAAAATATTTTTATACAAAATTTTGTGTTGTGAGCAGGCGTTTGAATAGTCTAGAAAATATTTACTCATATGAAAAATTACTGTTTGTTATTTTTAATAAAATGGCTTTACTTTTAAATTCTTGTTATTTTAAAGATGAGAAAAATTATTGATTTTTCATAAGCATTCTTAAAACCGAACCAGTTTACCACCGTCTTGAGTGCGTAGTACCTTTCATATTTCACTATGTACTCATTGAAAGGTAAGAAAGTTGCTCTTATGCAGAGTAAACTAGATTAGTAGTAATTATTTTTTAATCCCACTTCAATGTGTAAGATTTTATAATGTTATGTAATTTACATTACTTTTGAGACGACTAGATGTAATAGTTTGATGTTATTTCAGTGGATATAATTGTGTGAGTGTTGGGGTTTATATTGCTCTTTTTTATGCTTGTGGATAGCATCTTATAATGTTGATATAGAAGTGCCATGGATGAGAATTCCATTTTTTCTAAAATCAATACGTTTTGTTGAGCAATCATCTGATCTTGAATTTTAAGTCTTATCCTTCGTTAAGCTTGTTTAACAGGTTTTGCATCTGGATTGTTGGCTAACTTGTGAATTGCTACGTCAGGGTATAAGCTGGGCATTTCAATATATGACCAGGCGACGTAGCCCCTGAATATACAGAGCAATGTTTTTATCTCTTTAATTTTATCTTCAGATAAAAGTGCACAAGCGAAGGTTGGGCGAGGGTCATCATCAGTTCCCAAATTTTACTTTCCTTAAATTCATTCATGGTACTTGTTTGCCCACCATCTTTCATTTCTTCTAGAGCAAACTTGACATCTATATCTTAATCATTTTTAGAGTTGACTTCATATGAATTTTCATCTCCATCTTTGCTATTGATCTCATTTTTTTGTTATTGCACAACAGATTATCTTTCTAGAATCTTTTCGCTGAATGAATACAACACCTTCAGTTTTGCATCTGTTATCATCACATGATGCTCACGGGTTTCTTGGATTCCAAATATCCTCAAAATATTTAGCTCGTTGTTTAGTGACCCCAACTTGAACACCTAGATTTTGCATCATTCTTCGAATTCTGGGAGGACAATACTTAGGCATTCTGGTTGGGATCATTTTTTCAGGCTCATGGCACTCTACGAGCCAATCAAGCTTTTGACATTGATACTCCTTAGACTTATGAAATAAAGTCCCTGGTACAGTATTTCCCATACAACTGGGTACATAAAATATCTTCAACTCCTCAGTAACATGAACTTCACGAGTGACTTTCTTGAAATGATGAGGAATGACTGGAATTAGTGTAGGTGAGTTATTTGATATTGACAATTTGGTCAGTCTCATTGAAGAAACTCATTGAGCTTTACTTTCATAAGTTGATTCATTCTCGTAGTCAAGATAATCAAAATGGTTCTTCAATTTTGTTGAAGGCCCACATATTCCATTAGATTGGATGGGAGTATCTTCTTCGTCTTCTGTATCACTCCCTAAGTGGGGAATGACCCTGCTCAACTTAGAAGAAAAATACTTCAGTTTTGAGGATGCCGATGTTGTCTTCTGTTTTTCACTTTGGTTTTCTTTTTCTTCCACTTTAAGCTGCTTTTGAAGTCTTGGAGGTTGACTCCGTACCTTTAGGAAATTGTGAAGACTTTGACTCATTTGACATAAAATACTTTGCATCATCGTATATTGTAGCTTTATGAACTAAAAATAGTCGAATGTTACTAGCTACCATGATTTCTTCTCTATCCTTTAGGTATATCATACACTGATGTATAGTAGACGTGACAATAGCGTATTCATGAATCTGCGACCGATCGAGAGCTTTAAATGAATTACCACAATCAATTATATGAAACTTGTCCTCCGAATATAGCTGCCTCAATTTGAGTGGTAGAACTAAAAGGTCTTCTGACATTTTTCATTGAAACCATGAATCATGAATTTTTCATACCCCAAATGGCTGACGTCAAAGTACAACCATCTTGTACTTTTAAACTCATCAAATTTACAATGGAGTTTGGATCAATAAGGATCTTTTCTAATCATTTACGATCACACTCTGGTGTAGTATACAATGGGCGATTGTATTCTAATGTTCCAAACAAAAGGTTTTCCTCATAAAATGTGATCATTGAAGTGTCTTGAGCTTACAAAATCTGTCATACGCTTGAACTTGCAAGCTCAAATGATTCATATTTTTATAGCTTTTTGTGGGCTTGAATCAACATTCCTCGGAGCTCTTTTGACATCATGTGAGCCTCATACACACTAAGTCTTGCAGAGATCTTTGAGACAAAATATTGCAGTCGATGGGCCTACTCGAAGGTGATTTCTTCTTCATGTCTTTAAGAAGAATAATTTCATTGACCACAATATATTTTCCTTTATCATTTTTTGATTGGCCTCTTTTTTGTAAAAATGATAGTACTTTGCCATTTTTGAAGCAAACTTCAACCACCTCATTTGAGTCAGAGCTTTCTTGTAGCTTTCTTCCCCCAATTTGTGATTCAGGCTCATTTTCTCCGAGAAAACACAAATCTTTGAGCTATCATTTGATTTTATGTCTGCCAAACAGAGTCAGCCATCATAGAGGTTTAAGACACTTTCAGAAATGCCCAATGTCACTGTATGACTTGACAAGTTTCCACAAGAAGTTTATCTTCTTCTTTTGAATCAATAATTTGGAGTCCCTGCATGAACTCCGCAAGCCTAACAGGCTTTCTTGTGGGTTGATGATATTCTTCCAAATTTTTAATAATTTTTTTCCGTCGTAGCCTTCTTTCTGTTCTCTTTTCTTTGACTGTTGTCTTGGATTTCTTTGATGAACCCTGCGTTGACTGCATCTTATGTCGAGATAAGCTAGCACAGTTAAGTTGTTTTTGGACTAACAAAGAGGATGATGTGCCCACTATAGATCTTCTTCTTAACTCGAGCTTCAGTACTGGAGGAGATTTCCACTTCATACTAGGGACTCCTTTTAATTGTTTTAACATCTTCACAGTTTTCTTTGAGACTACAATCTCGCATCCCTCATCCTGATTTTACTCTTATTTTATATATTTTTTCAATTGATGGCACAAAAGAGAATGTAACCATCTTGGTTTACTCCTCTTGGGCGAATTAGCACATTGTCGAACAACGTAAACTCCCCATTTTTATATCATCTCTCAAGCCAATCTTAAGACATAATAGTCTTCGATAGGGTGGCTAACTGCCCGGTGATATGGGCAGTAATTCAGATTGTTGGTTTGACCTGATTCTTCTAGCTTTTCCATTCTTGCAATTCAAGATCAGCTTTGAGAGTTTGATGAAACAATATTTCCACACATTCTCTTTTGAATGAATATTCTTTATTTATCTTTTCTGTAGAGAAGGATATGCTTACTCTTCACCATTTTACCTTTGGTTCAGACGTTTTCTTTCATCAAAGATCCTTGGCTTATCATTTCCTCCCAAAATTTAGAATTGATTGGCTGTTTTTTTATTTTCTTCTCATGAGCAAGCTGCTGTCTTTTGTCAGAGTCTAAAAAGGTGATATGTGTTTCACTTCTTTTGGAGTCTGCTCCTCTGTTTCTATTTTGCCCTTGTCGAAATGTCCCTCAGACTTTATGAAATTCAACCGTTCAAATTTGGCAACCCTGTCCAACAGTTCTTGGAAAGTAGTAATAGAAGCTATGTATAAATATAGTACTATCTTATCGTTGATATTATCTATTAATAATTGAATTGCATACTCTTTTTCTAATTGTTGTTCGCATTTCATACTCAGATTACAACAACGAGATATATATATTTCATCACCGACTCACTCTTCTTTCTTTTCTCTAGAGCTAGATCAACAATAGTTTTTTTTGCTGCACTGGCAAATCTTTTGATAAACATTGTTTCAGGCTCTGCGAACATTTATACATAATCATTTAACAATTCTGCATACCATTCAAAAATAGTTCCTTTCAAGCTAGTAATAAATTTACAAAATAGCAATGAATTCGTGCCCCTCAGTACTCCTGCATGACGCCTTGAATTAGGCTAGATGTTGTTTGGGATTGCCATTATCATTAAATATATTGAATTTTGGTATTGAATATCTCTTTGGATAAGCGACTTCATCATATTCAGCTGGATAAGGGTGACCTTTACGTATCAGATTCTCAGTCTGTTATAAGGCTAGAAGAGCTTTGATCTTTTCATTGATTAATGTCTGGAGTTGCGTCGTTTTCACTAGCTCGGGCGTACTAACAATATTTTGAGGCTCAAGGTGACGAGTCACTTGGTTCATCCCATTTTTCTCTTCAACTATACCTCATTCATTTGAAGTTTGTGGCGCTATGTTGATAGCGGGGTTAACAACAACACTATTAGATGTTCGATGATTATTTGGTAGAGCGGGTGTAGGGACCACCGTAGCATTTCTTTCTGTCAGCTCCATCATGGTAGTCATCCGCATCATCATTTCGTTCATTTTAATGTTGTGAGATATTTCTTTATCTTTGGCTCTTAATTAACGTTTCATTTGTTTTATTGTTTAGCGAGTGTGACGGTACTGATGAGTATCAACTCTTCCTCTTCTCTTTCTTCTTCATTTCTTGCTTCTTTTTCATCGCCTAAAGAGGAACTTTGCTTATTCTCCCCTTGCCTTTCATGGGATTCCTCGACAACGATAATATGATATCGTTGTTGGTAATATCTGGTTCCAAGTTGGTTGTTAGCATGGTCTGCCATATAACTACCTCGACCTCTATTGTACCTTCATTTTTACTCTCTCTTCTTGCACTCTAATCTTCGAGTAACGTTTCCAATAAATGTCGTGCTCAAAGTGCGTGACATATAATTCCTCAATTAGATCTTTGATGAGATAGATTTCCTCCTTAAGAGGAGTTAATTAACGATGAGATTCATTGGAGGATTCTTCAATATGTCGACCACCACGATGTTTATCAAGTTGGGGGTTTTTTTTTATCGTCCATTCTTGATGAGCAGCGGATCTCTGAGAATGCACACCACGTGTTACGCTTTTTCTAGCGAAATTTTCTTTCTCGTAAGGTCTTAGCCTCCATAATTTTTTATCTTTTAGCCGGGACTTTTTTAGCGGTGGATTTTTGGACATTTTTTCCAAGTGTTATGCCCCGATGCTTACCGAGCGAAATTTGTCTATGCTGACTTGGAACGACTATTTGCGATAGTTATTTAGTTGATTTTTTATGTTCTGGTCTTCCATACTTCTTTTTCATTAAACCTTCTCCTTTGTCACTTTTAAGACCTTATGCGCTCGAACATACAATGTCTCGGGTTTCCTTCTTTCTTTCTATAGAGGTTGGCTTTTATTGATTCTAGAAAAATTTGTTTTATATCGCCAGTAGAGTTGTTCCGCTTCACCACTTCAAAATTTTAAATTTATTATGGATGAGAACACTCACTTTTGACATCAAGGTCAGCGGAGTATTGGTTTACTCAGGCAACAGATTCTAAGCTCGCAATTCAACATTCTTTCTCCTCCTTTGTCTTTAGGTTAGCTTTCCTTCAGATGAGGAAGCTTTAACATCGTATGTGCCCGACACGAACGGTGCATTGGATATTTTAGTAGACTGACGAACAGACGCCAATGAAATCTTTCGTTCGGCCACTGTTCTCGCAGCTGGGGCTTCAGTAACCGTGAGTCTTTCAAATACTAAGGACCTCTTTCGGGGAACCTCAATGGCATTAGCTTCAACAGGCCTTGGGCCTTGCACGGGATAGTGAGCACGACATGCAAGTGCAAGAGCAGGACAAGACATCGTAGGATGTCCTCGTGGAGGCATATTGCGAATAGGGACAACAACTGCAGGGGTTTCGATAAGGAATTCTAGGCTACCAAAACGAATGGTGGCTCCGGTATTCCTAGTGGTGATGACAACATTAACTAGACGTATGTTACCTCCACGCCCAAGCTAAACAGTGAAAGCAACGTTTTGAAGATTAATCCTGCAAAAATGAAGGAATGGAATCAGTTAATCAAGAATTTAATATTATGTTCCACATGTTCAAAGTGCTAAGACTGAATAACATAATTATATTGACATTAAATATTACATTAGGATTTTAAATTTTAATTTGATTATAGTTTTGCTGTTATTATATTACAATCACAATTAATAAAAGATGGGGAAAAAAAAATGTTTCACAGCGGAGTCGCCGGAAATCTGTGGGCTCCGAAAATTAGTTATTGCTCCCCATGAACTCTCTGTATTTATTGTTATTTTTAGAGAGCTTTGTTTGTTTCATTGTGAGTGAGACTGGGAGACGAAATGTGTGCACAGAGAAGAATAACAGTGAAGAAATATTGTATGTCTTCGCGCGCATAGTGGTAATGTGCGAACAGTGAAGAAGAACGAGGAGGAAATACAAGACCTTTTTGTTTTGTGTGTGGATTTTGACAGAATGACGAAATGGAGAGGGAATTTTGTGGCTTTGATCGGTTCTTCTGAATTTAGCCAGGGATGAGCGATTGAGACGAAAGATATTTTTGGTGAGACGTGCAAATGAGTGCGAATGCTGCTTCGTTCCTCTCCTTGTAACCGAGCCAGAGCCGAAACGGTTATCTCATTTAATGGGCTCCCACAGAGGGAAAAGTGGTAATTAATTAAGTGATTAATTAATTATATTATTTATTTAGGTATCTTTATTCCTTTTCCTCCTGCTTCTTTCTTCTTCTCTTTTTTATTTATATATGGTCAACAACAAGAAGTTGGTCTGGTCTCTTATTACATGATTGGTAGAAGTTGAATTCGATGATCATCAATATCAATAATTTATCCCAGTCTTCCATTTTACAGGGTATTTATGGATTATGGTGTTTATATTGATCTTTATCATTTTGCTTTTCACTCCACCATCTGATAGTAAACTTTTGGTGTTGGTATTTAGGTTGTATGAATTTATCAATGTCATCACTCGATTATCCACCAGGCTTGCAAGTTGTTCTCTACACACACACACACGAGCTAATTGTATTGTACATGCTTATCAGAATCTACTTAAGGATTCGTAAATGTTTTGTTTAACCTTATTTTCGTTTGGAGAAATGAATTTTTCCTGGATACAAAATTTCACTTATTTCTTTATGTTTATGGTGATTTGAAGTTGAATCTTGTGTCATCAATTCTAATATTGTATTTAGTGTTTGATAAATATTATTTTATGATGAGAAGACCAGTTCTTGTGGCTTGTATTAGACAACTATAATCTTAGTACTTTTCTTTGGTTTGATGGTTTCTATTGCCTTTCGAGAGATGGAAGATTTAATGGTAGGTTAAGTATTTTTTTTTTCCCAAGTTTTCTGTGAGGGTCTTTGCACCATCACTTCATCATCGCCTCATTTGTAGTTTAACTAGTGAGAGTTTGCATGGCCTCAAATCCCACATCTTTTGGTGGGTGGAAAGAGAGGTGTTGCCTGCTTTTAAACAATACTATCTTCAACCCCTCATATTTATATTGCTTATTTTACGACGTGAGATTCTATTACTGGTGAATCTCTTTTTTTATTTGTATGGGTGCTAGAAAATGAAAACCTGCTAGATTGATTTTATAATGCTATATTGCTGGAGAGCACTTCAGTTTAGTATTGCTTTTACTGTAAAACACATTCTATATATGTTTCCTTAATTCAGCTGAGTTAGTGCAGAGCTACGTTGCCCATGAGTGAATGAGGTGGGACTATTATTGCCTTTTGTTTCTACTGTACTACTGCTTTAGAATTTGTTTTAAGTTTTGAGCCAAGATATGAGCCTAGTGTATTAACAACTTGAGTAATGGGCAAGCGTATTCCATTCTCTTATTTAACTGGGTCTCTCTTTATAAGCTCGCTAGTTTTTTGAAGATGGGGCATTTTGGTCTATAACAATTTACTCATTCTACTACGTAGAAGGGATGTTTCTTAAATGAATTGGCATCATATTGCTCTGCTTCGATAACACATTTTTAACAGCACTAATTACTATTGTTGGGTAATGAGCTTGGATCGACGCTTCCACAATTTGGGCCAGAGGCTCCCACTGGAGCTTAAGAGGTTATATTCGGATCGACAGATTCACAAAGCAATGACCACATCGAGAATGTTTGGTTTGGTTGGCATACCAACCAATTGTTATCACTTTATTTCATGCAAATCCGTTGTGATATTACACTTTGGGCATGCTGAAACTTTAGAGTATTACAATCATTGATGCAAATATCTTACTGATACATAATGTTTGGTTTTAAACTCTATTATGCTTGAACAAATTTAATTTTAAGCAACTTAAATGATGGTTATTTTTAAATCCACTTGTGCTCTTTATTTATTAGTGATGGCAGATGTATAGCTCTGTCAAAACCAAATATTGTTTAAACAAAATGAATGAATTGCATATTATAGCCTGATGAAAACTTTTCTTAACATAAAAATACGTCAGCTATAGCTCCTAGATGTATGTTGAGGCTTTCAAAATATAGGATATGTTAATGTGAAGTTGTTAGTCGAATTTACATTTTTTTTGGGCTAGCTCTGTTGAATTATTATGGTGAAAGTTTTAAATGAGTTTGCCCAGTTGCCCTTTTGGGGTTGAGTGGATAGAAGAGTTGCTTTGATGAATTCATTCTGTATTATCTAGGCGTCTCTCTACTGCGGGACAACTTGACATTTTTAATAGTTCACCATTGTGAGAACATCTTTTTCTAGTCATTTTAGGATAGACAAGCCTCATCTCTTTAGGAGTTCAAATGATAGATTGTATAGTGTTGTGATATCTCCTAATTAACTCCCAAGTAAATCTAAAGTTACTGATTATGATTCGAAACTAATATTAAATTGAGCTATCTTAAAATCAATATTTAATCCCAAGTCTAGTCAAATTTGATTTTAAAATAGCACAATTTAATATCATCCAAATCATATATATACTAACTCACCAATGCTCGCATACACAGAGAAACATTCCAATCACATTAGATTCAATTAGTTTTCCTTTTCTTGAAGTTTTTATATAGTGAAAATCTCATGTTCTTGTGATCATAATAATTTGAGTGTGTGCAAGATTCGTGCATATTAAACTGACAATAAATATTTTCATTTTCCAGATAAATCTTCAACACTTCTATCTACATTTATCTTTTAAAAAAGAGAATTATTCTAGCAAGTATAGCTAAGAAGGTGCGTGATGTTGTGCAAAACGACGACAATAAAATGAAAAATGAGAACGAGAAATTCATGCTAGAACAATTGGTGTCAGAGCTGCTCGACATAAATGAGATTTTTCTTTAACTCAGGAATGTATTTGATTTTTTGCTGGCAGTTCACAGTTATATTGATAACTGGATATAGTATTCAAGGACTTCTTTCCATACAACTCACTCTTCTTCCGGTATGCTTCGGCTGGGACTCTCATTTAGAGAGAGAGGAGATGAGCGCGAGAGAGAGGAAGTGAGAATTTCTTTCTTGTAAGTCGACGTGATCGATGATGTAATTCTTCAAAGCAATAAAATTATCTGCAACTCTATGGACACAGATAATTTGCTGAACCACGTAAATATGTGTGTTTGTCTATTCTCTCTGTGATTCTGTGAATTTTTCTCGTTCAATTTTTTTTTTTTTGTCGTCGATCGTTTATTCATCACACAACACGTGAGAGTTATGAGATATCCTCTTAAATTGTAAATAATACAATATTTATGCAAATGCACGAAGACCCAAGGTATCTTAAACACGTCGTCCTTTGACACCCTATTAATAGGTGAAGGTGGGGATACAATGCTATACATAAAAATTATATTTTGAGAAAATATATAAATTATATTGTAAAGCTCAATGAAATCTACTAATGAAATGAACATTAGTTAATTTTAGATATTTGATTACATTAAATAGTACATTTTGTAATTTCTAAATAGCTTATTGCTAGGTCCAAATTAATGATCGATTTCACAAGAGCAAACCAATTATAAAATAATAGGTGTATTAGTTTGGAGAAATTATTACATGCGGCAAGCACATATCTAGCGACGGTGCGGACGGGCCACCATGTGATCCACGATGGCGTGGTTATATCAGGATCGTCATTCAGACATGTGATTAGTCACACATAATAATGTTATGCTAATTTGGCTTGGATGTCTTGACCTTAACCTTCTCCTAAGGCTTTGGCATCACACATAGGTCAATTTACCAATATATATATATAATTTTTTTTAAGGCGATATAAGTTTCTATCCATAATTTTATAATATAAAAATATTAAAAAAAAAAATTTTAGAACTATGTAAATACATGAAAATTGTATGGTGCGTATGTAAATACGCAAATAAAAAAAGCTTTAAAATATTCTTAAAATTCTATAACTTTGACTAAAGAAGATCGTTCAAACTCAAACCCCAGAAGTTAAAATAATTAAATAAATAATAAAAAAAACCAGAAAAAAAAAGTCAAACTAAAAGAGGAGAGGAAAAGGGAGAGCCTTAGCTCAGCTAATCGAACTGAAATAATTAATTCTTTTGAGCAAATTAATATATGCTCTCAAATTCGCAGGTTATCATCACAGTAAAATCCGGTCATTAACCCCTCCAACTTTCGAATAATCGTATAAATAAATAAATAAAAATGGGAAGAGAGATAGCTCAGAAAATAGAGTTATCGGCAAGACTGATCGCCATTACGTACGACGAGCGAAACTCTTCATCTTCATTGCTTCAATCTCTCTTTCTCTATCTAATTTTTCTTCAAGAAATTAAATCATAGAATATACTAATAAATTGATCTTCTCAAGGAAAAAAAATTTAAAGCTTAGATATCGTGACAGTGTGATATATATAAATATGATTTGTGTACAAACAGGACACAATTAGAGTATAATCATGATGCAACTTATATTCTGATTGTATCTTATTTGTATTTTATTTATACCCTACTTATACCTTATTTGTATCTTATTAATGCACGTGTCATAATGCGCATTTATCAATAAAAAAACTGCAAATCGTTATTTCTAAACGCACAAAACAAACAAACAATCAATTGATCAAGATAAACTATTGATAAACTATTGATTAGCAGCTTATTAGAATAAACTATTCACCTGGATAAGCTGGATAATCTGCAGCTGCCTTGAACAAATCTTAAATCAAAGCTTACATGAGATAGAGAGATAGATAGAGAGAGAGAGAGAGAGAGAGAGAGAGAGGCTAAATCAAAGCTTACTTGAATCTGGAAGAGTGTGGTTGCATTTATCCGAGTTCTTGAAAGAAGATCTTCCACAAATAACCTCATGACCCATGTTATTTGCACTTCTAACAAACTTGGGGAACAAGGAAAGTTTTGGTCACGATTTTTTCATTATTATCGTGTAGTTTTGTTTCTTTATTTCTCAGTATGTCAAGTCAAGCTAATAAATAAGGATAAGTATTTTATTACAGTTAAATACTATATGATGAAATAAGGATTCACGTGTATATCAGTGATACGCTGATACGTCATCAGAAAATAGATTATAATGAGAGGTAAATTTATAATAAGTAAAATTCTGATTTCAACAGATTTATAATTTAATTGAGACAAATTCAACAATATTGAAAGTAATTTATTATGAGTCTAAATGGATTGTGAGTGTGGGGAGAGCTTGTTTGTAGAAGGGATGTGCTCTCGAGTACAGAACTCTCTTGCGATGAACTCTCGGCGTGTGCGTAATAGGAGAAAAGTTGCGTTGGAGCGAGCTGCCGAGAAGTGGATTTAAGTGATTTCTCACCTGCGAGTACATTTATCTTGATTTTTATAGTGGAATTTTGTTGTGATGTGGCTATGTGATTATTTTTTCTTTTCATTCTTGGAGATCTTCATTTGAACAGGGTGTTTGGTTGTAAGTCATATTTACATTAAATAGGATTTATTAGATCTGATAAATTCGGATTTATGCTGACGGAGATGGCGATGGAGATGACACTCGTAGCACGATGGAAGACATTCTTAAATCTACATCGCATTCGAATTTAATAAATCCTGATTTATATCATAAAAGAGATGGAACACAGGAAGAAAAGGTGTACCCAAAATATTCAATTTAACAGAGCCTTAGATTTGATTTTCATTTTTTTTTTAATTTTTAGCTTGATTTATGCTAAACTCATGGCTAAATCCCACTAAAACTATGTTGCCAAACACCCCTTAAATCATGATGTGTTTTTTCTGGATTCTTTGTTATGCGCTTCTGTTTGAATTTTGTTCTAAATCTTTCGAATTGGTGTGTTTTACAACGATGTGGTTTTGGTTGTTAATTATTCAAATCTCAAGTTTTCATCCCAAGAAGTGGTATCAGAGTAAGGCTTCTTTTCTGTAAATTTTTTATTTGAGTGGGGAAAATGGCTAATGGCTGACAAAGTGAGGTGCAAGGTGGATAAATTCAATGGATCAAATTTTAGGTTCTAGAAAATACAAGTAGAAGATTTGCTGTAGCAAAAGAAACTACATCTACCATTGGAAGGAATCACTAAAAAGCTTGAAGTGATTCGAAGAATGAGAAATGCTTGATTACATAACTATGGTTGATTCGCCTTTCACTTTTTCTGTATGTTTTTTTCAAAATAGTAAATAAAAACTATAGTAGATCGCATGGCGGCACTGACAAAGATGTATAAGAAACCTTCAACATCAAATAAGATTTTTTTGACGAAGAGATTATTCAACATGAAGATGAAAAAGTAGTTCATTTGATGGACACTTGAATAATTTTAACATTGTGACTAATCAGCTGTGTTCTGTCAGCATTAAATTCAATCATGAGGTCAGGGGACTATTTTTTCTATCTTCATGTCCGAACATCTATGATGTATTGGTCACAATAATAAGTAACACTTTAGGTAACCTGAAGTTGAACTTCGATGACATTGTGATATTAGTGCTTATTGAAAAAGTATGTAAAAAAGTAGCAAGCGGTGAATCTTTATGTTCTATGTGAAATGTTGAGAACATATGAAGAAATCTTAACAGGAATACAAGCAGAAAAAGATTCAAGTCCAAAAGAGGAAAGTTTAAGTTAGAAAGGAAAAATTAGCAGAAGTTAATGCTGAAATTGCAGGAAGAAAATTCATTTCAAGACGGACTGCAAAGCTACAAATAAGGCTGGCGGTGAAGGCTAAGAAAGGACTCTATCTACAACTTTCTTTACATATGAAATACAAAGTGACTCCCTGATTTTATCCTTGTTAATATTAAATCTTGGATAGTAGATTCATGTGCCTCTCTTCATGCATGCCCCAATAAAGAGGTTTTTAAACTTTACACTCAGAATGATTCAGGAAAGATTTACTTAAGATATAACAAGACATGCAATATTGTAGTACAAAGTGTTGTTGATATCAAGTTATCAAATATACCAATTTGGAAGCTCGATGAAGTTAGACATATTCCAAGTTTGAAAAAAGAAATTTTATCTCGATGAGCTAGCAGACAAATTGGAGTACGTGAATGCTTTCACAAGTGATTTGTGGAAGGTGACTAGAGGCAATGATGATGGCTCGAGGCAACATTGAAAGCACTCTTTACCTCATCAATGAGATGGAAAAATCCATTTATATGATTAGAACCAAAGTTGATGTAGGTCTTTGGCACCACAGACTTGGCCATATGAGCGAGAAACATATGAAGTCCTTACATTCAAAAACAAATTTCAGGGTATGAAATCTGTAGAATCAGATTTCTATAAAGATCGTATATATGACAAGCAGAAGAATGTTTCTTTCTCTAAAGTGGTCAATAGTGAAGTCAAAGTAGCTTGAGTTATCGCATACTGATGTATAGGGTTCTACTCTATTTTAGTTCATTAAAGGTTCCAACTACATTGTAACTTTCATAAATGTTCACATCAGAAAGGTATGAGTATATTTATTAAAGCAAAGATATGATGTATTTGAGGCTTTTAAGAAGTGGAAGAAAATGAAACAAACTTGAGGCTTAAGTTTTTTATATTATTGAGGGTGAGTATCCTGATCATAGGTTCAAAAGTTACTGTGCATCAGAGGGGATTATATATGAGTTCATTGTTCCCAGGATTCCACAACATAATGGAATTTTTTGGAATTTTTGAAAGCATGAACAAAACTATCACAAAGCATGAAAGAAGTGTAAGATTATATGTAGGCTTGCCAAATCTATTGTGGGCAGAAACAATGAGCATTGTAGAATATCTGATCAATTGTGGACAATTAGTATCTTTGAAGGAACTTACTTGAAAAAAGTTGGAGTGACAAGTAGGTAAAACTATCTCACCTAAAGGTATTTGATTATTTTGCATATGTTTATATTAATGTAAGGTTCAAGAGTAAACTTGACTCAAAATCTGTTAAGTGTAACTTTATTATTATTACGAAGATGAATTTCGATACAAAGACTATCAGAATAAGAAGATCAGTAGAAGCAGAGATTTTACTTTCAATTAAATGAAGATGTACAAAGATAGGAATATAAATCAGGAATGTCCATCAATTACTTCTTAACAGTCCAATTATGTTGAGATTAAAGGTATTAGTAATTGCGAGGATAGAGAAAGAAGTGCTCAAGCAGATGAAACAAAAGAAGTTCCCAAGTCAACTTCTATTGAATTTAGGAGGCCAAGAAGAATCTTGAGACTAATACTTTTGTTTCTAACATATAGTAGCGAACCTAGGTGCTATGAAGGACTACTCAAATTAAAAATTCTAAAGAGTGGGAGCTTGTCTTGGATGATGAGATACAATTACTAAAGTCAAATCAAACATGGCATTTGCCGGTATTCTCATATGACAGAAGAGCACTACACAATAAGTGAGTCTACGTGTTGAAAGATGAGTTAGATGGAAGTAGATGCTACAAGGCAAGATGTTTTGTGAAAGATTTTAACATAACGAAGAAGTGGACTACATTAAAATATTTTCTTTTGTAGTGAAGATAAAAATTCTTAAACTTATGTTGAGCTTAGTTATTAAGGAAGATCTACATCTGGAACAAATGGATGTAAAGATAGCCTTCTTAAAATGACGATCTGGAAGAGAGACTATATATGGTGCAACCACAGGGTTATGAGATTCAAAAAAAAAAAAAAAGATTTGATCTATATGTTGAAGAAAAACCTATATGGCTTGAAGTAGGCTCCAAAATAACTGCACAAGAGGTTTGACAGGATCATGTCAGACAACGGGTATATGAAGCGCCAGTTAGACCAATGTTGCTTCATCAAAAATTTTGATAATTAATATATCTTGCTTCTATTGTTTTTGGATGATATATTGAATGCAGGGGCTTATACGAAGAATATCAAAGACATAAAGGAACAACTATCAAGGGAACTTGAGATGAAGGATTAACGTCCAACCAAGAAGATCCTCGAGATGAGAATCGGGAGAAACAAGAGTTCAGACACACTAAATTTGTCTTAGACAAAGTATATTGAGAAGGTCCTAAAAGATTCAATATGAGTGAAGCAAAACTAGTTAGCACCACATTAGATAGCCACTTTAATCTATCTAAGAAACTATTGCCTAATTCTGAAGTAGAGCATATACAGATGAGGAGAACTTCATATGTTTCAGCAGTTGGGGCTCTGATGTATGTTATAATATGTATGACACCAAATATTACACATGCAACAGTGAAAGTGGTCAACATGTACATGAGAAATCTAGACAAATATTATTGGGAGGCAGTGAAGTGAAATCTCATATATTTGAGCAGAGCAGTCAACACGACACTTTGCTCTGAAAGTGCAGGGATCAATCTAGTCATTTGTAGATTCAGATCTTACAAAAGATTTAGATGGTACATAAAATACAATATTGTATATATTCACTTTGGATAAACATATGATGAATTAGGTTTTCAAGCCATAGAAGATTATTACACTTTATAACTATAGAAGAATACATTGTTAACACTAAAGCTAGAAAAGAGATGGTTTGGTTGTAAAACATTGTGGCTGAACTAAGCAAGGAGTAGGGGATTATAAAGATTTATAGTGATATTATGAGTGTTATTCATCAGTTTAAGAATACTATTTTTTATGCCATGAAAAAGCTTATTCAACTGAGGTATCACTTTATTTCTGATCTCATAAAAGATTGGCATATATTTTTGAAGAAGATATACACTTCTCATAATTATTCATATACATTGAATTAGGTGATAACTATTGAGAAACTGAAGTTATGTTCAGCTTCAGTTGAAGTCTAGAAAGATTGAGATCAAAGGTGAGCTACACTACAATACAAAACTATGAAGATGGTACATATGGAGGTGCAGATCTGGAGGATAGATGTAAGGTGTAAGTCAGTCTCTAAGTTGGAGATTATTGAGTGTGGGACTTACTTGTACGCCCACACCCAATAAAATAACAGGGAGGGGAGCACGAATTGGCGTTTCTCTGCCTTGGAGGAGACCCACATGTGTCTGAATCAAGAGAGGTGCAGACATGTTAGGGCAGTTTATTCTCTAGTTATTAGATTTAATCCCTCATTTTCACAAAGGTAAGTGCTCTTGCATGCAAAACTCCCTTGCAGTTAACTCTCAGCATGTGTGTAACACAAGAAAAGTTCCGTTGGAGCATTGGGGAGTCTTGAAGTGGATTTTGTTGATTTCTCTTATGTTATTGAGAGAGGAAGATCTCCCTAAAGTTTTTTACAAGTTTGAGGAGCAGAGAGTTGACATGTGTACTGTAGATTCTATATATTTATCTTGATTTTCATAGTAGAATTTTGGTGTGGCGTGGCTCATAGTTTTTTCTATTCTCTGGATTTTTCATTTTAAATCTTTGTATGTTTTTTCTGGCTTCTTTGTTGTCATTTCTGTTTGAATCTCTCGAATCAGTGTGCTTTTTTGCAATTTGATTTTGGTATGTCAATTGATAAAATCCCAATTTTGCATCCTAAAATGAATCAGATCAAATAATAAAAATATAGTTTTTTTTTTTTTGATATTACTCGGTGGACTAAATATTCTTCAAATCTTGCATAAATAAAGAAAAATTGAACAATAATAATTTATGATCAAAGGGATCTCTTCAAACCATTTGATGGAGTGTTCTGTATTTTACCAATATTTTTAAAGAATGAGACTCCCACTTATGCCCCATCGTCAAACCACCATTGACCACTATAATTGGATTATCGCAAACCATCCATCATCATCGAGCCTCAATCACACATCCACCACCATCAAATCAATAATGCCTGAATGTGGTTTGTTCCAAAGATATTGTTGAGCTGATACCACTCAACAACCATTGTTGAATGACGTTTTCCAATGACTCATTAGATCACCATCATCATACAACTATTATCAAACCACCACCACCTAGTCGGATCGCCGCCAACTAACTGTCACCATTGGATTATCGTCACCAAATCATTACAATCAAAATATTGTTGCACTTCACCCTTGATCCATCGACCCAACTCACTATAATTTGACCTTCATAGCTTCTCCAAAACCATTTGATTATGGTTATCTGACCATTATGGTCAAATAATTGTCACACATCCACTTCTGTTAGATTGTCGCTGCCCATCTACTATCGTGGAATCGACAATACTCAATCATCATTCACAATGCTACTACCTAACCGAAGCCATGAGACCACCACGGTTTCACTTACATTGTGGGATTAACATCTCCCCACTATCATTTTTGGATCATTGCCCCTCCACAACTATGATAGACTAAGTCGTCTTATCATTGCTACTCAATTACATGCATCTATTCTCCATCGTCCATCAAATGTTGCTCGAGTATGATCACTTGATCATCTTCACACAACTATCACAACCTAGCTATAATTGTATGACCACTGTCACATATCTATGATTGATTGACCATCATCTCATTCATACACCATCATCTAACTGTAGTTACTGTCTATAATCACAAAAAATTTATCGCTTTATCACAGTCACTCGAATATCAGTCAATTATGATCACTCGATTATCATTACTTAACTATGATCGCTCTTTTATAATAACATAACATCCATCACCTGATTATAGTCACCTGAACATGATCAGATGACTACAGCTGCTAAACTTCCATCGCCCATCTATCTTAATTTGACCATTGTTGCCCAACCACGATCTAGTGTGTATAATTGTTCGACCTCTACTGTATCAACATTGGTTTGGCCATTATCATCTAATTACGATTCTTGGCCACCATCGTCTAGCTATACTCTCCCGATTATAATTATTCATGTACAATAAAAAAAACCTTCATCGTCTAACTATGATCCTCTAACTACCAACACCTACTAACTTTATCACATGCATCGTCTATAAGACTGATGCACTTATTGATACATGACATTACTTACAAGAAAAAAACACATTGTCAACACAAATTTTGATATCCACGAACTTCATTGCTTTCGATTGACAACTATACTGATAAGTGCGATCGCTAGTATGGCCAATGTATACTATCCATACTAAAATTATTTTATACTTCTAGGTATCTTACTTTTTCATTCATCATTATAAAATAATTGAACATGCTACACATAATCAATTAAATATAATTTCAATAGCTCAAAACTTCTTGAGCTTCTATCATCAACTCCATTCTACACAATTCATGTCTATTTTTGTATCAACTCTTTTTTCAGCACAAGAAAATTCATCATTGTAACCCATGACATACATTAATGGAATTATTTTAATTAGGCTTGGCACCTTGGTTTGTCTTCACTTCTAAGCTTTTCACATAAAAACTCAAGTGTTTCTTATAAATTTCTTCGTTTATTTGTGTGCGATCAATCTTTGTATAAAGCTAAGATGTAAACTTCTCATTCTATAATTGTAAAATTTCTTACGTGCAATAGTTTGATGTTGTCTGTAAAACATAACTCTATTTTAGTGAGCAGCCATTATTACAATCTCAAATAATTGTTCACATCAACGTCTATGGCACAAAATTAAGAAAGGACCAAGTTAAGACTTGGAGGTAGTTAAGACTATAAAATTAAAATAAAATCCCAAGCATGCCTATAATTATAAAATTTTACCATTCTGTCATCTAATATTGCATTAATTATATAGGAAACTAATTATGATCATTAGGGGGCAAACCTGGTTGCAATGGCAAAGTGATGTTCACGTTAATACTTTAAAAGTGATTTTAGTAAGAAAAAGTTCTTTCATTTCATCTTATTTTGTGTATTGAAGCCACACTGGCTAATAATTAATTATCTTCTTCAATGCTTCTTATTAGAACGAGAGATTCAATAAGCAAGTTTTGAGTGAATTTTAGCATCTGCAAATCAGTTCAAAAGTGCACTCTTACTTCTTAAGCAAGGATGCATCCATGACCTCGAAAGGGCAGTAATGATTTAAATACAAGTAAATCATCACCTATAATTCAGGATACACTATGCATTTGCTCCCTCTTGATCAATGTTCTATTGAACCAAAGAGACTTCAATTCGACTCTCATACAAGTTAATATTTCGAGTAAAACTCTGACAAACAATCACAAAAAAATTAAAAGAATTTTGTAGATTTCTCTCAATATCTCTCATATAAGTTAATATTTATGAGTAAATTTTTGTAACCTCGAATAGGTCAAAAATTTTGATGAAATTATTTTGCTTCATCCACACAGGTTAACATTAACACTTTGACAAACAATTTTATGTATGTCATAAAGTCTTAGAGGATTTCAACCTCTATTTCATAAAAATTAATTTTATATTGTCAAACTATTAAAAGAAATTTTAGGTAGATCAAAAATCTTTTAAAGGTTTTTCTCGGCCTCTTTTGCATAGATTATCATTGCCATCCACATTCCTACAAACAATTTTAAAAGGCCAAATATCTTGGTGTATTCTTATGATCTACTTCAAACAATTTGATGTTTCCCAGCAACACTTCAATAAAAAAATTCAAATAGGTCAAAATTTTTGGTGAGTTTCTCAATTATTTTGAGATTAAAAGGATAATTGTATTCACCATTAATGCCAAATCTTAAGGTGTTTATTATTGCAGTCAATTTTTTGCTAACTTAAATTGCAATTTTTGCATTCCAAATGATCCGAAACTTTTCCTGCTTAAGCTGCTAGCTTATAAGTTAAACCCAAGGAATTTCTATGCCTGTTTATCACATTAATGAATTTTAAAATTTAGAAAGTTTTAGAAATACCTGTTCAAGAAATTGCATAAAGCTGTGACTGTAACGGATACATTTTTTGCTTTTAGAGCTTTAAGCTTAGAAGGATTTTATAGCTACTTGTTGAATACATTGACAACATTGCTCTCTCTAATCTTGCATTTATATCCTTAAAATACTCGGTGATAAAAATCATTAACTAGCTATTAAACTTTCATAAAACACGCTTGATCCTGAAGAGATAGCTAGCATCATCAGAGACAGCTATGGCTTTGGGTGCTCTGGCAATGGAGAGGAATGTGTTCTTACTCTGCTGTAATCTGCAGTATAAATCATCTCCTTATCTTCTTCTTCTCTATTCTCATGCCCGCTGTGTAAGCCTGTTTTGATTTCAAATCTTTCAATCTGCATAAAACAAAGCAATCAGGCTTATGATTCTCAATCAAAATCTCAAACTTTGTAAATAATTAGTTAGAATGATTAACCTTATCTGCATAATTAGGTGACAGAACTGCAGCTGGAACAACTTTCAAAAGCTTCCTTCCTGTGATCCAACTACTTGTAACTTGAGGTTTTGAGCAAAAGAATATGGATTTAAATGGTTGTTGAGAAGAAAAGGGCAGAATCAGAGAAAGACAGAGAAACAAGCACATAACTAATTTATTTGCCATTTTCTTATCTCAGAGGTAATGCAGAAATCATGAAGATCTAAATAGCTGGGGGAGAGGGGGAGAGATTTAATAATTGAAGGAATGGGAGGAGAACGTGGGTATAGGTGTAATGAGACTGCTACTGTATCTTAGAGAGGAGACATGTTGAGTGCATCAAACAAACATTTCAATCAAATCAATTCCAGTGCTCAAAACTCTCTCCTTGTTTTGGGTTATATATTTGAGCAAAGCCTGTGGAGTGAGGACCCATACACGTGGTGAAGTCTAGTCTCTTCTCTCTGGTATTAAGGCATGTTAAATTGTCCACATAAGAGGTTTATTAATGAAGTAAAGGATTTTGGTTTTCAGCTTAACCAAAGTTCAAGAAAAAAATTGAATTAAAGATCAAAATCCAATCGACTCTTAATTCAAACCACCTTTAATAAACTAAAGGAAGATTTACATGTTAGGTATGGCTCATATCTAGGGAGTTGGAGTTTTCTTGATGAAGAGGTGTGTCTCTTCAATTTAGTGGGTTGGGGGGAGCGAGGGCGAGTTTGTAATTTTATCCGTTGGTTTTATCTATAAATAGATGTGTAATCCTATGAGTATGTGAACCGAACTATTGTAACTCCTCTGAAATAGTGAAATTTGCCGCTCTGCTCCCGAGGATGTAGTCATCTTTGCCGAACCTCGTTAAATCTCTGTGTTCTTCTTCTGGATTTGCGTTATTTTCGCCCTGAATTTTCATAAAATTACATATATACCGCTCAATTCTTATGTGTTTACATATATATAGAACACCTAAACTTCAATTCTTATATACATGTTAGCCTCTCTATGCATGAAAAGACGTATTTAACTTTTTAAAAAAGCAATGATAGTGATATTTGTGATATGATATGAAAGATTTGAGTGAAATAAATATAAAAAAGCAATTTTTAGGTGTTAGATATGCAAATACATAGGGGAACTTGGTGGTGTGTATGTTAATGCCCCACTAAAAACAAATCAATCAAATACACTTGGTTTCATGATTTTGATTTGATTTTGTTTTATTTAAACCAAATAATGCTCACCCCTTGACACTATCCTCATATTTTTATGTATAAAGTACTTGCCAATTATTGCTGTCACTTCCCTCTGATGAAAATATTTTACCTATGATGGGTAAAATATTCAAGATGAATGACTCTTGATCTCTTTTATAATCATCTGAAACCATTGAGCAGCACTCTCTCTAAACAACTTATGATATGCCAAAAATGCTTAATGTCTTTCTCTTGGCCTCTCTCAATATGGATTGAGTTTAAAAGATGACATTTAAGACTAGAAATGTAATGAGTCCTGATTTCATAATGAATTGCCCAAAACCCTACTCATCATGTACTATACTCTTTGAGAATGAATTAGGCTAATAAACTTTTAACTTTCCTTACTGATTGCTATCCATGTCTCAAGCACTAGCATCCAAGACCCATACTGTAGATTGTTGAATCATACCTGAATCCACTTTAGAGTACTGACCAAGCTAATCCCCTATCAATTATGCAAATGGATTTGATCTTGGAATCTAGAGGACAACTTCGAAGATCATTATAGTAATCCTTAAATGCATGATGAATGCTTGTATGAGGTTGTACTTTGATCTAATGAAATAAAGGTAGGCCTAACCAATGAACAGAAAGTTTCATGCAATTGAATTATTTTTTTTTCAAAAATTTTTCTATCATATTAATTCAATTCCAAAAGAATAATTCAATTTTGCTATCTAATACCTCAATGATAATGCCTTCCTTGAGCTGCAAATTCCAGCTTGAGTTAATCATCCACAGTTCTCTAAGTCTGGAGTTTAAAATGATCAAAAGAGCACATACTGACTATTTCCCTCCAAGCTTCTAATAATTATATTTGATGAACAACTAAATATTCATTTATTTAAATAATTAAAGAGATTAGAATAAGATTTTATTAGCTTTATATATAAATAATCAAAATTGAATTTGGACATGCTCATTCATTAATATTTGCAAGCTTATTATTCAGCTATGTAATGAGTAGTTCTTAGAAAGCTCGGTGAAATTACTGATTCAAAGATAGGTATTATTGTGTGTCAGAATATTTACAGTAGTAAAATAATAATTTAATGTCTCAGTATTAAATATACGAAATCCAATACATACACAGATAATAAAAAAATTAGTAAAAGACAAAAAAAATTTACTTGGAAAAACTCGATGCGAGAAAAAACCACGAGATCTAGTCTTGTCAAAATGATTCACTTTAAGTTTGCAAGTACAAAAATAAACTCTGTTGGGAAACAAATGTTATAATGTCGCACCAAGTACAATGTTTATCTAGATATTATACAAAAGGGTTTACAGTACACTATAGAAGAGCTTTGAATTAGCGTTGAAAATTTGCGTCGGAAATTTTTGACGCATATATTTGCGTTGGATTATGAATAGAAAGTTCATTAGGGAAGATAGAGAAATAGTGATTAGAAAGAGAGTAGGATAGGGAGGAGCTGGTGAGTGGAGTATAGAAAGCGAGTAGGATCAGAAATTTTCGAAAATTTGCTATGACTGAGAAGTTTTATCATATATGTGAAGGCCAACAGATAATTGAGTGGAGTATAGCAAGCCTAACCAAAGATTATAGAAGATCGCTGGGCCAAGCAAATGGTGACTTTGTAGTCGAGGAAGAGAATAAGGAGGATGAGAATGAGTAGGAGGATTAGAATGATCTTTTATGTATTTTTAATTTCTGAAATATTTGAACTTATATTGAAGGTGTAGACGTAAACTTTTGATAATTCAGATTTGTGGCAGTATCTCCTTTCCAGTATTGATATTTTTAAGAGCTTTGATTAGTGACATGGTTGTATATAATGTTACTGTGATATGAATAAAATGTTGTATGTAGATTGTGAAAATGTAATTGACATTTTGAATTTTTTTATATCTGATTTTTGCGTCGGACTTGCATCCGTTTTACGTCAAAATATCTGATGCATAGCTCATCGATATCACCCGCCACAGATTCGATGATATTATGCAAAGTTTGACGCACTTAAAGTTTGATGCTGGGACAACACAGAACACGACGCTAATTATTTGAGTCGAAATATTTTGACGCAACATTGATGGAATTAACATAACCGACCCCCGAATTACCCTTGAAAAATATCTGACGTAAATCAGATGCAAATTCAACGATAATCCTCAAATATCGTCAGATATACATTTGAATAGCGTCTGATTTGGCCGACACAAATTTTTTAGTTTCATGTCGTGATTTTTTGAACATATCTATCGAGAGCAATTGTCACAGGGAGTTATTGTCGAGTTTTCAATACAATGTGCTCGAGATACATCGTTGCACCACATCCAGAATACTACATATACTGCTTTTGGATACTTTATACATCGCATTCAGGGTACTTTTTTACACCACAAAGTTCACCAATAGCAGCAAACAGGGGACAACCAGCGAGCGGTGGTCGGCGGGTATGGGGGGTAGAAGTTATCGTCGGGTTTTCAGTCCATAATAGCTTTGGATTCGACTACTTCTCTTCTTCTCCGTTAAGTGAGGAGTAGGGTCTATTCATAGGCTTCAAAGCAGGGGCATTTTTGTCCCTTGGCGAATAACTCTCGTAACCCCCGATCCAATAACCTACGATGATCCCCTCTAATCATAGAGAGCATTTGATGATTGATGGTCTTAATAACCCCATAATTAGATGATCTTAGGCTTGTTGGATTCATCTTATCGAGACGCTCGATTTCAGAATAAGTGAATATTTTAACTTGTAGCTGAGTTAATGAAACAATGCAAAGAATCCCAAAAAGCTTGGCTCGAGAGCTCACTTTGCTTTATATATATAATAATAATACATATGCATCAGCAATAACTTTTAACTGACTTCATATTCAACAAAATAATAATTAGCACGACCAGGTTCGCTACAGTTAAGATGAAAAAATTTTAAAAAAAATAATTAAATACCGTTTTCTTAATGATGAATTTGATTCCAGTCAGTCAAATTAAGTTCAACTACCGTAACAGTTGTTGAATATCAAAATCTTGAATGACTCATAAGAATTAGAACAGTAGATGGTAATTTTTGATACTTTGCTTCAAAGTCCAATTTCTTTGTTGACTAATACCTATAAAGTTAGATTTGATTAAATTTTCCAAGATCTTCAGTCCTCTCTTAACTTCTACAGCCAATCTTCTTATGTTCTCACAAATTTTAGATGGGTAATCATTGCATACACTCCTCAAATTTGACATTGTAAATAATGCAAGCAAATGTTTTGTAAGACCAAAATTGTAAAATAAATATTTTTATAATAAATTTTGGTGATACTTTGCTTTTTTTATATATATAGTAAAGATACCCAAAAAAATGATATCATGTTAGTTTTTTTTTTAATTTTTTAAATATTTTTATAATAATTTTTTTCTATTTTTTAAATATTTTTCAGCGCAAGGGAATTACTCTCATTGCGACAGTTTATATGTTAAGGGTAATCCGGATCGTGTAAGGAAGAAAGAGAAGGAGGGATCTTGAAGGCGAGATTCCACATCAAAGTTCATAGGCAAAAATACGATTCATTTCTACAAGTGCAAGGAGCTGGGTCATATGAGGAGAGATTGTCCAAAGCTGAAGAAACAGACTGAGGAGAAAGATGATGCATCATCGAAGTCTGTGAATGTAGTGCATGGTGAAAATTCAGATGACAGTGATGGTGATATGCTTTCAGTTTCATCAACTCAGTTCACGGAGGCATGAATTCTTGATGCAGGATATTTTTATCACATAACACCTAAGTGGGAGTAGTTAGGTCAACTAATTCTGGCTTAGTTTATCTAGGTGATGATAGATGTTGCAATATTGCTGGTATTGGAGAAGTCGGAATTAAGATGTATGATGACACAGTTAGAACATTACGTGATGTCAGACACATTCCAGATTTGAAGAAAAATCTGATTTCCTTGGGCACTCTACATCGAAATGATTTTATTTCTAAGGCAGATGAGGATAGGGAAACCATCAGGATTGTGAAGGGTGCACTGACTGTGAAGAAAGAAAAGTTAACTGCATGTAATATCTACAAGTTGTTGGGGAGTACAGTTGTAGGTGGAGTTCATTCTGTTGAGTCAGATGATAATAATACAAAGCTATGACATATGCGTCTGGGTCATCTCAGTAAACGTGGGATGGCGAAATTGCATAAAAGGAACTTGTAACTCCTCTGAAATAGTGAAATCGCCGCTCTGCTCCCGATGATATAGACATCTTTGCCGAACTTCGTAAAATCTCTGTGTTCTTCTGGATTTGCATTTTGTTCGCCCTAAATTGCATAACAAAGAGAGCCAAGCAATGATTACACCCTTTGATTCTCTCTAATCTCTCTTTCTTTACATACAAACTCCTTGCATAAACTCTGTTGATTTTCCCCTTAATTCCTCTCTCAAGAATGACAGAAAAGCTAATGAAAAAACCCTCTTAAAATCATCCTAATTCTATTTATACATATCCCTCCGAACTTAAGTTTTGAACTGATCAAAACTGTCCTATTTCGGCTTCTGACGCCGCGAAGCTATAGGTAGCGCGGGGGAGCGCCAGGACGCTATAGTATTCCTTCCTTAAAGCCTAGGCGCTAGTGTTGTGATACCAAGGCGTTGCGTTTTTGGCTCCGCAGCTCTCCAATTCCAGCCCGGGTTTGTGCTTTTTAATTTTTCTTTCTAAGTCTAGCGCCTAGGCGCCGCAAGATGGCGCTAGAGCGCTCCCAATCCAGCACCCCAGTGCTCCAAGTCCTGCGCCGAGTTTTTGATTGCTTCGTATTTTAACTACAAAGGGACCGGTTCTGGCGCCTTTTTTCTCCTTTCTATTTTTAAATCTTGATTTGCTCCTTGCCTCTATTATTTGCAATTCAACACAGAATATCTTCCAAAAATATGATATAGGTTTACAAAAAAGGCAAAATCAATACTATAAATAAGCCCATTCTACGAACATTCATTATACATAAAAGTAAGAATTAAAATTTAAATATTAGTTATGTGAATTAAAAAAAAAAAAGGAATGATTATGTGATATATGTATATATGTGTGTGTACGCGCCCGCGTGTGTATTTCATATCTATCATTCTACGACCAATAAAAACTTGTACATACAAAGAGGTCACTTTTAATTTTGTTTTTTTTATTTTGTATTTGTATTTTATTTTTTATATATTTAGAATTGAATTCAAATGATGCTCAATTTAATTTCAGAAAATTTTAACTTAAAGTTGCATCAAGATTGATGTTTATTAGATGAATTTTCTGATGAAACGTCACTATACATAATTTTTCATAAATGTCGTATATAAAACTTTACTTTATAATTATAATTATAATTTAAGCCCTTGATTATTGTGTTTTATATGAACATTTTTATGCTAAATATAGTTAGTTCATTAATTCCATCACAATTAATCAAAGCATAGTCAACATTCATGGCACGGTGTGGTAAAGGTTTTGATTGACTAATTCGAACGTCTTATACCTATTATTATTTTCAGTCAATTTTCTTCAAACCAATACTGTTGAATTGATATACAAGACCCAGAAGAACCAATGAAAAAATGGCTGCCTATGGTTCGTCCATTTTATAAGAGAGGAAGAGAGGAAGAGAGTACACAATAATGAATAATAAAATGAGAGAATTGGATAACCTTTTATGCATGAATTGTTCTCATATTTATAAAAAAATGAGATGTAATATGTGAAGTTACATTAACGTCCATATTTAAGTATTTAGGTATTTCATCCTTGAGAGCCCAGGACCTTGCTACTCTCTACCCCGACCGACTTAACTCGAAAGGACTAATTTGGCTAGCCTCGTTGGTTAACTGGATTTGAGGGTGTCACCTGTTAGATAAATCCTATGTTGATAGTTGGCTTGTAGGTTGAGGGTCAGTAGGACTGATATGGATTTTGGGCAGGCAAGGTCTAATCATCACTGGTCTGATCAACCAATCGGTAAACAAGGTTCGGTCGTCAACATCGCTATACATTGAGGAGCTTCTATCGATACGATTTGGGCAGAGATTAAATCATCGCAATTAGACTGATGGTCTTCCCTTAGATGAGGACAGTCTGGTGGCATGACTGAGACATTATGTCCTTTTGATGATATTAGGGCAGATGACTAAAGACCACGGTACTACAGAGTTGTGGGGACTAGCTATATAATCAGTATAATTTTGGTTATATATATATATATATATATATATATATATATATATATATATATATATGAGAGAGAGAGAGAGAGAGAGAGAGAGAGAGAGAGAGAGAGAGAGAGAGAGAGAGAGAGACGTGATATATAATGATTTATGGATACATAGAACATAGTTATATTTGTCGCCCTATTCAATACATATTAATTATTATGAAAATAAATAATTGAATTAAGTTTGAACAGTTTTTGTTAATTTATTCAAGTTATTGCTTCTTTCTAATTCATTGACCCTCCCATCTGAAACTGCCCTCGACTTTTGAAATATCATTGCTCTTGACTGACTTCTTATTCCTTCCATTTTTTTTCTGGTCCAACCACATAGGAACTCTCCCTTCTATCTCTCAGGTCATTGTTTAATTAAAAAATAATAATAAAACAATTGTTTTTAGGGGCATTTACATTCATACCATTCAATTCCAATGTATTTACATATATAACAACTAAATTTTATTTTTTACATTTATGCCACCCAAATATTTCATTTAACATAAAAAATACCATCATTTTAATGACATGTATATGAAATTTTGGTGTTAGATATGTAAATGCATATGAATTGTGTGTTATGTATACAAATCTTCCAAACTTTTTAACAATAAATAAACGTAGGTAAAATTTTTAGACCAATCATAGTCATGCGTTCAAAAGTTTATAATTTCAAATGTTAAAATTTAAAAGTAAATTTCTTAAACATGATTGAAAGTTGAAACTCCAAAACACGGAGATTTTTTGAAAAGTTTTTTTTTTTTTTTTGTTGAAATATGACGATCTTAAACGTGCCTTTCTAAAAAAAACTTGATATTTACATCAAAATTCTCTCTTTTGACTGTCGTAATGGAAAAATTATTGTATTTGCATCAGAATTTCAATCAGGATCTACCACATGTATATACACAACCGCTCATATATTAAATTGAGGATCTGTTTGTACACGTGGCACGCTCAGAATGCATTAGAACTCCTGACATAATATTTTCTCATCATAATGGTCACATATCTGGCAGCAAAAGGTCAAATTACCCTTCTTTTGACTGTTTCAAAAATCTTTTTAATTCCTTAAGTGCTAATCTTCTTAATAAATTTCACCCAAATTTCACTGTCTTACTTACCAACTATAAATACTATCTTACCTCCCAAATCAAACCCCACAAGGAACTCCCATTTTCTCCATTAACTCACATTTCTTCATATATAATAAACCCCCCTCACCCCACAAACTCAATCACCAACTTTGAGCAACCTCTCTCTCTCTCCCTCTCTCATGGGAGAGGACCTCTGCGACACTAAGCTCAGCCTAACCCTCAGAGCTGGTTGCTTCTACGCTGGCGAAGCCCGCCGCCGTGAAGCAACGAAGCCTCCGGTGAGGCTCCATCATTGTTTCCCCCCCAATATAAAGAAAGAAGATGAAGACATAGAAAGAAATACAAAAACAATGGAGTTGAAAGCCTTGAAGAAATCAACGAACAGACAAGAAGACGAGGAAGAGAAGATTGGCAGTTTCAGGAAAAAGCTTCGCCTCACTAATGAGCAATTCGCCTTGCTGGAAAGAAGTTTCAAGAGTCACAGCAGAGTCAACTGTATTCAGAAGGAAGAACTCGCAGAGAAACTAGGTCTTCATCCCCGTCAAGTTGAAGTCTGGTTCCAGAATCGAAGAGCAAGGTATTCAACAAATATATTAATCAGTTCATTGTATAGCATAGTTCAGAATATCAGACAGTAAATAAATTTATTTTAAATGAATATGATAGTTATTTTAATTGGTTTATGCAGTGTTAATTCATTTTAAATTAAGTTATATTGTGAGAAATAATAAGTTTAGTAGATTTATCATTTGGTTAGATGTTGTTATAGTTTAGAAAAACTTACAAACATTTATAAATATGAAACATAAAATTTGGAAATTAAACATATAAATACATAAAAAAAAATTATATGATATATGTAAATGCCCCGTAAAATAAATGAAATTATAATTATTATTTTCAGAAACTTATATTCTATTTTCAAACAAACAAACTAGTGAGTCCTCGTAGACGTTATGAGGAGGGGAGAAAACATTCACGTAAGAGAGACAATTGGCTCCATCAAAGAGCAGGGTCCAAGTTGATTCATCAATCGACAAGTCTTTGTTCGCGTCTCTTAGTTTGGAGAAGTCTGCAAGAAAATATGCAACAGTCTGTGCCTTTATTGCCGTCCGGGGGATGTAGGAGATATTGAAGTTGCAGAGCTCCACTGCCCACTTGAGCAGTCGACCTGAGTTCTCTGGTCTAGTGAGGATAGACTTTAGCGGGTGCTCAGTGATGATCTGTATGGGTGAACATAGAAATATGGTCAGAGTTTCTGTGCTGCAATGATTAAGGAGAATGACAGTTTCTACATATAGAGTATCGATGTTGAACGTCCTTGAGTACTCAACTGGTGTAGTACGTCGGGTGTTATTTTCGAGTTCTTCTCTAACCAAGATAGAACTGTCAGCTTCAGAACTAACTCCAAGGTAAAGGTAAAGTTTTTCCCCTGGCTTTGGGCTCTTAGGGGGGGGGGTGGGGCAAGTGACTGCTTGAGGTTATTGAAGGCCTCATCGCACTCAGATTTCCACTCAAAGCATTTGGTCTTCCTAAGGACCTTGAAGAACGGGGGACATTTATCACCTGATTTAGAGATGAACCTGCTCAAACGCGCAATCCGACAAATTAGTTTCTAAATTTTCTTGGTGTTCTTGGTGGGGAGGAGAAGGGAGGGGGGGGGGAGTGAGGGAACTTGTCGAGGAGCAGCTTATTCTTTTTTTGGTTAGCCTTTATGCCATCGGGGGTTAGCAAGTATCCCAGGAATCTGCCTTTCATGGTCCAAAAATACATTTCGATGGGTTTAATTTCATGTTGAATTTCGTAAGTGTTAGAAAGATTTCTTTTAAATCTTCAATGTGTTGCTCCGCCGACCAACTATTAACTAACACATCTTCGACATGCATCTCAATATTTCTCTCTTTTTTATTAGCAAAGATTATATCTATCGGACATTGGTAAGTCCCCCCCTCCCCCTCATTTTTTAAGCCCGAAGTGCATTGCATTGTAATAGTATACCGCCTCACAAGTAATAGAAGTGGTTTTTCTGCATCAACAGGGTGCATTTTGATCTGATGATCCTGGAGAACTTGTCGAGGAAGCTCAGGACTGAAAGACTGACCATTGAATCTACTATTGCAATGATCCTTGATAGCTGATATGTGTCCTTGAGGCAAGCCGAGTTCAAGTTGGTGAAGTCCACACACATCCTCTATTTTATGTATCATCTCCACGTTAGAGACCCAGCAAGGTACTGCACTTCTTGAATGTATCTTGCCTCTTTCAGCTTTTGTACCTCCTCTCGTATGGGTTCCGCCAAGTTCATGGTAGAGCTTCTAATCTTCTGCTTCATGGGTCGAGCCGATAGGTCAAATTTAAATCTATGGCAGGTGGTGTCAACCTGCACATCTGACATCTCGGCAGCTGTCCATGCGAAGACATCTCGATTTTCTCAGAGAGTTTGGACCATCAGCTCCCTATGCCCTGCATCAAAAGCTTCACTTATTAGAAAGCATCTACCTGGCTTCCCTTCGATCGTTGGAACCTCACGGGTGGTTTCACTGGCCTCTGGCTAGCTTCCCTTGCGTTTAGATGTCTGGGGGATCC